>CM028922.1:15612500-16207500 GCA_016801845.1 Polydactylus sextarius | reverse complement strand
GTGGATATATAGATGTATCTGTGCCTGATGGGGAGGGTATTGTGTTGTGTTGGGTGCTTGCATCATATGCTCTATTTGAGCACTTAAGTTACTGTATTGTGTGAATCAGAGAGCTGCTCGTGGAATAATGAGGTGCTTTGTTCCACCTTGAATAAAAAAGCACATTTACAAAAAAGCGTTATAGTCAAAAAATAAAACAGACTGTTCGAGAAGTTAATAACAATGATACCGATTCATCTAAATCATGAATTCATAATAAACAACTCCGTGAAGCACTCAAACACTCAGAGGCAAGAACGGAGTATCCACAATCTATTAATGTACTGCTCTTTTTCATAAACCTATATTTCAAACACAGACCAGACTGGGAAAGAGCAGCGGCAACATTTAAAGTGAATCACGTGATATATTTCAGCAATGACTTTGCTAATTTGACGCAGTGATGAGAGCGTAACATCCGAGACTCGAATGAGCCGTTGATATAACCATATAGAATTATGTGTGATACCTTCAATGAATAAAAACCACAATCTCAGCTGCAGCTCAGCAAATTGGTGGC
Source organism: Polydactylus sextarius (assembly GCA_016801845.1). Lineage (NCBI taxonomy): Eukaryota > Metazoa > Chordata > Actinopteri > Polynemidae > Polydactylus > Polydactylus sextarius. The sequence goes on along the minus strand of CM028922.1, from coordinate 16,206,941 downwards.
AACCCTCTGGTTCTGGAGTATATCTCAATCTGAAGAATTCAAGTAGTTGTTTTTTTTTTTTTTTTTTTTTTTCATTAGGAAATATTCACTGATATCCACTAAGCTGAAGAAGGTTTACGTCTCCTCACAGGATAAAGGCCAGGAAGTAACACAAGCATCAAAATGCTACCACTTTAACTTGCTTTTTCTATAATCTCAGTCACTCAGCACCAAACATCCAATATTCTTTTATACCACTTTGGAAACTCTTCAGTTTCCCATTGTCACATGACAGAGGGGTACAACAGAGACTTCTGTAGATGTAATTTTATGTTCCCCATCAGTGCTAGGGCTGTGTACATGGTACCGCTGATGTTCAAAGCCTCAGAGAGAGTGACAGAATGGCTCCTCAGAGCACACAATAGATCAGGATGATTGAATTGAGGCTTGGCTAAAAGTGCAGCAAGACCACTTGAAGAGGCCAAGCGTCTGAACTGGAATAATGAGACAGTGAGATCAGACGCTGTATTGCCACAATCCCATCTGCACTGCCAGATACTCCTGGCAGTGCAGATGGGATCCATAAACCATCTTTCTTACACACTTTTTAAAAAACATCCCCCGTGTGAGTGAAAGACAGAGGGAATAATGTGATGGAAAGATAAGAAGACAAGCTGTATTTCCTGTTATCCAACTGTGTTACTAGACACTTGTACACCTCATAGTACACACACACACACCGCTCCTCACCGATGGTTTAAGGCTGGACATGGTATCAGTAAGATCGTGTCATGTTAATTGGCCTCCAAAATTACTAAACCTTAAAGAAAATCCTTTCTGTCATCATCCACAGTCACTCTATGCATCACATCTTTATGCAGCTGAATCAGTGATCCACTGCAAAGATTGAAAAGTTTGCTGATACGATCAGGTCTCAGGCTCAGGTCTCTGATGCTTATCATTCCTGAACCTGTCTCTAATGTGCCTCATAGTGTTTGAAGCAACAGTCTTCACATTACAAACATATTGTATATATATATATATTGTAACACATGTGAGAGTGTGTGTACATAATTTGTACATGTGAACTTCTGTATATGGATATGTTATATGTAGGTGTGATTGTGTATGCATGTGTGCGTGTGTGTGAGGTCAGGCTCATCTCTCAGAGTGTGTGTTAGTATCTAATTCCCAGTGACAGATAACTGGTTGTAGTAGCACTGTGTCAGCTCTGTTTAGCCAGGACAGGCCTCCTGGAAATTAGACTTAACTCATAACCACAGACACCAATTGTCCTCCTATGCACACAGTCAATACACACACACACACACACACACACACAGTATGTGAGGAAGAGTTCACAACATGACTGGATATAAAACGACAGTGATACACAAATGAATGTGAACTCGCACATACAGATACTTTACAGAACTACACACAGGGACACCTGTACACGTACACACACATACACTGTGCTGAAAACAACTTATTCAGTACTTGTCACCTCTGTTTAATAAATAAGAATCTGTTTTGTGTGTGTGTGTGTGTGTGTGTGGAGAGGAGAGATTTAGTGTGTGTGGACATATGTGTGTGTATTAGTGTGAGAGAGAAATAGAGATGGAGCTGAGCGCAAGAACGTAGCTGTCCAGATTAACCATGTAGTCGGTGTGGTCAGGCCCCTTAATGAAAACCAATAGAGATTCACTCTGCTTTAATGAACAACACACACACCTCACAGCCTCAATTTATACCTGCAATAAGGCCCTGTCACTCAGCCAGCATCAGTGTGTGTGTGTGTGTGTGTGTGTGTGTTAGAGAGAGAGAGAGAGAGAGTGTGAGAGAGAAAGAGAGAGGCAGAGTGTGTTTTGTCCCTTTCCTTTACATTTTGCTGTTTTTTGTTTTTTTTTTTGCTCTCTGCCAGTTTCTTCAACTTTTTTCTCACTCTGTGTTAAAGGTGTGTGTGTGTGTGTGTGTGTGTGTGTGTGTGTGTGTGTAAGTGTGTGTGTGTGTAAGTGGACCTTACAGAGTCAATCTGATAGGTGACACCCCTGATCTGGCTTCTACAACCAGTAAGCAATTCTGGCAATCAGAGGCTGCCAAATTAATTACTATGTGGTGTGTGTGTGTGTGTGTGTGTGTGTGCGTGCGTGCGTGTCCGTGTGTGCGTGTGCGTGTCATTGAGTTGTCTGAGACACAGACATAAACCTGGCTGTATTACAGCACATATAAGCTGTGAGACAACTGACTCGCGTTCTCTAAAGATGTTTTTGTGAAGTGAAGCTGTGTGAGACCATAAGCTCACAAGCAGCTGGTCTGATGTTAATGTCTATATTCTCTTGTCTGCAGTTTCAGACTGTAACAGTGGGCCGTATAAACGTCAGTGTCCATGACTGACTCTCTGAGTTGAACATGATAGAATTGCATCATTGGACACGTATCATTCAGCTGACCAATGGTGTAGCTTGATTCCCGTTAGTCAGTTTTATCCATTGGCTGTTGCACTTTTCCAGATCACGTGCAGCTTGATGCTCCACTCAATGTCTGGAGTTTTGGAGTCTCACCTATTTTTCATATGTGATACACACACATATTAACACAGGATTCTGCAGCCTACAGGTATTTTTATTTTGTTAGAGTTTAATTAGTTTTGCGGTAAAATAAGTAATTTCTAGCCTAAAAAAACAAGCGTGGGAAAGGTTTATAAGAGTGTGGGGAGGGTTTATAAAAGTTAAAAAAAAATAAAATGAATACATGGTTACTACTTTGCAGATTTTTTTGCAAACCCCTATGACAGACCAGGGGCTGCTGTAAATAGAAATGAAACCACAGCACAACCTTTGTCTTTCAAGTGTTTCACCTGATTATGTCTGTAAATGGTGTGGTTGTAATATCAGGATGTTAGCAGAGCAGTCACACAACTTTATTGGGTAAAACTGATTGTATTAAAATATTATGTGAGCACAGGAGATAAACAAACAGTTGAAGACACAAGGCAGTGTGAAAAGGGGTTAAATAAATCTGATGTTAATAACCACCAGAGGTAACAGTACAATGAAAATACTTTTGTCCATGTGCAGTTTTACTACAAGGTAAAAATGACAAAATGTGATTGAGTAGAATAAAATGGTTACAAAGAATGGTACAGAAACCTAAGTTCTGTGTGAGTACTGGTTATTTATATCTATAAGTATCTATCTACAAATCTGCCTGCAAGGATTTGGATGTATAACATCAACACAAACACACACTCATGAACAATGTGGGGATGAGGAAATACATTTGTTTTCACACTTTTTTGTAAAAAAAAAAAAAATACTGTGGAAACAAAAATGTTTTCACGTTTAGCAGGTAAAAGTGTTACTTTTGTGTGTGAGCAAAAAGTAACACTCATCTCTAGGATTACTATCACACTAACAGGTCACGGTGTGTTATCTGAACAGGTATTTGACCTGTCTGACCTGACTGTGTTCCGACTAGACTGGTAACTTGATCTCAGCCTGATTGTGGCTGAGCCCTGTGACTAATTGAGCAGCCAGACTCATAAGGTAGATGTGTGTGTGTGTGTGTGTGTGTGTGTGCAGTAGGAATCACAGAGTTAGTTGTGGAACTTTTTTTTAAATTTTCACAGTAGTTTAATATTGTTTTTTTTAGATTTGGTAGATTTGTTGGTCTGATGGTTGATTGGTCAACAACCACCATGAACAAATAATAATATGTAGATCTGCTGCTTGTATAAGTAATAAAATGCTAACATAGGGATGGTGCTGCCAACAGTGGGGGTTTTAAGGAAGTTTCATATGTCAAAGGCACTAGTGGTGGTAAACTGTGATAAAACTGTTCTCTCTAAACATCCTAATGAGAAAAATGTTAAAAGCTGCTCACCTCAGATGCAGGTAGGTTGGATTCATTGCAATGTGTTAATTATATTGATCTTTTCTAAACATATATTTAAGATCTGTACTTTTTACATTTTTCACGTTGTGTTGTTAATCCTATACAAAGATGTAGTTATTTTATGTTTTTTTATCAACTTCATTTCATATTCATGAAAAGAAAGATGGGGACAACATGAAAAGTTTAAAAAGTTGTTGTTCTCTCTATAACAACAACTACTCAATATAAATGCATTTCACACTTTGGGACTAAATTGTACATTTTAGAGTTTGTATTATTTTTAAATAATAGATTTTGGATTTTGCAGGAAGGTGAGAAATTTGTTGAAAACAATCAGATCTACAATCAGAGTCAGCAGCGAAGTGAATCCGCTTTTTATTTCATCCTCCAGATGAAATGAATCTTTAATAGATTAATCTTAATAGATGTCATCTTTGTTTGGATTACAACATCAGCTAAAACATGACACATGAGCTATATCTCTCTCTCTCTCTCTCTCACACACACACACACACTTCTGACTTTCACTAGCTTCTCAGGTACATGGCCAGACGGGTGAAACACACACCACAAATCACCTGAGCCACCTCAGGTACATACTATTACCTTCCACTCTGTTACCTTACCTTCACACAGTGTAACCTTTCTCAATAATTACCTCAGCTCACACAGACACATTGAGAGCTCAGGTGACGACGTGGTGCTCATATACCATGACAAGCTGGTAGTCGCCTGTGAATGCAAAACTTTTCGTAGTCAGATTTGCCAAAACTGTTTCAATTCAATTCAATTCAATTTATTTTATTTATATAGCGCCAGGTCATAAAAACATTTATCTCAAGGCACTTTACATAGAGAAACCCAACATTTCCACAATGAGCAAGCGCTTGGCAACAATGGAGAGGAAAAACTCCCTTTTAACAGGAAGAAACCTCCAGCAGAACCAGACTCAGAGTGGACGGTCATCTGCCTCGACCGGTTGGAGTGAAATGAAAACAGGGAAAAGAGAAGAGACAGAGGAAAAAGAGTGAGGAGGACGGGGGAGGGGGGAGGAAGAAAAGTGGGAGACCAGAAAGAGACAGTAGAGAGTAGATGGTTACAAGTAGTTGTTAAAGTAAAATTATCATTACAATTAATATTACAATAATAATAATAATAATGATGAAGATGAAAGTGATGATGTCGTCAAAGAATTGGAGTCCAACAGCTCTGGAGTCAAAACTTCCTGTAAAAAAGAGAAAGGGGTAGGGGAGACACAACTGCGAGAGAGAGCAGATGATGTTAAAAGTATGTAATATTTAAATATAAATATCAGGACATGAAGTGTGAGGGAGAGAAAGAGACGTGAGGAGTGAGGGACAGAGAGGAGCAGTGTATTGTCAGAGTCCCCCAGCAGTCTAATCCTATAGCAGCTTAACTAAAGGATGGTTCAGGCAGGCCCGTGTCCTGCCTGGACCATACTTAACTATAGGCTTTATCATAAAGGAAAGTTTTTAGTCTAACCTTAAAGGTAGAAACGGTGTCTGCCTCCCGGACCCAAGCTGGGAGCTGGTTCCATAAGAGAGGAGCCTGATAACTGAAGGCTCTACCTCCCATTCTGGTCTTAGAGACTCTAGGAACCACAAGTAAACCAGCAGTTTGTGATCGAAGTGATCTATTAGGATAATAAGGAGCTACAAGCTCCTTAAGATATGATGGAGCCTGATCATTAAGGGTTTTATAGGCAAGCAGGAGGATTTTGAATTCTATTCTAGATTTTACCGGAAGCCAATGAAGAGCAGCCAATACTGGAGAAATATGATCTCTGACCCTACTTCCTGTCAATACCCGTGCTGCAGCATTCATAAGTTTCATAAGTTTTCATAAGTTTAACAAGCTTTTATGTCACTACACTAAAGACTGTAAACACAGTGAACATGCTGTGACAATTGACTGCAGAGTAAAAAAAAAAAAAAAGAAAAAACAACTGAAACAATTCAATATGTAAAAGGTCTCCCCTATTAACAAGTCTGGCACGTTTATTGTGACATACACGCTAGGAAATCCCATCAAGGTCTAATTATGAGCCACCTCTGACTGAGCACCAAGCCTCATCCATCATACTCTGTACTGATGCTGTTTCTGCTCATATAAATGCTTGTAATCATGCTCTGTCTCAGGTGCCATTTGTCATCCTCTATGGTTGGCTGGGTTTGTGCTAATCAAGACGATTACAGCCATGTCAGTACACCTAAGCATCTCCTTATGTCTATGGACTGTATTAGTTAGGTTTGATGTTTTCATATAATAATAATAATAGTAATAATGATACCTTTAGTTATATAGCTCTTTACATAAATAGAATACAACTCAAAATACTTTACATTAAAGGAGCAATCAGATGATCCAAAGACAAATAAATGGTGAATAACATCAAAACACAGAAATACTGGTGCAGAAAAAAAAAATTAAATTAAGGAAAATAAAAGGTAGAAAAGATCAAAAATAAAAGATAATAAAATAAAAGACAACAAGACTCAAGATAACAGATAATAGATTTGCCAAAGGACTTCCAGTAAAGTGTAAAGGTATATTTTTAAGTCTCTTAAAACTGATGATCCTTGACTGATGTACATTGGCAAGTCACCAGTTTGTTTGATGAGGTTTTGGTTTTTGTTATGACCAGGACACCGGCTTTAGATGACCTCAGGCGCAAGGGATAAGCAGTTAATAAATCAGAGATATATGATGGTGCTGTGATGTTTGGGGTGTGTAATTAAAGGGTTTCTAAAGGAAACAGGGAGCCAGTCCAGTAGAGTTAAAACAGCAGCAAGATTCTCTCTTTTCTTGGTCTTAGTTAAAAGTCATGCCTTAGAAGTTTGTATAAGATCCATGTTCATGGAGGTTTTTGGGAGACCAGTTAGAAGAACACGACACTAGTCTAACCTACTGCTAATAAGAGCATAAACGAAACAATTGGCATCAGTTGAAAAAAAAAAAAAATGCTGCACTTAAGCTATATTTCTCAGGTGAAAGGAAGCTGTTTGGGTCACCTTACTAATGCAGAGGTAAAAAAAACTTTAGTCTAGATTTAAAATGACAACTCATATTATTCACTTTGGATTTGGTCTGGCAGGTGAGAAAGCTAAGCTTATTAAAAAAGGTTTCTATACATAATCACCTGGACTGAAAAAAGCTTGTAATAATGTAGTAGTTGTAATGTAGGATTGAAAACAGCTGGATGCCACTGGATTTTATGTTAAATGCTGTCGAATGCTGTGATAAAATAATTAGGATGGACACCTGGTCTGAGATCATTTAAAAATCTGGCCATGGCTGTTTCTCTGCTTTGATTGAGACTAAAACCTTACTGGATTTTTTCACAGTATTGATATGGGCCTGTAATCAATAACAATGGACTTGTTAAGGTACGATTTTTAACGACAGCCCTTCTACAGGCAGTTGATTAATGGGGAAATATCCCTGTTTGGAGTGAGTGTTGGAGGTTATTATTTCAAGAATGGAGAGACCCAGACCATCAAATACATTCACATGTTGAGGATCTGCTCTGGGTGACAGGTTGGCTGAGTTAGGGTAGAATTAAGTCGCTGGAGGACTGGTAATTTTGTCTTTATGTTCAAATCTGATTTTAAATCATGATTTTCATGTCACACAAGTTAGATCCAACTTTGATGAATTTATTTAGTGATCAAAATACCACAGCATATTCCCAGAGGGAAGTAATGGCTCCTTAATTTTATCATGGGAACAGCTCATTATTCATGTCACAATAATAGTTTTTTAATCATTGCTGTTGATTTACCGTACTCCAATTCTATCATCACATTGGTTGCAATGGTTTTCTCCATGTATACTACAAATCAGATTATGAAACCCCAACTCCCTGAGTTGTGTCGCTTCCTCTGGGATTTTAATTTACTTAAACACTGTCAGTCACGTCTTGGTCTGGCTGTTTTTGTTGAGGAAACAGGCTAAATATATCTAAACAGTGCGAGTGACAAATTCAAGACAGAAATATTACAGGGTAATGAATGTTTCCTGATTCACAATCAACACCCAGTGCTGCATCCTGAATGGAACTACATGAATACCGTCTGTTAATTCAGCAGACATTATTTATATCAGGTTTGAGATTGGAGAGAGTTGTCAGTGCAATGAAACCTCAATGGCTGTATGTAGCTTTTAAACTGTTTGTCTTTTCAATACATTTCCCTTTTTTTAAAATCCTGTACATCTGTTATTCACTCATCTCTCCCTCAGACCTCTGCTTGTCACTTCGTCTCTTCTTCTTCCTACCCTGCAACCCTTGGCTTGGCTCCCAAATGCCTGCGGCTCTGATGGTCTGATGGCTCCCAGCAGGAGGGAGAATTCATGGATGCAGGTTTAGTGGGAATAGAGAAAATGCTAAATAACACGATGGCGTAGTCACAGGAACAATGCCCTCTACTTTAAATGTCTCACTTCCAAAATCAATCACGCTGATTGTGCTTGTACTTGTACCTGCACCTGTTAATTATAATTATGTTTATTCAAAGCAATATTTTCTCTTAAATAGTGATTTAGTCACTATACAAATTCACCAAACTTGCAGTGTATGGTGCAGTTGTGTGGTTACTATGAGTGGTACTAAATAGAATGGTGGAGGAAATATACAGCGCATGTTGAACTTTAGTTGTTGTTTAAAATTCCACTAAATAGACATATACAGTGGTCTCTCACCTATCATGGGGTTAATTTCCAGGACCCCCACGAGAAGTGAAAATCTGCAAAGTAGTAACCATATATTTCTTTTATATTTTAAGCCTTTATAAACCGTCCCCACACTCTTATAAACAGTTCCCATGCTTGTTATAAATTTTTAGGCTAGAAATTGCATGTTTTACTGTAAAAATAATTAAAATATATAAAAAAATAATAAATACCTATAGGCCACAGAATCCCACCATATGATAAAGACTCCGATATAAATGTACATATACTAGCCAAAAAAAAAAAAGCGATGTACTGAGGCTGCGAGAGGTGAAGTGCGATATGGCAAGAGACTGATCTCTGGCTCAAAAATGTATTCAGACCTTTTAAAATTAAAATATTGTATAATGTGTATTCTAGTGTGTATTTGTTATCCATGTTGGCTGAACTGGCGCTGGTGAATGATGTGTTTCTCTGCACGTGTGTGCTTGGTCCGTGTGTTGTTTATTGCATTGATGAGTGTAGCACTTCAGCTTTACACACAGCTTCGGTAAATGACTGGAATACAAAGTGAATGTGTGCACACAAAGAACACTGTGTGTTCATCTCATCTCTCCAGTCCCAAGCCTTGACTGCATCGCATAGTAAAGTAATAAAGCAGTGTGCAGTTTTCACAGAGAGCTAGTAATTATGGGAGCGCTGTGATGAGAAGGTTTTCTCTAGATAGACTAGATTGGCCATTCATTACCAACCCTACACACAAACATACACCAGCTGCAGAGAGACAATGGAGTGCAGGCTGATTCAATTTGGGCTTGTACTTACAGACAACAATGAGATAATCAAGTACAACATTACACTGCACAGTGCAGGGTAAGGTGTTTGTCTGTCTCCCTGACTCATACCTGCCTACCTACTCCTTTTTAATGGCAGTTGTCCACATCTCGTGCCTTCATATTGGCTCTTCTGTGTGGTTTTATGTGTGTGTGTGTGGAGAGGAAAGAGGAGTAAGACAGTATTAAGGAGGAAAAATGAGAAAAACACAGAAAAAAAAAAAAGTCTGTAATTTGCAGTTTTCAGAGGAGCAGAATATTCTATAGCAGAGCCACTGTCTCTGTGTCGTTCTCTCACTAGTATTTGGTCTTTCTCTGCTTTTCACTTGATATGTACTTGATTCCCAACAACCCCCTCTGGCGCCCACTGGGGTGCCTTTTTAGATTTTACGCTTGGATATATCTGTTTAACTCCCCATTTACCCCTCTGACAACCTGACACACACGCACACACACAAAGAGAGAGAGAAAGAGAGAGAGAGACACAGGCAGAGTGGCTGGTGGAGATTGTGAGGGAAAGGGATGCTATCCCATGGTCCTCTGGGAATTTGATATAACACGATACAATAAAAGAGACAGAGGTGAGGAGGGGAGCTGTTTATCGTGGCGTGAGACTCCCCTCATCGATGTGTGTATATATCTGGCTGATATTTGTGGATGTTGTTAAGTGGATGGAGCACAGAGTCTGTAGGACTCGTTCATCAGACCAGTGTTTGAAGGGAGAAGGAGCCGAAGGAAAAGCTCACTCCTTCCTCAAATAACCCAAATCATTTTCATATAAACTTGATCTGGTCTAGTCTTTTAATAGTTTCTTCTATTCTATTCTGCTCCACGGGCTCATTTATTCATGGGTGTCCTGAGGTGTGAGCATGTGTCAGGGGTGGTGTTATGCTAATGAGTCTGGCTGGCTAACACAGCGCCTCTGGGTTGGGGGTTGTGGGGGGCTGCAGCCACATGACTGTGACTGACAGCGAGCAGAACGATACACATCCAGTGTTGTTGTTTTTTTTTTTTTTTTGGTTTTTTTTAATTATTGACACAAACAACAACAACAGCAATAAGACAGACTGAGGTGGTAAAAGGCCACTTAATGAGGGAGATTTCAATCAGATTAAAAATAATCCATATTTAATGTGCATGTGTTCAGACCCTCAAAGATGCATCATAAACGTATTTGTTCACAAATGTGGTTTAAAAAATAGTAATAGTGATTTTGTGCAATTTTTCTTTCTTTCTTTGCCATCAGGCGGTCTTATTCCTCTGTATTCTTCCTCCTTTTCTTCTTTCACTTTCTCTGTCTCTTCTTTTTTTTTTTTATTATAACTTTTAGTTTTCAAACCCGATAAGTGTTTTTATAGATAGAAAAAAGACCTGACTGATGAAAAATGTCAAACACATCCTCACTGTTTCTCTCCTCCACTTTCCTCGCATCTCTCAAAGCCTTGACCACAACATTTAAAGGTCGGAGGTCAAGGTTGGGGGTCAAAGATCAGTGACACTGAAGAGTCGTGAGACCCGCCTGCCTCTTTTTCTCTGTTTAAGCGGGTGGAAAGAATGCGATTGTGGCGTAAGATTGATTGGTGTCATACCAGAGTGTCTGTTCCTGTGTGTATCTGGGTGCGTGTATGTGCACATGTTGTCACAGCAGCAACAATGCATTTCAATAGGTCTAATGTGAAATCTGTCAATACTGCTGATCCAAACCACAGCATTTCATTGGAGGTTATTGCCCTTTGGCTGGTATAAACAAGGTGTGTGTGTGTGTGTGTATAGAATGTGTACACATGAACTTCTGTGTATGGATATATTATATGATGGTGTGTGTGTGTGTGTTAATTGACAGATGTTGCCTCTAACACAGCAGCCAGAGGGAAGTAAAGGAAGCGTGTATTGATTGGTTCAGTCATGATTGTCATTTCTTTCCTCCCACATTTATTCTCATATCCTTCTTTATTGTGTCTTTGGCTTCTTGGTTTAGTGACATAAACTAGAGTTCACTTTGTTTTGTTATACTCCAGATGTGCTCAATATTTGTGGCGACAGAAGAAAATTTGCCTGTGAGAAATATTAATATTACCAACTGCTCTCCAAACAAGACTGAGATAGAGGTTTAACTTTTATAGATGTAAATGGAAATGAGTTGTAATTTATTCCCAGTCATGTATTCTGAGCATCAGCTTATTTGTTTTTGTCCACAGTTTAGTTTAGATGTGATTTTCACTAACGATTTATTTAATGTTTGTGTCATTACTTCGTCCCAATTGTGTTTTTACCTTGATAAATTGTCCTTGTTGTTGCTCAGTAATGGAAGGTTTCATATTCACGGTTTGATTTAAAAAAAAAAAATCAGTTCTTTATATCACCAAGACAATACACACTTATTACTGGGCGATAGGACCCTGGTGGTCGTATGCTACTGCAAGTGTGTGTGTGTGTGTGTGTGTGTGTGTGCATGTTTTCCATGTCCATAATCATTTCTGTAGCATGTGTGCATGTGTTGTGAAATTAGGTGTTATTGAGCTCCTCTGACTGGAGTGTCCCTGTGGTGCTTCTTCTCACTGCTGGAGATCAAACAACACACTACTCAGCACGCGCACACACACACACACACACACCCTTAAATCCCCTGGAAGCCTCACAGACTGAGGTGGATTTCACTTTGCCTTTTATTTACTGACTCTGGAGGGCCTGGTGACAGAGACCCAACACATACATACGCTCATCCACACACACATGAACATGTGTGTGTACGTGTGAATTTTCAAATCAAATTGTACTCAGAATCAAGTGACGTTAAGTTTTCATGTTCAAAACAATCGATGGTTGATGATGCTGGTACATGGTAGATTCATTTCAGTACAACTGTGATGAGCTAAAATTGTATCATGTAGAAATGTTAATCAATTTCACAGGACATGACTGTGGCAACACCAACAAATGTAGATGTGTTTCTGCATGAACTCATAAACCTGGAATGCTTGTAAAACAGTTGGATCTAAGTGGTATTACCTGCATGTGTGTATGGATGTGAGTTCATGTCTAAGTGATCATATTTGTAAACCAGGCCTGTCTGATTCCCACTAGACAGATAGAGATACTATGGTATTTGTACAGGTAGCCGACACTCACTCAGTGTGTCTGTGTGTGTGTACGTTTTGTGGGGGGATATTATGGAGATCAGAGGCAGACTGGGAGCCTCCAAGGCTATTAGCTCATATGTATTGTATTGAGACGAGGGTATGTACACATCTGCTGATGACACCAGAGAATTGCATGTGTGTGTGTTTGATCTGAGACACACCTTGATTTTTTTTTTTTTCTTCTGTGTCTTTGTGTGCACATGTGTGTGTGTTCGTGTGCGCTTGTCTCTCCAATATTATTATAATTTGATAGCTATGTTCTTGTGGGCAAATTGCTCAGCTGTGGTAAAACAGCTGATAAAAAAAAAAAAAAAAAATAGCTGATATATACACATAATGACAACAACACACAAATGCACGTGTGTGTTCTGTATGTAAACACATAGGTGCGACACACACACACACACACAAACACACGTGTGTGTGTGTACAGGATGCCTTTTTCATTGAGAAGTAAGGTTGAGTCTATCAGGGGAGTTATTGCTATCAAAATGTAAAACATCTGAATAGGTGAATTGTGAAATGAACAACAAATATGTGAGGTGCAACATGAAGTGGTGAAAAATGGGAAGGTATTTGTCAAATCACTCCACCTGTGCCCAAATCTGATACGTCTCATTTTGCATACATACCTCTTTTGTATTTTATCATATCAGCGCAGTACTGTACCTGTGAGAATTAGCGGTAAAATCGTCTTCTGACGTTTCATTACATTTTCTTCTTTTATCAAGAAATTGGCTTTGTTCGAGCATCTGGCAGGTTAAATCAAATGGCTTATTTGAAACCCATCTTCAAATGCATTTTCTGAAATATAGTGCCTCTTGATCAGCCTAAGTTTTCTCACATTAGCATGAGCTGCATTGCACCAGAGAGATTTTTTTTTTTTTGCCCCTCTGTGTTTTTTTTCACTTTCTCTCCTTTCCCAACCTGTCTTTCTCTGTCGACCCAATGGATCAAGGTCAATTGATGAATACAAATGTCACCTAATGTCCCATCAACTAGACAAAAGCGTAGAAAAGAGAGCAAGAGAGAAGGTGATGGAATAAAACGAAAAGAATCCCACTTGTCCTTTTTCTGCAGACGTTAGCAGCTTTTAACCTGCTTTGATTGATACGGCATTAGAAGTTACTCGATTAAACAGTGTTTCACACTGCATAGATTCCTACTTAAAAGTCTCAAGACCTCTAAATTATTTATTGATGTCTGTTCCAATCTACATCTGGAACTGTGCTGTGTGTGTGTGTGGGTGGAGGAAAAGGGTTCGGGGATGGCTGGTGCTTCCGCAGCGCCTAGAGGAACTTGTTTTCCATGTGCACTTGTTCACCTGCCCGTCTTTTCTAATGGAGCTCAGCGGGGAGGGATGAATAGGCCCGAAAGTGGCAATGCGGCGGTGAAATTGCATCGCGGCAGCTCAGCATGCACAAGCTTCAGTTCGCTCAAGTAAAATCCCACTGCTCGCTGTCTTTTCTTTTTCAACTTGCCCTCTTATCATTTTTAAACAGAGGAAAAATGAGGAAAGCACGCGCGGGCACACGTACAGTAATTCACAGTCCAACAAACCACCAATAAGGAAGACAAGAAACACACATACTCTCACATGAGTGATGAAGTAAAGCAGTTAGCCAAGTGAGAAGCTATTGGGTAATATCCTTGGCTAGCAGCTCAAGAATCTTTTTAAAGTTCAGTGGCAAAACAAAGCAGTTTCTTATTCCATTTCTGTTTCCCCGGTGTCCATTGTGGTAGCGGATGGGGAAATATGTAAGGCTGATTTAAGACAAAGCTATTTGGAGGCATTTAAGTCTCCCAGTGTCCCAAAGATGAAATGTTCAATAGGAGTTTTGGTGGAGTGGTTTGAAATTTTGTAAAATGTGCATTATTTCTTTATCGGCCCAAAACACAGCGGGCATGGAACACTAACTCAAAAGCTCCCACTTCACTTTGAGATCCATGAGTGAAGCAGCGCTGAAGGTACATGTTTAGCACTTCAGGTTTCACTACACTGCTAATTCAACTGAACTCAAGACACAGATTCCATTTACTCTGCTGTCCTCAGAAGCACATAAATTAAATGAAAAGCAATTAAACATTTAACATCGCATATCTGATGAGACAGTGACAGGATGATCATTTCAAAAAAAAATGGAAAAGCATTAAATTAAATTTTGAGAAACCTTTGTTGGGCAGAAATGACAATTATTATTAATAGTTTTGCAGTAAAAGCGATGATAACAAAAGTCATGGTTGACTGGATGTTCATATAGGCAAGGATTGTTTTTTACCATATTAGGTACCTTACATTCATCTCATATGCTGGAGTCAGTCGAAGGTGGTAGATAGTGTCTCTGTGAAGGAAGCCAGAGCATTTTCATTTAAGGTTAATTAAAGTTAAAGAAAGATCATGGTTTCAGTTAAAAGTTGATAAATTGAATCTCCCAATTAAAGCTGTGATTGATGTTATTTATGAACATTTTACTGATATTTTCACAGATAGATGAATAATCAACATTCCTTATTATATTCATAGAAGATGTAATGCTGCTTTGGCCTTATATTTGTTATGTTTTTTTTGTATTATTACAGAATGTATCTCTTTCAGTGGCTTGTGCAGCAGCTTGTCACCCTTGTTTCTTCACTCTTTGTTGATTGTGTAGAACTGATCACACTGTAGTTGTGTGGAAATTGCACTAATCATGTGGCAAGTGCAGCAAAAGTGCAGCTCTGTAGTTCAGTTGGTGTTTTACCACCATTTCAATAACACAAACAGAAATCTTGCTAAACCCTTCAGTGTTTGAGCTGATACTGTGTACGTTGCTGCACTTGTACAACAGTGCATGTGCACACATCCATACTTGCACCTGTCAGCCTGAAAACTCTTTCACTCAAATGCACCTTTGCGCTCATGTATCATGGCTGGGGTTGAAACATAACTGTGACCTTGAGGGCTGAAACATTGGATGGAGGTCTCTGCTGTTGGTTGGATGAAGTTAGAGGAAAAGTAGTGAGTTCATTTACTTTGTGTTGTGCGGAGAGTAGGAAGTGAGGGGGAGCTTTAGCTCTGGAGGCTGGCCCATGTTTCTCCCTGTACTGTTTATTGAGGCCTGTCTCAGAGGCCAGGTATTGATTTCTGCCTGGATGAGATGGGATAGCCCTGGAAGCTCAGTGATGGATGGATGAGGAGGCACGAAGAGGAGGTGAGGGGGCGGGGGTGGAGGAGTGCACCTCTTGTCCCGGCACAGACAGACTTGCCGCTTCAGTTGTCTAGTCAACTTTACCCGAACCCCCACGAATTGTTCTTGTTTAAGAAGAAAGACTTGAATTCTAGTTTCGCTAGTGTTGTCACAGAACCCTAAAATGCTGGTCAAACCATAATCTATTTATGGTGTTTAATAAAACTGAATTGCTACTCAGTATTGAATGATCCAAAATAAGAAAACAAAACATAAAAACTTTTTATTTATCGGTTCTTTTTATATTTTTATTGATACTGACAGTTATGAATTGCAAAACAGTGACAACCAACTCATGCATCTGTGCATCCAGCTGCCAAATAACTAGAAGGAGTCATGTCACTAAAGACGACATATCCTGAAACGTGTCTGATCAAAGCTGGGTTTAAATTACATGAAGACGAACGAAAATAAGCAAGTTTGATTAGTTTGACTAAGTTTTTGTAGCAACCATTAACAACTGGCATTAATATCACTAGTTAATAGTTTGTCGATCAGCAAACTTCCGTAGCAGTTGTAGACAGCTTGCTAGATGTGAATACACAGTTGTGTTTTCTCTCTTCTGGGAACAAACAAAATGAATTCATACCAAAAAGGACTGAAATCTTCTTAGTTGTGTTTTTTATCCTCTGTCTCATATTTTAGTGTTTTACTTCACCTCTCTTTAGATTGATGACCTGTGATATTGTGTCAAGCTCAGACTTATGTCTGTGTTGTGAACGTGTTTCATTTTGGACCTTCTTATCACAGACACACAGCGTTGACTCTATGAAGGCTGTATAGTTGATCGTTCCCTGGTTAAGTGCTGAACGAAAGTCACAAAGTACACGCACACACACACCTTCCAGGCCCTCTGTCAGCTTAACGGCTGCCGATCAATGGCAGGAGGTCAGCCTGCTCATAGAGGAGCTGGGAGCTGTGTTTGTGTGTGTGTGTACCTGCGCCTCTGTGTTCATTTGTGTGCTTCATGTGTCTGTGTGAGTATTTATTTGTGTGTGTCTGTCTCGAAGAAAGCAGGGCTTAGGACTGTGGGTTGGGGGAGGCTGGAGTGGGGGTGGTGGGGGTGGCTGAAAGTGGGGATGAAAAAAGTGTCCAAGATTCATTTTTTCTCATCTACAGAGGGAGAGGAGGGGAGGCTGCTGCGTTATTTTTCTTGGCTTTAGCCCTCACGGCTTTAAGTGGGTATTGATCAGGTGCCTTAATGCAAACCTGTCAAATTAATTTTGCAGGGAGAGAAGGCTGTGACTGCTGCGAGATTGCTTTAACGTTGAAAAGGGGGCTGGATGGATAGAGGGATGGATGGAGGGGGTAAAGAGATGTGAGAGGTGGGGAGCCTATGAATTTTAATCATCATCTAAATAGGAAGCTGATATTCCAGTCTATTTTTCATTTTCACTCCTCTTTTTTTGTAATTTTTTTTTTTAGTGTGTTTACTGTTTTTCTGTATCTCATCCTCAGGTACTCCAGCTTTCACTGCAGTCCTCATCTTGGTTTTAAACCTTACATATATATGTTTGTTGTCATCTCAGAGAAAGAAAAGTTAAAAAAATGTGAAGGGAACATCACATCTCAATTAAGGTCTTGATTTTAGGTCTAATGTCCATCTGATCCCTCCTAGTTTATTTGTGGCTCATACAGACAGACAGATTGGACCAGGTAAGGAGGCACAGCTGTGGTTGGGATTAAAGCTCTACATGAACTAAACATAATGACGTGATGACCACAGGCAGGCGATCTGTTGATATACATCTTAGTTAGAACCCTGTGCCCAGTATGGCTCATCCTGTCGAGGGTCACTGGGGGCTGGAGCCTTCAGCCTGGACAGTTTACCAGACGTTTGAGTTGTTTATTGTTGTGGCACTGTGTGGCCTGATTGTAAGAACTACATAGTATTTGAAACTAGCAACCTGCTCAAGCTCCTCATCTATGTCCATGACACAGACAGACAAACAAACATTGACACCTACCGGAGTGTAGCTTCAAAGTAACGTGATCAGTTATCAGTTTTTTTGACACGCAGACATGATGAACATGTAAACTGTTAAAGGGTTTGTACCAAGAGCCCTGTTGCTTTGAGGCACCAGACGGAGCTGTCCGCTGCACCACAGCATAAACCCAATTCAGACATCTTTCATTTTATTATTTACATCTGTGCTTTTCTCTTCCCTTTTAAACATTTCCTTTTTTCACGCAGTTTATAACCCTTAAGTGTCTAAATCAAGTCTAAATCCCCATACCACTATTGGACCAGGTTAATCCCTGGCCCGCTCCTTTTATCGCGTTAGTTAGTTAACTGTCGGCCAGGGTCTTTTCAGCCCAGGAAAAATTAAAAACGGCTATAAGTAACTTTTACGACGAGGGATTCAGGGGATAGAGCGACATGCGCATCTGCATGTGATCTACTGCAGCGTGTTTCCTCTGACTCCTGCTCTCTCTTAGTTTATCAGAGAGCTGTAAGTTTCACATTTAAGAGCGCAGCCCCTCTCCATCGACCCTCTCTCCCTTTTAGATGTGCTTTATGACCCATACAGGATAGAACGGACACGCTCTCTCATACGCTCACACACAGACTGCATGCACAGTCCCGTTTTATTCTTTCAAGACATAGACACAGCAGTCTGCACATAGAAGAGGACAAGTACCACATACATAGATGTTTCAGGTAAACACACAAACACGTGCGTCTGCAGTGAGATTATATTTATGTCTTAGAGGGATCCATCATAAACAAATCATTGCACTACTTTTCTCTCTGGAAAACGAGCAGTGTGACAGAATTATAGTGCAAAGTATCGTACTGATACAGAACGAGCTTTATACTGGATATTTTAAAACATCTCATACTCTCCGTGACATTTTAACTATGTTTTAAATTCAAGAAGGTGTTGGCACAGATGAGCTAGTTTAGTGTAAAGCTCCACTTCTCTCCCAGGTCTCTGTTTGTCCATCTGGCCCCAGTCTGTGCTGTGTTCTGTTGTAACTGTAGCAGTGATGTGTAAAGTAGACAACTGGAGCAGGAAAATGTTTCTACCTGCAGTAGCACGGTTGGTTGCAGTTGCTCCATGTACTGCACCCGTGTTCCAACCTGATAGCAGAATGAGATGCAGGATCATTTGGATTTGGATGCTTTAGTTTGAATAAATGCATTTTAAGATTCTGTCTTCTTTCTTTCTTGTCACTGACACATTTCTACACTTTGAACTCCTCTGCTCTGCCAGCCACCAGCCAATGTATACATATAAACAGAACTTATTCAGTTCACATCAGTGAGCCAAAGTGATTCTTGATTTAAACTACCCAAATAGAAAGCTCATTTCAAGATAGATTCCCCATGCAGAGTAGTAGCAGAGCAGTATTTGCATATCCCTAAAAAACCTTTCTCTGCTTTTGTTCTCTCTCCAGGGCTCACACAAACACTCCTTCATTTCAGTGGTAACTTGAATTGTCATACCGGCAAGCTAGCTGCCGTGGCACTCGAGATGCAGATGTGTTGGCTGTGTGTGTGTGTGTGTGTGTGTGTGTGTGTGTGTGTGTGTGTGTTTGTGTGAAATGTATTTTGGTGAGCTGCAGATTGGCTTGCTCATCTCAACACAGGTTCCATTACTTCTCAGTGGCTTTCATCTGCTCGTCGACTGAGAAGTCCTCGTATCTGAGGTGAATTGAACACTGTGCAACGCACACACACACACACACACACACACACACACACACACACACACACACACAATCGCACAACTAAAAACACCAATGGATGTGAAGCCAAAGAGAGGATGTGACGGGGGTTCAAATAGATTTATAACAAAAAGTACAATAGTTTTCAGCAAGGTTGCATTGGTGAGTGCAGCCACACCTGGATGTGTTCCTGTCAGAGAAAACTTCGGTTCTGTCCAACTAAACATGTTGCAGCAGCTATTTTCGTATACTATGTATAATTTGATGGACAACAATAATGATTTACCAATTGATTTTACATATAGACTTTAAAAGTCTTTGATTGATTCCCGTCAGTTCAGTGTTTTGCTCACTGCCACCGTGACAGGAATCACTGTGAATGGATACACAGTGTCAGTAACAAAGCTAAATTTCATGATTTATTTATAAAAAAATAGTCATTGTAATTACATTTTTAGACTCCCTGAGAAATGGTGAATAAGTGGTGGTTCACTGTGACTATCATGCTTTGTATGTGTGGCCAACACACAGTATGAAAAGAACTCGATCTACCTTATAAAGAGCTTGTCTGGAAGCTAAATGAATCCAGCTCTTAAGATAAACTAGTTATGGGGTCATTTTCACTCAGAAGGATATTTCTGGAAGGAAATGAAGGCATGCATTCACATGCATGTGTGTGTATGTGCATGTGCATGTGTAGACAGATGATGTGTATCAGGAAAACAGATGCACCATGTCACCAAGCAGGAAATTGATTGTGTTTAGTTATGACTGACACACTCACACACACTCTCTCTGTCTGTCTGTGAAGTTTTGGCATATTATTCTGAAACCAACTACATAGACGTTGATTTTTGAAGAGGAAATGTGTGCCGGATGTTTGAGAGGACCATCTGTAGATCTCTTATTAGGAGTGGGAGCAAAGCTCGAAACTTTATGAAAACTTGTTTTAAAGACGTGTTGGAAAGTGGAGTTAGTGTTCTTGACACAGGCCATTAAAACGAAACAAGGAAAAAATTAAATGGAAAATTATCTTCTCATTACTAAAGAATATCATCACAAGATTAGCATCAACATGTTAGTTTATTGACAAATCCATTAGATATGATGCTATACAAGTTAGACGATGTACATATGTGTATAATAATGTATGTTAACACCATACACCCTAGTGACTCAGCCTGGTTCAGATGACTCAGTGTCAGCCATATTTTGTGTATGACTGTACAAAGAACCACAACACAGTAAAAACGTTTGTCCTCTTTATCTTAAAAAAGAGAGAAAACCGTAAAATTTAAACAGATAAACATACTAATTTGGCAAAAGTAACATATGTGACTTTCTTTACAGATTTATGAAGATGTAAACAGGAACAAAACAGTCTCTCTCTCTCTCTCTCTCTCTCTCTCTCTCTCTCTCTCTGTGTGTGTGTGTGTGTGTGTGTGTGTGTGTGTGTGTGTGTGTGTGCTCCCAGTCAGTCCTCATATCCATCAAAGGCTCCATCCCATTCACAGCAACATGACAGAGACGTAAAGCAATCTGCATGACCCAAAAGCATTTAATTTGGAAATGGCTATTCAATGAATCCCTGTTCAGATGAACAGGGAGTGACACAAACACACATATGCACACAAAATGATTTTGCATGCATGCATGCATTCAGGTGTGCACATAAACATGCACAAATAGACACATATGCTCTATCTATTACTTCAGCCTACCCCTCACTCGCACAGCCCCGGGGGAAAAGAGGAAATGTCTTTTTTTAAGGATTGAATACAGCAGGATGAGCTACGCCACTTTAACCTTACATATGCAAAATCCGCTG
Source organism: Polydactylus sextarius (assembly GCA_016801845.1). Lineage (NCBI taxonomy): Eukaryota > Metazoa > Chordata > Actinopteri > Polynemidae > Polydactylus > Polydactylus sextarius. Next base: position 16,185,676 of record CM028922.1, on the reverse strand, counting down.
CTGCGAATTCATGTAGAGAGACACCACCGTGTCACAATCAAAAATGTCATTTCTTTGCCACGGAGATGGTTTTGATTCCTGTCTGCTGAGAACAAATGCTCCCACCCATACAAAGTTTTGTGTGTGTGTGTTGTGTGTAATTAAAGGACAAAATCTTGTTTATATTGTCATTGTTTTCTAGAGTTTTATCTAAATTACATTTCAATATGTGATATATACATCCCAGTCATCTGCATATCAAGAGATGCCCCATTAAATCACACAGAGACATAACACTGACTTAAACCCACTGACTAGAATTTGATCTTTACCACCAACAAAGCAGGATCAGCTGTCAACGCATTGTTTCTTCAACTGGGATATGGTTCATCATTTTGGAATAATGAGATGCAGATAAACTGTCTTGAAACACTGAATACATGTCTGTATTAGAAAGACCAAAACCAAACATGTCTGTAGCACACAGTACTTACAGTACTTTCTCTCTCTCTCCACAAATACATATGTGACTCTTTCATGCAGAAACTGTTGCAGTCCATTTAGTCACTCCTCTCCTCTCCTAGAGGCAGAAACTTATCTTATGTGTTGATCAGAGATACAAAGCAGATGTTGACAAAATTTGGACAAATGAGCTACCACCGAGTTTAGCTAACTTTCATTTATTCTGATCTGTATGTAATTTAAACAGTATCAGTGAACCAGACCAAAGATGATTAATTTACACCAAAGAATAAAAAAAAAAAAAAATACTATATATGAACACGCGTAACACATTTCATGCTAATAAACATAACCAGCAAACAGAAAAAGATGCATTAAACCTGCAGTATAGAACTTTTGTCTATTACAAAAACACTAACATCAAACACAGAAAAGAAAAGGAGTGTGTTAAGTTTGCTTTTAAACATTTAAAACAGAGAAGACACTCTGGACACACTGGTGACATCATGTTGGATTCTGAAATGGAGAAAACTTACCAAGCGGAAATGGACACATTTTATATGAGTACAGCTACACAAAAGGTCCATACATAAGCCCATAGAAATGTAGGCAGTACAATGCTGCATGATTGAATTCACAGCACACCCTTGAAAAAAATATCACTACAGACGTACAACTGTTGTTACCGCTAGCCAGATGATGATAGCTTTTAGCAGCATTGTGTTGTAGACTATGAGGCCACTAGTGCTGCTAGCATCAGGTGTGTGTGCCTGATAGCCAATACTGAGATCAAAAGAAGTGTTCCAGTGTGTCTTGAATTGAATTGAGAAGCATCTACAATGGGATTGAATCTCAACTGGAGTGTGCACGTGTGTGTGTGTGTGTGTGTGTACGTGTTTGTGGCCCGTAATTTTGTGTATTAGGTGATTGGCTGGTGGGTGGATGATGGGTTAGAGTGTGTTTGAATGTGTGCATGTGTCTGTCTGTTAATTGAATTGGGTGTCCTTAAAGGCCTGAGAGGTGTTTGTAACAGAGCGTGTTCTTACAGTACACCTGTGGCAGCGAGGAGGCGACAGATTGTGTGTATGATGCTAGACTGTTTGATGTGAAGTATCCACACCTCCCAGGATGCAGCAACACAAGCAGCAGGACATGCTTTATCACAAACACTCTTAGTCCTTTCTGTGAGATAAACAAGAATAAAAAGTGAATACTCTCACTAGGAGAAAAAAAACCTCATTGATGATATGATATGAATGACAGAAGCATTTGGCTGCTGTGTTGTTGCACTGGTGTGTCGGTGGACGGTAAAAACAATCCACACCTCTAGGCAAAGAACTGGTAAAAACAGATGGTGTCTATTGAATAACTATTACATTTTGTAATCAACATTTTCCTTCATAATGATTAGTTGGCACAAAAAGACCCATTTTCTTTTTAAGATGAATGTTGAGTCAAACATTAACAGAATGTGTGTGTCATGGATGATCGTCCAACCAAGCCTCAGTCTGAACATACAGTCCTGCAGTGAGATGCTACAGGATTCAGGATGTTTGATATTTTATCATGAATTTATGAGTTGTACCTGTTTTTAACTCTTCTTTGTCTACTTCTATCTGCTCTCTCTCTATCCCACTGATAAGCCAAAAAGCAGATTAAAATTTTGTGTTTTAATTTTTAATTGTTTCAGTTTCATCTTTGGCTGCATTTGCAAACGAAGGGAGAGATGGAGCGCTTTAGAAGATTTGGTTCTGAGTAGGATTTTCTCTTGCTTTTCAGGGTTTTTAAAAGGGGCTTGACTCCGCTAAGTTTTGCTATCCCACAATGCAATGTCCAAAATCCAGGAGACTTTGAACACTCATATATGGGGCAGCAGGAATGAAAGAAAAAAAAAAAGATGAAATAAAAGGCTATTAAATGAGAGAGAGAGAGAGGAGGGATGAGTGTTATACCACTCTCTGTCTTCTATCTCTGTCCCTCAATCCAACTCTCTCAATTAGGAAATGAAAACTGTGATCGTCTTAAGAGACGGGAGATTACTCTCTAACCCTGATGTGCATTATAAGGTAATTCACAACAAAATACCTCACTTTTTGACTTTTACCATAATTAAGAAAATTCAATTCATTTGTGACTTCTAAACCATCTTATCAATCTCCAGCTTTGTGCTGTTTTGGAGAGCAATGCTTTACTGATATAACTTTGAGAACAAAGTGCATTAAAGTTGAAAGCTTTATATAGAACATTAATGATATAAGGTTTGAAGAGGCGGTGCTGCTTTCCAGTTGTTGTTCGGTCTCTGTGAGCCATGAGTGCAGGTACAATTTGTGACAACAGTGAATGTGAGCGGCTGCAGCCGTACAGGATCACAGTGTTTCTACGGGACGAGCAGGAAGTGACTGGAAGTTTGTTTGGTTGATGTGTAGTGATGACAACAAAATCCTTTAGTGTTTCCTCCTCCTTCTGATGAACATTCTCCACAAGACAAATACTCAATTATTTAAACCTGTCATCTGCACTGAGGAAAGGAAATAAACTTTTCTTCTTTTTTTTTTTTTTTTGAATTAATAAATGAAAGTAAAATCAGTGTGTGTATATGTCTGTCTGTAGTACAACAGCAGGAGAGGTCTGGTGCTCCTTATGTTCCATTTGCCCCCCTATGGAGCATAGAGCCCCTCCATTACCCATCATCTCATCTACACCCTCTCTCTTTCTCTCACACACACACACACACACACAATGCAAACTGGGCCTGACTGGTGTCTGCTGCATTCCGACTTCCTGCCTGTTGAAATGTTAGAATCTCCTGCTGTTTGACAGCAGCCTGTTCTCTTCCGTACTCAAACCTGTGTTTTACTTTGACCACTTATTTTCACTGAGAGGTCTTTAGGCCTGGTGTGCATCATTAGTCCGTAAAGGTTGTACTGTTTTGTTCTCTTCTGCCCACAAACTTACAGTTGGTAAACAGACACTGCGTTAGCCACTTTAAGTTTGCCAACATTGAACCATACTGCTGCTGTTTATTGTCACTGTTCCATTTTTTTTTTTCTCATGTTGGCAACTGAGATCTTAATTTGGAGCCTGAACTGTAAAATGCCCTACATATATTTAACATGGAGGCCAGTCTGTACAACTGTACTGTGTGTGTGAGGAGAAAAGGAGCAGGTTTTGTGTAAAAATAATAATTATAATGACACAGAAGACAGATAAAGAACAAGGAAGAGGAGAAGTTTAGGAAATGTATGTGTCTGTGTCTCTCTCTCTCTCTCTCTCTCTCTCTGTGTGTGTGTGTGTGTGTGTGTCTGTGTGTGTAAGGGAGGGAGAGAGATGGTCAGAAGTGGTTAGAGGAACAGTGGCCTCCTCATCCCCAGAGGGTGAAAGAGCCAATGATAGTCTTTCTGCTGCTGCTTAGCTGATAACACATAGTACTCCCACCTAATGTCCTTTCTCTCTTTCTCTCTCTCTCTTTTTCTCTCCGTCGCCATCTCACTTTACCATCAACACTCGCTCACTTACTTTCTCTCCCTTCCCTCCACTTATCTGTCTTGCCCTCCATTTATTTCCCCCCGGCCCTCTCTCTGTCTCTCTGCTGCTCTTGTCTGCAGGAATGAATCAGACGCAAGAAGCCAAACAAGATTTTCAACCCATTGCTTTTGATTAAGTGACTTAACACAGAGGTCTGCGGCCCGGCAATATCACTAATGGTCCGAAGAAAGAGAGATAGTGTTTGGGGAAAACAGAGAGAGACAGAGAGGCAGGGCAGGAGAAGGAGGAAGACAGACCTGGGCTAAATCTCTCACAAATAGTACCATTATCCCCGACTAAAGGAGAGAGTGATTATAAAGTTAAAAGGAGCTTTGCGCTCATCACTTTCTCCACAGCAAGTTTAGTTGGAGAATTATGATTAAGCTGGGTTTTCATTCACGCAAATGCCTTTTTACACAGAGGAAGCAGTATGGGAGAAGTACTGCAGATTAAACATGGAAAGATGAACAATAGTGGCATCATGCTGTCGGCACACAGCTCTCTGACATTCATCAGTCCAGAGAGGAATCACTCCACAAAAGCTCATATTTTGTTGTTCTGTTCTGTTTGTGCTCTACACGTCTCAACTATCTATTCATCTGAATAACAATATTAATAATATTACTTGTGTTTTTTTCTGTGTGCATTTCACAGGAAGCCAGAAACTGAAAAAGTCCATAAACAGATGAATGTTTCTCTATTCCCTGTTTGGGTTTTACAAATGGATACTTAATTCTACAAATGTTGCTTTTATGGAAATGCAAAACATATGTTGCCACTTATCTGATTTCCTGCAGGATATCAAAACAATTTGGGATATGATCTCTGTGATGACAGGATATACTTAAAACATCTCCCAAAAACACAGAAATACATTTTGATAATCTTTTGTTTGTCTGCTGGATGATTATTTCTAAACTGGAAATGTGAAGTTTTCATGATATAAACAAGCTCAGACCTTTATTCATTTATTAATTTATTTGAGTTGTTAGATGATTAAATGATTGGCTCGGTCCAGTCATTTGTCACAGAAGATATTTGTTTTCAGCATTCTGGCATTTTTAGTGAGTCCTTTCCAACAACACTGTCTAATCTAAAAGCTTTGTATGTTACTGACATCACAACTTAGCTAAAATAAAATTAAAAGCTGTGCAGCTTATTTTCTTAATATTGAGGGGAAAGCAGTGGCAGTGTTTACCTGTTGTAGGCATTACTCACATGATCAGGGACAAAAGTGTCACATTTTGGGGAATGTGATGAAATTTAAAGGACACCAGCGAGACATGAAGTGATATATGAAGACCATTACAGGATTTTGGCTGTTGTGAATTGCATTGTTTAAATGAGGCAACATACTGAAAATGAATTTAGTTGCCTAAATTTCACTGTTATTGCTTTGTGCTCAAGTCATAGTTTCCAAGAAACTAAGTATCCTCCTGGTGAGGAGTGTGCATGTCTTGTCAGAAGAGGATGTGTGTGTTCAGGTGTTTGTGTATGCACCTGCGTGCATGTTTGTGTGCATGTGAGGTTGTGTGTGTGAGTGTGTGTGTTCCTTTTTGCACATTAGCGGTAATTATAGTCAGTAATAACCCTAACGAGGAGAGAGGGACAGACTGCATTCATAGCAGCAATTACAAGTTAATCAGCTACCATGTTGTTGGAAGTAATTAGGCAGCGCTGTGAAGAGGATTTACATCTCAGATATTTACTGGTGCTGTGGAGAGGGTGTGGTGCAGTATGTGTGAGTGTGACAGAGAGAGTGTGTGTCAGGCTGACTGCAGTGATTCTCACACATGGCTCAGACTTACACTTGTGACTATTGAAAACTTTTGTCTGAGAAGTTGGTGCTTTTTCAAGCTTTGCTGAAACATTTAATTAATAATCATGAATCACTGCCATAGAGACACTCTGCCCTTATTTCAGTCAGTGTGAGGTCACACTCATTTGTTCATTTGTATTAAATTCACTCCTTTGTTACGACGCAGGTCTGTGTATAAACAGCCGCTGCCCAAATAAATTAATTTCTCTCCTGAAGTTTAAAACCGTATAGAAATCACAGAATGTATTAGTATATACCATAAAGCTGCAAATAACAGCCCGGGCTTTTATTTTCCCAAATGACTCAACAGACTCTGCGTTTATTTGGGACAGGCGTGTATATGAGACGGGTGTTTCATTTCATAAGGCAAAGTACCAAAGTACCGCGGCACTCCGGTATCGTTACATTTTTAAGTCTGTCATTGTCAATGGACAATTCCAATTATCAATGGAATCTTCCAGTCAAGATGGAGCGATTGCTCCGGTCTTTGGATAAAACCTACGCCGCGCTCCGACTATATTTCACAAGAACCGCTCACATGCTCTGGTCTGGGTGCAGGGAAGTCAGAATGAGCGAAATTCAACAACAAGGAGAAAATCAGCCAGCCTTTATTTGAGACCCGCGTTTTCTGCCCAAATGTATCGCTGCTAATAAAAGAGACAGGCGTAAGGTAGCTGTAAGGCACTCATGTTTTGACTTTGTTTATATTGTTTTATTTTGAAATAAATTAAATGTATAAGTGTACGTGACATTAATTCATCAAGGTTGTTTGGATGTCCTTCGTGTTGGTGGCACTACGGAAAAATGTTTCATACTATTGCAAAGTTTGAGGAAAAGCTCCAGCTAGTGAAGTTTGATGGTGCTGACGGTAGTTTGGTTTGATTCGACTTATCTGGTGTAAATATGCTGACTTTGCTTTAAACCACATGGAACTGATGCAAGTCAACGAGTCATGACATGTTAATCTTCATCTCTCAGTAGCAGAATATATCTTCTCAGACTATGAAAAAGTGATTACATAAGCTCTTTAAATAATCATATGCCAAAAGAAATGAAAGGACTGGACATTCCTTTCACTACATCCTGTACACTGCTGTGTCAAGCTAATTAGGTGTTAACGTGTTTTGGCGTTTGCCGTGTGTGTGAGACCTTTAATTGTTTGACTGGGAGGAGGAAGCTGCAATTCAGCTCTCTGCCAAATGCCATTTAGACTGAGGTACTAATAGCAGGGGTCTGACACTGATACACACACTTTAATTGTATGTTGTGTTAATGAGACACAAGGGAGGGACGTGGGAGGGATGAGAGAGAGACAAAGGGAAAGGTAGAGAAAGAGACAGACAGGGATCAGCCAATGACCTGTGTGATGCACAGAGAGCGCTCTGACAGCTCATTGCCCAGTTCTGTCAGCCCCGCTGTGTCTGTGTGTGCATGTGTGTGTTTGTATGTACATGTGTGTGTTTGTGTGTGTGCTTGTGTGCGCGCGCCACGCTAAAATGCATGATTAGCTTATGGCACACTTATACTGTGAACACCAGTATTAAATATCTGTATGTGTAAGTTCTGAAAGGATCAGGGTGATATGGTGAAAACAAACCAAATATTTCTGTATCAGTATGTTAAATAATTCAAATCAAATTGGCCAAAATTGATTATGAATCTTCAAGACATGAAAAATAGTGCTGATGTATATCAAGATGCAAACGTACATATATTTTCCTTTATAGGATGTTAGTAGTCTGAGCGATCAACCTACTTAGTTGCAACAATTGAAAGTAATTAACTGTTTACCATTGAGCAGAAATGTTAGTGTGTGTGTGTGTGTGTGTGTGTGTGTGTGTGTGTGCATGCGTGTGTGTAAATGATAGAGGAGGGTCAGATTGACCCTCTGATCACTGCAGCGGTGATGGGAGAAAAGACACAAGGGCAGAGGTTAATAGCTGGGTTGTTGGACAAGAAGCCCGAGCAGGGGAGAAGGGGATGAGGGGGAGGAAGGGGAGATTAGTCAAACAGAGTTGTGTCGGACGGTAGAAGACAGAAAATATCAGAGGACGGAGCGCCAAGCAAGGAGGAGTGTGAAGAATGTGAGTGTGGCTCGAATGAGGACATGGAGGTGAGAAAGGAGAGGTGAACAAAGGATGAGGAAGGAGAGAAAAGAGAAGTTGAAGTTTCAGTTCAAGTTTAAATACATGCATCTTTTCCTAGCAGTCTGCCAAAGTTACAAAAAAAATGTTTAAATTCCTGGCTTGTGTCCACACGTCTTAGTGTCCTTGGACAAGCTACTGAACAACACATTGACCCTGACGGTTGTTCTGGTTCATTGGTGTGTGAATGAGGGTGAATTAGAACAAGTGTAAAAAACGTTGTTGCACTGTGTGAACGGGTGAATGTGAGCTGTAGTGTAAAGCAGTTTGAGTGATCACACGAAGACTCGAAAAACTTAATATAAATGCAGTTCATTTAACACTTACACTGCTCATTATGATCTCTTCTATTATAAACGCAGTAATGGTTACAGTCACCATCACCATGGCCGAGCACCAAGTACTGCTGACTGAGTGTAAGTAGTAGGATGCAAAGAGCAATTTTTTTTATATCAAATTAGTTCCCTTTACACAAAGCTGACATTGACTGTGCATAAATCAAGAAAACGTCATCACTTGTTTGAGATATATAGCATTAGACAAAAAGAGTAGATGGGCTACACCGAACAAAAAAAGTTTTCATTTATAGTGTCAAAAAAAGCTATATGAATGCCTCAACCAGCACCGAAGCTGGATGAGGGATTCACCTGTCAAAAGTAAGCCAAAACAGAAAAGTTGACTGTTGTCATTTATTCTCACACTGTGATTGAGACCATCTTTATCTAGGCCATGTTACCAGAGCAAACATTGTAGTTAACTGCTGGTGAATAAAAAATCACAATTAATTTAGACAAGCCCCCTGCAAAATAAAAGCAATTTCCCCTCTGTGTGCGTCTGGTACAGTTTGTCTGTCGCCTGGAGCGGTGAGAGGCGATTAGAGTGCCTGAAAAAGGGGGTTAGAAGACAGAACCTCATCAGGAATATAGAACGGCTCTCGGAGACAGACAGAAACACACCAAGTGACACCCATAACCCAATTAAAACATGAGCAAATGAGAATGCAAAAGACTGGATGGCAATTGGCCAGGGACCTCACAAATGATTCTGCCATGTTTACAAGGTGGATGCTGAGAAGCAGTTGTCATTCTTATAGCGTCACATATTACTCCTCTGTGAGGTATCATAGATGTCAAATGTGTAATTCATGGATTCATTACAGTTAAAACAGTGGTGGTGGAATGACTAAAGTTAAGAGGTTTTCATACATAAATGTTGTTTTGACTTGTTTTTCAATTACCTAACATAAATAAAGTTTTTGATAAGTCATAAATATGTATGGTAAAAGGTAAATGGACTGCACATCTGTTGACCATTCAATTGGCTTTACTCTACAGTTTTTGCCATTGTGTGTGCTTCCCTTGTGCACTTGCTAATCACATTCACACATCATCAGCCATCAGTGGCGACGTGGGGCTCAGTGTCTGCAACAACTAACCAAAAACAATTAAAATCAGTTATTAAATTAGTTGCCAACTATTTTAATAATCAATTAAGTTGTGTCTATGTTATTATGCAGAAGTACAGTGGCGATGTTTCTTAATGAGGGAAGAGAGCGAATCAATGTATTGTCAACTCTGCTTTTTGTTTGCAGAGTTGAAGTAAAGCTGATGTTTTACTGCCACTGATGCTGTAAAACAAGAAGAGAAGAAGTAGTGTAGAAGGAGAAGAGAGCCAGTGACAAGCCTTGTGTAGCTTATGTGGCCAATCTATAGAAGAAGCTTAAAAAATGTCGACAACAGCAAAGGGAAAAGGTTGCTACAGCCGAGGAGGCTAACGTTAGAGCTAACGGAGAAAAGTGCACAAGCCAAGTTGTCGAAAGTCTGGAAGCACTTTACACTGAAGCCTTCAAAGAACAGAAGGTATTTCTGTATGTTCATTTAGTTTTTAGATTGGCTTGAAATTATATGTGTTCATCAAAAAACAGACACAAATCTGGTGGAGATGGTCGTAGATATATTTGACGATAATTAGCTGAAATATGGTCGGAGAGACACTTATGTATGATAATAATAATATAATGATGTTGTTATACCTCAAAAACAGTTTTATTATGTATATATATATAGTTATGTATATTGTCCTCTTGCAGAAGAAATAGAATTTAATGTATTTAGTCATTCATATCACCAAAGAGAAGTAATTAAACTAAACCTTTAGATGATTGTTTTCAACAGTGCTAAAAGAACAATTTACTCACTTTTACCTTTTGCATTGCATTGAAAACAAGTTCAGCATGTGGCACATGTGGTTACAACTTTATTGGAGATGCAAAACTTCAAAAATGTTTTGGTTCCATACAAATCACATAAATAACTTGAAGATGTTACTTGTGATGCTGTTCTTCTGCCTGTATTGCAGTTTTCATTAAAGTTGAAAAGCTAAAGAATGTTAAAAAAAAAAAAAAAACAAAAACAAAAGCAACAATAAATAAGCGTCAGTAAGATAAACAGTCAAAAGTTATAATTGAAAACCAAAGAATGTGCCCAATACAGTGAGAATAAAATCAGTCAAAACTAATTAAATCAGCATTTTTTTTTTTTTTTTTTTGTCATTTAAAACACCGCTTTGCCAGTCTACCCTCATTAGGCAGGGTGCTCTAAAATACTTTATCTTTTAAAACAACAATAACAATTAAGTTTTGCCTTGGGACAACAGCTCATAAAAAGATAGCAGTAAACATGCAGGGGACCGTACGGGAGACGAGTCCCCGCTGCTTGTTTCAGGTCAGAGCCTGCAGTCGCACCGAGATGTGAAGTGAGAGTCTGATTGTAAACATTATGGAAACACTGATGGCGGTGTTCCTGTTTGTAATTAATTACCCTGATTGATTTCGACTGCAGTTTGCTTTTGAGTGGCATTTCATCATGATGGTCTTTAGTTAATACCCCCACTCCCCACTAACAAGGCAACAATTAAAACAGTCATTTGCATCTAACATTATACCCTCTATTAGCTACTGTGGAAAAATGTAGCTGAAGGGGGCAGAGGTTGCTCAGACGCACACATACAAGGAACAGACTGACTCGACCGACTCGTGCACGCACGTTTCCCTCAGTATTGGCCAGCTGATTTATGGGAAATGCAGACCTGCCAGTTCCATGACCCCGCGACTGTACTCCATGTCCGACCCGTGATACCCTGACACACATGCACACACACACAAGCAAGCGTCCAGCCATCACTCGTAGGAATATGAGTTGCCACGCCAAAGATGGGGGGTCTACAGGCTGTCCTTGGGGCTGATTGGCTGAGAGTTGTCAAACGATCATAGTGGCGGCGAGCAGGGGGCCTCTCTACCCCCTAAAATCAATTTCAATCAACGTGGAGACGCAATATTATCAAATGTCAAGTCCACCGCGGCCCTCGGCCCCATGCCGCAGCAAAAAATTATTCCTGACAGCCACTTGGCGACTTAATTAAGTGCAAAAAAAGGGATGAAGAAAGAGGGGAGGGTGAGGCGGTGAAAAGGTGGGAGGGAGGGAGGTAAGGAGGGTTGGGGGGGATTAAGAGTCAAAATATCTCAATTGGTCAGTCGGTCTTTTTGTTTGGTTGACTGGTCATATTGACAAGGCCTTAGAATGATAGTCTCACAGGGGAGCAGTCAGGGAGGGAAACAGAGAGTGAGACGAAAGGAGGGAAAGAGGGAGGAGGGAGAGAGGGGTGGAAGGGGAGGAATACAGGAGAGGGAACGATGGAGGGAGAAATGGACAGGTTGATTTTATAAGGAAAAGAAGTAAGAAAAAAGGAGACTATAGGGATGAAGTCATGAAGAGTTATGGGTGGAGATGTGGGATGTAGTGAGGGAGAGGGAGGAAGTAAAAGACGGAGGCAGAAAAAGATGTAGAGATGTAGAGATGGATAGATGGATGAGAAACAGGAGGACAGAGGAAGAGGAATAGAGGAGTAAGTGGTAGTTTATTGACAAGGATCTCTCTCCACACACACACACACACACACACACACACACACACACACAAACTCGCACACACCATACTGACTCTTGATATTGAAATGATTCCTTGGGAAATAAATCACATTTCGATTGGCTGGTAATTGCAGAGGATCGATCAACACGTTCTGCCCTGCTCTCCCAGGGATTTTCCTCCTTTGTCCAAAACACACACACACACACACACACACACACACAGTTTTTCAACAGGGACTTTGAACCTCAAGGGAGAACCGGTACCTGATTGGGTGAATCAGTAAACATGAGCTGCTGATTGTTACTATGCAGATTAATATGATGGGGGAGGTGGATGGAAAAAAAAAAAAAAAAAAAGACGAGAGGGGAGGACAAAAACGAGAAGATAAAACTAAAGGAAAGAAAAAGGGGGTTGCAGACTTATTGTGTACACCGGGATAAAGTCATAACAACATGACGCAAAAGATCACACTCGCCCTATCATAACCACCGTGATATTTCCCACATGAATGTCTCACCTTCTCAGGTGCTCTGAGTTTGTGTCCAGTATGCTGCAAAAAACTGCTCGTCTGATTCATGAATAAGTAATTTTGATCAATTCTGCAATCAGTCAGCAGTTAGAGGTCCGTCTCCCTCATGTTAAAGTATGATTTATAAATGGCTAGAGGTCATTATGATCTACAGGCGCTATATCAAGCTAAATGAGAATGGCCTTTCTACTCATGTTCTCTGTATGACAGGGACAAGCAGGTTGTCAATACAGAAATGACCCTGCTGGAGGGCTGAACACACACACACATACACAGACAAACCCTCTGCCTGTTTACACACATTCAATAACTGACAAAGAAACAGAAACACCTGCAGGCCCATCCATATGAACATTTATATAAAGCTTTTTGAGTCATTATGACTATTCACTCCATTTTACACTACGAGTCACATTCTTCCATTTGCAAACACATTCTGGATGAATGTGTGTTTGTGTGTGTACATACACTGCACCCATCCTGGCCCCACGCTATCCACCTCCCAGTTGAACAGACACTTCAACATACAGACTGGAGGAGCTGGGAATTGAACCACCAACTCTAGTCCCTGATCCACAGCCGCCGCCAATGCCTCGTATGAGCTCAGTGTTTCCATCGCTGAGGCACTTTGTCATCGAAACACAGACAGTATATACTCACACTGAGGCGATGGATCAGTCAATATGTACATTGATCAGCTCCTGATTTACAGAAGCAGCAAGCATTGTAAACAGGGGCATGGATTTTTCTGTTTCCATAAAATACACACACAATTTATTCACCTTTTAGAGGCAAATCAATGTGATTCTCTGGATGCAGAACAAATTTCTCTCTCACACACACACACTATAAAAACAGACAGGGTTGTTATTCAAGCATACTTTAAACCTGGTGAAGAGCCGCTTTGAATTGTGAGATGTTGTCAGGGCTCTGGATTTATTTACACAGCTGGAAACAGCTGATTGACCACTCTTCAAGTGCTCATCACAAATGAATGGAAGTGTTGATTATGTTAAAAAAAAAAAAATGAATAAATAAACAGGATCACACTGGGCAAGACTCACTGGAGAGTAGATACACTTATTTCATGCCCGGAAGTCATTAATTCATTTAAACACAACGTGAATATTGTTAATATAAACAATTATGCTATAATGATATTGTCATCAATAACTTTATTTTAAATGGTCAGCCCATGTCCATTCTGATGAGGGGTTTTCAATTTCCATGTGCCAGTAAAATACAAATGTATATATACATGTAGATTTTAGTCTGTTCCCGCAAAACAAATTCCACATGGGTTCACATATAATCGGTAGAAGCTGCGTGAAAAGTTTTTCCTCCATTGTCATAAAGTGATGCTCACTGTGGGAAACGTTGGGTTTTTCTATGCTATGACATCCTAAAATACTTTGAGATAAAAATCTTTTATGATCTGAATGAAATAAATTAATAAATACAAATACAACCTGAATGAACCTGCAGGTTTTTATAACTGATGAGTGACTTAATGGTTATAATCGGATGCAGAAGTACTGTACAGGCAGCTGAAATGACACTGATGTGTAAGGGAGTCAATGATATAAGTATTTATTCTCTTCAAAGTTGAGTTGTCATAAAAAATTTTTTAAAAAAGAGCATGAACCAATGGACCAGCAGCTCCAGACCAATTATCACACACACACACACACTTACACTTGTCTGTAAAATGAATGCTTGAGCCTTTGTTGGTCAAGGTACTAATTTTGCCAGATTTAAGAGTGTAATTGTATCTGGTTAGAAACAGATAGATATAAAATACACAGACCCTCAAGCAGTTTGAAGTTTTTCTGTTTGAAATTCTCCCTTTTTAACTTTCGTTGACGCACCTTAAATGTGAGATGGTGGTGAATGATTTAAATAGAAGAAAGAAAGCATCTTTCTTTTTTTATGGTGTCGCTCTCTGTAAAAGCACACACACACACACACACACACACACACACCTAAGGGTGCTTTGTGTAAATAAGCGTGCCTGCACCCCTGTAGGGAGGTCAGAACACCCATTCATCTAGCCCTGCCTTGGGTCATCACACACACACACACACACACACACACACATACACACACAGACACACATACATCGTTGCTCTCACAAAAATCACTCTCCTTTTTTCAGTTTTTGGTCTTTCTTTTGTCCTCAGAAAGACACACACACCTGCTCCCTGGAGCCATCATTTAGTGGTTTGTGTTCAGAGAGTGTTTTGGATGTGTAACACTAGAGATGACATGGGAAGACGAAGGAAGACAGAGCACTGTCCAGGGGTCACTGTGTGTGTGTGTGTGTTTGTGTGTTTGTGTGTATACTTGATATTTGATTTCGTTGCTTAAAAATAATATAATAATACTGAAAGTCGCCACAATCCCATGACCTGCATTGCTGGTAGAAGAAGTGAGAAAAACAATCTTTATATTGCTGATATTTTTTGGAAAAGCCAAAAAAAAAAAAATTCTCACTATTATCACTACAGCAATATGTTTGCACCTCGTTTGGAAGATCTGTATATTGTGTGTGTGTGTGTGTGTGTGTGTGTGTGTGTGTGTGTGTATATATATATATATATATATATATATATATATATAACTAAGTTAAAATGCATTCAAAACTTACAGCTCCAGTGAAAAAATTCTGACTCCCACTCAGACATTTCTGTTCAAACTAACGAAAAATCATCTAAAATAATCTGCAACGTTGACCGTGTTAATTGTCTTGTACATTAAAAAAAAAAAAAGATTATCTAGGAAAAGAAACTATGAATTGAAACCACATACTGTCATCTGTCAGAGCTGGTATCTAGATCTGGACTTCACAGAGTCTGAATTTTCATGATCCTTAATTCTGACCCTTAATTGTTTGGACAAAATAAATTATCTGAGGATGTCGTTTCCTGCATTTTTTAGTACTTTCTCACATTTCTCATATTTACTTTACGCACTGACAAGTTTGTCAGATGATTAGCATCACCATTGACTTTGACATATAATATAATATAATATAATATAATATAATATAATATAATATAATATAATATAATATAATATAATATAATATAATATAATATAATATAATATAATATAATATAATATAATATAATATAATATAATATAATATAATATAATATAATATAATATAATATAATATAATAGTTCATTTTAAACACATATAGAGGTATATGATGTTCCTATGTATTTTAATAATAACATACAGGCATACCTCCTGTATGTTACACTATTATCATTTTGCAATAAAATACACATTGTACCACTTTCTGGTAAAAATGTGTATGAATTAACATAAAAAGTTTCATTATACAAACACACGCCCTTTAATCCTCTTGTTCACCCTCAGCCCCCACTCCCTCTTCCCAAACAGACAAATGCATTACACAAATGAAAAACAAGTGAGAGGCTGGAGCACAGGCAGCGAGGGGGAGGGAGGGTAAGTGAGATTTTATTTAAGTGTTCTTGTAAGCCATCTAAGATATTAATGTTGCAAAGCTACTTATCAATATTTAAGAACATAAAAGGAGTGTGAGGGCAGAGGCTGCTTGTGTGTAGGGAGGGCAAACCAGGAGGGACATGCAGTCTTCAACATTTGTGTGTGTGTGTGTGTGTGTACTAGAGGAGGTCTCTCTGACAGTTAGAGAAGAGAAATTGCTTGGTCTCTGTCCCACTAAAAGCTTTAACACACCCACAAACATGCATATATATATATATATATATATATATATATATATAATGCAGACACACACTCACACACATTCATAGAGAAAGAACATGCTGTTAAGTGATGGTCAGGATGGTAAATACAACAGCTAATGCTCCATAACCAAAACATACTCATTTTATGTTGTGGTTAAAATGCGATGATTTATGTTTAGGTGTGCATTTATTCACTTATGTATGTCCACATGTATGTGTAGTGTGAACACATGAGGACAGCCGTGTTTTATGTTGTCTGGCTTTGCTGTTTGTATTTACATCTCTCTGCCACATACAATATATGTGTAATGTGTGCAGTAACAATAGCAATGTTTTTTTTTTTTTTCCAAAATGTGTGACTGAAATACAGAAAATGTATTCATAAATACTTTTGTCTGATTGTACTATTTATTGGTGTATATACCTTTATCTAACCATCATCAAGTTTCAAACAAAATGTTTTAATAGAAACATTTGCAAGGGAAGTTTACAATCTATAGTGCACGCGTCTTCTTACAACAGGACAATGACTCAAGGTATATTTTTTTTAAAAGCTCCCAGAAACGGTTTAAAACAAACCCTGCAAAAAGTTCTGAAGTGGCCAGAAATGTGTCCATATCTAAATCCTATAGAGCTCAAGTAGAGAGATCGCAAAACAACAACTGGGAGAAGAAAACTTTCAGATCTAAGAGCCCTGGAGCAGTTGTCAAAAGAAAAGTGGTCCCGTATTTGAGTGGAGCGGTGTAAGGATTGTATGAGGGAGTGGCTGATTTCAGTTTCTTATATCTAAAAGGTGGGCTAGCAAATATTAACCTGAGGGGATCAATAATTTTAGTCAGTCCATTTTTGTAGTTTTGTGTGGAATGTCTCAGATTTCGGCTTTTTATTCTCTTTTTCTTGTGTTGTTCAACAACAGTTTAAACACAGAAATACTGACAAAAAAGCCTCATTTGTTAATTTATGTTTGGGTTTTCAAGTTTAGAATGGAATGATCACATGACACTGATGTCATGTTGTATACATGTGTATGTATACACTGATTTCTGAGACAGTTATTATATTAAGTTTCAGTGAACTTCAGTAAAACGGTGAAATTGAAACTTTTTTTTAATGCAAACTGTCTTCTACAACTTCAATAACATCATCAAAAAGTAGTAATAGTTGCAGCCTGCATCCTTTTTAGTTGAGCAATGTGATGGACTCCACGGTGGTACTGCAAGCTATCTGCTATTGGACTTCAAGGGAGAGGCAGGCCTTGGTAAAGTGGCTAAATGCCTCAGTTCAAGCTCAAATTAAATGGTGATGATAAAGAGTCACAAAACAAACAACAGTTCTCTACCCTGACAAAACTAACATTGTGAAATTCACAAGTCTTCCTCCTCATGTCTGGACTACAAACTATTTATTTTATTTTCTGTTAACTTTTTTATGTTTCTGTTAATCTATTCTCATGGTTTTTATGCTGTCAAACAGATAAAATTCTCCTTGAGGGACAAATAAAATATATTCTATTCAATTCTAAATTCATTGACTGTTTCAGATTCCAGAAAATCTGTTTTCTGACCTCTGAGATGCTAGACAGCAGTCTGTGGCATGAGGGAATGGTGGAAACACCAAGTGAATGTGAGTGAAAGTGAGTCTCCTTCCAGCTGCTTGTCACTACTGATGCCTTGAAGACTATTGGCATCATCATGTATACAGACCTGAATCTTGACAACATTATGCTTATCATTAAGGCTCAGTTGTTAAAGATCATGGTGATCGACATCAGCCTGGTGCTTCCAGTGAGCCAGGTGCAGGTTGGCATAGCCATGCAGGCCATTAAGTCACCCCGAGGCTCCCCTTATCTGAAGCTGGTGACTTGTGGAGAGTGGGCGGTGTGATGGCCGACTTTGGAATGGGCCTCTTCCCTGGCATCTGGGTATATCGTGGGATAAGAGCTATGTCAGCTAACAGACGAGCTGCTGATGGTAGGAAATTACAGAAATAAATCCAGAATTACTGGAGACTAAGGACACCACAGGACTATGAGCAAGTAACCAGTGTCACAGCTTGCTTACCTGAGTGACCTTTAATCTGCAAAGTCCAAATGTCGGGACTAATGACCCAACAGGCCCAACTTTAGGGCACTATCAGCTGCCTCATAGAAAAGCTCTGTAGAGGAATTTCTATGCTAAATGCTCTAAAAGCTGAAAACTGTGTTCTGAAGGAACAAGCTGATGTGCTTAAGGCTGGACAGAGCCAGATTACGAGCCAGCTTCAGCAGGAGTTCAAAGACAAAAATGAACAACCAGCTTCCTCAAGAGGAGCTGGCTCGCAAGGAATTCTGTAGTCAAAAAGTGACCTGGGTGGACCTGCCCAGTGGAGAGTGGCTCAGGAAGGATGAAGAGTGGAAGGAGAAGGACAAGAACATAGAGAAGGTAATTGGCCAACTCCTACAGCAGCTTGACCAAAAAGACCAGCCGCTGAAAGAGGCCATCACCATGAGGGAAGTTTACAAGCTCACAAGCCTTCATCAACTTCCAGCACTAGCTGGACAGAAATGAAGAGCAATGGTAGACCAAGTGCAAAGCTTTTGACAAGTGACTTCAAGAGTAAAAAGGCTTTTAAATTAGAATCCTGGAGCACGATGATGGATTATATAGAAATGGAATAGGATGAGAAAGAATAGGGAAGTGCGAAGCATTGGGGGTGAGCTTTCAGGAGGAGCTGGCTCAAACGGAGGAATCCTGAAAGTGTAGGAATGACAAACCCAGGTGGACCTGCACTGCACTGACAATCTCAGGAAGGAGGAAAAATGTAACAAAACGCCAAAGCAAAGAAGAAAGAGCTCAAGTTAAGCAAATTTACAAATCTCACCCAATTGTATTTACATCTGTCCCATTTTGAGACTGTAACACAACCGGAATGAGCGAGAAAGAATCCACATACATACGAGTGACTACATGGACAGAGAAATGGAGATGAGAGGAAGAAGCATCACTGGAGAGTGGAGACGGGCTCATTTGACTAACAAAAGGTGAGGGTGACCTATTAACACTCAACCAATAGTTCAGGATTTGTGTGTGTGTGCATGTGTGTGTGCTACTTGACACAATTTAACCCTGCTGAGGTCCTAAGAGGCTGATAGTGAGTTTTAAAGGGATTAGAAGAGGATTAGAGACCAACTGGGAGGGATTACCTCCCTACTCTTTTAGCTGCTCACATTGCTGAGACCAGAAACGTAAGTGAACATGCACTAACCTGTTAATACCCATTTTAGGTGTAAATTCTTTGCAGTGAACTTTTCTATTTAATGCATTTTGTGTGGAAACAATAAAATAAAATGTGTGTAATTACTCTACCTCTTAAAAAATCAAATAATAAGTTTAGCATTTGGCTACATAGGATTTTCAACTCAATAAAGACTAATTTTCAAGTGAACAAGATCACAATTAAACAGTAGAATAGTTACTGTAACACAGTAGAGATGATGCATTTTACACATTAGTCATTAAACTTCTTACAAAATGTCTGTGGTTGGAGAGATGCAGGTTTTATTCAACATTTCATTTTAAGATCAGATACCACAAATCACTGTCCAGGGATAGATATTAATATTAATAAGCACTGGCTGCATGGGCCACTCAGTCCTTAAAGTTAGTGGCCAAAATACAATTTTTGTTTGCCTAAATGTAATTGTGTGTAAAAGCACAAAAAAGGCAATCTAACACATTATAACGCAACCTTCCTTGACTGTGACATCTCCAAAAAATTACAATATGGTACAGTGATTATTTATTTGAACTGAAAAGCTCATTGTGAAAACATGTGCATATATTTTCTTGCAGTCTCTGTCTCATATCCGTGATAATGAATGTTTTAAATAAACTTCTTTTGCAGAGGCTTCAGCAGAATTTGAGTTACACTTAATATCAAATATATTTGGATTGAGAGGGACTGAGGGAGGGAGGTGTTCACAGACCAGGGTGGGTGGAGTTATAAACCAGAGGTAAGAAGAGTCCTGAGCATTTGTAACAACTGTTCTGGGAAAGAAATTGTAGTTTATTACAAAGTTACTGTACATATCAGCAGGGACATTCATTTCATCGAGTGTCCAAACTGTCGAAAGGTGTATATTTACCTTCAGTAAAGTTTTCAGTAGTGTAACTTCAAAGTCAAATCACTTTTTTTTAACGAAGTGTCCACAAATGAAACAATGTCCACATTTTGTGTGTTATGCGCGTACACACACATGCACACACAAACAGGCACTGTTGACCGCGTATTTACCCGAGCGCAGCCTCTTCCTTCAACAAGACAAATATTTGCTTCAAAGTGTTCGCCACCTGCGTGTGTGTATATGTGTGTGTGTGTGTGCGTAAAAGTACGGTTTTTACGGGGGAAGCCAAATGGAGAAGAGTGATAGGCCGACGTACGGTGAGGTTCATCAAAGTCACGACGCGCGACGGCACTCATTTTTCATTGGCTGAGGGGTCCTGCGCACCTGGAACCTGCAAGCAGCCAGCCCACCTGAGAGAGGGGGGTGGGGGGTGAGGGAAAGAGAGGGAGACGCTGGTGGTTGGGACAGTTTGAACGACAGCGTTCTCCCTTTTACATTTCACACCCGGACGCTCCTCGCACCGCCGGGGGAAGGAGGCAGGGGGGAGGTGTGGAGGAGGTATGCGGTGTGGGTTGTTTTGCTCAAGGGAGAACGACGGGGAGATACATTCTGAAGATGTTATTATTATACGTTTACCTTGTTGTGAGCTCACGGGGACTAAAAACAACATACAGACAAAAAACAAAGCAGGCGGGTACAGGCAGGTATATATATATATATATATATATATATGCAGCAGCATAACAGACATGGTTGTTCACTTTTCTAAATCAAAAAGTTGTATTCCGTTAATTCTTTGTTGTTGCGTAGCAGCTCAGATTGTATAGTATAGTATATTCTATATTCTAAATGTACCACTGCTGATGTGATGACATACACAACCACGTTGTAAATTGTTTTAAAAAGTCAGAATATGTAACTTTCGCTGTCACAGACTTCAGACTTGTGAACAAGTGAACTGTGGGGTTTTATATCCAGAATGCAAACATGGGATGTGCATGAGACCATTCATCGGGTGCACGTTTGGGTCACCAGGTTGTTGCAGCCTGTCTTTTTGGATCCATAGAGCATGTGATCAACCGGTTTAAGAACATAAGTATTAAAGACTTTCTCTGTCCAGTTATGACCTCCTGTTTATTGTCTGCACATACCAGTGGCATGAAATGAACAGTGTTTGATTTCATCTTCCTTGACTATTTGTTAAATAAACCCCCCCCCCCTCTTCTCCCCCTTTAAGCCTGTTGTAAAGTCTCACTTGACGACGTGATTTAGTATATTTACTTTACAAACACACAAATGTGTGACTTTTTTTGTGTTTTTCAAGTTTTGTTTTACCACTGTTTCTATTATAATGTGGAATGACCTACAGTGAGGTAAAAATGAGTGAAACATCAGATGAACAGTAAGTTTTGTGTGTGTGTGTGTGTGTTTGTGTGGAGGGGATGGGAGGGAAGGGGAGGCAGGCTGTGGTCATCATAGCTGTGTGATGTCCATCGTGACTGTCAACACACGTTTGATTGTACACACACCTTACTGTGGCCCCTGGCGATAGAAACCCAGTGTCTGTCCGCTATGCTACACGCTGTACTGGAGCCATCACTCAGCCACTGTCACACACACACACACACACACATACACATGCAGGTAAAGACACATATAAGTAGACACAATGTGACAGAAACACATTCTCACACACACGGTCCAGCAGACACACATATCACTAACACACTCACTCCCTGCTGCTTGGGTTCAAGCATACACTCACTCACTCACTCACAACAAACAGCTTACACTGGAAATGAAGCTAATCCATCACCTGGAACTCACACACACACACATACACTCGGCAGGCATCGTCACCTTCACAGCTCACCTACTATCATTGTGACATCCATGCCTGCTGGACACTGCAGCTGCTGTGATGAATTCATAAATGCCCACAAACACGCACACACACGCATGCATGCATGTGAAGCCATGCACGAGTGATGCACACAAGACCAAAGCAATAAAACATTGACCTTTTCTTGCTTTAGTGAAGTTCACAACATTGTGCATACAGTATGATTTCCCTTTTCTTCAGTGCTGTCTGTCTGTCTTTTTTATGTCTGTGACTCTCTAGTTTAAGTTATATGTATATAATAAGTTGTTCATTTAACTAATTAGGCAGATAAAGAGGGAGACGTGACATTTTTCATCATGCTCTCCCTGTGCCTTTGATGTGATTGTGAGCATGAATCCAATGTGTCCAACTCACATTCGCATGTGCTCCTTTAAAAAAAATCACACAGTTTAGCCTCATATTAATGTCTGTTCCTGGAGCCAGTTCAATATAAAGTAATCTAAATGAAAAGTTAAGTAGCTTAAAATATTGCGCCAATGTATTCAGTCACTTATATCACTGAGGCATAGATGTAATCCACAATCTCAATCACGGCGGCATTCATTGAGGTGTTTCAGTGCTGAGCTGTGTCATCAAACGTGCCGGCTCACAGGCATGACTCAACACCTAAATGGACCAGAGTCCTTGTTCATGTTAAGCAGTCATCTGTGTTTGCGCTCAGCTTCACAAGTTCAGCTATCCTCTTTGAAAAAAGACCTATTATTTATTCAAATAACAACACTCACTGCTCCATCCACAGCAGCGGCCACAGTTGCGACTGAGGCAAAACTCAAACAAAAAATTATCCCCAAAACAACAGTGAGAGCACAGGAGTCCTCAGAGACTCACTGGTGTGCATGTTTGACAAATACTGGCTGGCAGCGCTGCAGTCTCGTCCAGCAGTTTGCTGAAGGCTACAGCGGCGTCATTTCATGGCTCTCTTGTTACTAGGCTGTAAATTCAGCGGATGGCTCCTGTCTCTGCGTATTGATCCGCACCGTCACCTTGAACCTCGGTATTGACACATGGGGCGACGCTGAGCGGGGAAAAGCGGCAATTTACCGACCCTCAATTATGACATTCATAGATGATGTCACAACAGGGGCACGGGCCACACACACACACACACACACACACAGTTTGTGATAATATTGAATCCATTCTTTGAGCTCTGTGCACAAATACACACACACACACACACTGAGCAAAGGCTCTCCATCCTAAATGGCACTTAATGACATTCTGTGTCTGTGTGTATCTGCACACACACTGACCTGCTCTGAATGTGTATGTGTGTGTGTGTGTGTGTATCTCTTCTGACAGCTGATCTAATGTCTGCTGTCCTCTCATTCCCCAGACAGATGGTTCACTGGACCATGTCATTAGCAGAATACAGTTGGCCATTATAATGTCATATTCAATACCACCTATTAATAGTATGATAGCATGAGACGCAACATTGTGCACTCCCCACTGAAGCCTACAGCTCTGAATCTATTCTCTACTGAGGCCAGACTGTGTAATCGTAAAAGTCTTGTAATTACTGTGCAACAGTTGGACGCAAACGTTTATAATGTCCTGAGTAAACCATCCAAACTCAACTGTATTGTCTCCTTATGCTGGTAATAACATAACTGCTCAAGTGTAGCCTGCAGCTCAATCAGTCACATTTGTGAGCAGTAACACCTCTTCAGGGAAACCTGAAAAAGAGCTGAGCAGGAGCTGCCTGAGCACAACTATCACTCCAGACACCTGAGACAGCTGGAGTTCGTCTCTGATGATGAACATTTGACCATTTCTTTTTGTGTGTTATGTCTAGATTTAGTAAGAGGCCAAGACATAGTAAATATGTAGAACTGCATCTATAATCAACAGATTTTCAGCAAAAACAACAATTTTCTTTTGTCTAGAAGTTTTGTCTGTTGGTAAATTAGACAGTGTATCATTTAAAAAAAAAAGGCTAAAAGATACTTGAACAAAAAATCGGTTAATACACAATTAAATAAGAGTAATTATAACAGGTCAAAGATGCATAGCTGTTCCCAACATTCACTGTTTCTAACTTGTCAAGTGAAAATGTTCTTTTTTTCTGTAAAGTGTAAACAAAAGTCTGTTAATATGTTTCACGCCCAGATATTCAGTCAAGAAAATACAGCTGAACCTTATGCAGACTCACACACAAAGCCTGGTTATTGAGTATTCAAAGCAGATATGGCAGCAAATGTCCAGGCACTTCCACATTTGTAAAAAGAGACAGTGGATGTTTTTAGGACAGTCCTCTTCAAAAATGATTATGATCCAACTTGGGGTCCTGACCTTCACATGAAGTACACTGCTATATTGCATTACAAATGGATTTCAAATTGAAGCCATATCAGATGTCACATATCTGATTCAGTAAGTAGTGGCTGGGGGCTGCCCAGCCATCGTTAATACTGTATTCACAATCCATTGATGAGATCATGAAAAACTCTTTTTGTGTGTGTGTGTGCGTCTATGTTTTTTTGAGTGTTTGCCCTCCCAAGATTCAGCCCTGCATGTGCGGACACCAATAAATGGACACGCACACACACACACACAGAAAGAGAGACACGCTCCCCAGGGTCCAAGTGCTCTCAGTGTTGACCGCTGAGGATGTAGGTCAAAAAAAGAGGGCAAAGAAAGAGAGGCTCTTAACTGCACACAGATGGGCCATAGTAACACACACACTCTGGGAGGTCAGGGTTCACCTGGAGAAGCTCTGGTCACCATCCATCCATCAGTTTTATTACAGCGTCATGTCAAAACAGAGTGGACGAGAGATGCAAGACAGAAAGGGACTGTTGAATTTGAAAAAGGCAGAAAATAAGACGGAAGAACAAAACTGTAAGAAAATGGAAATGAAACACTGAAGCTGTAATGAAGTTGGTACACTCTCAACATGTACTTTACCCTTTCCTGTCGCTGCAAAATACTTAGATGGCCTTATTTATGCATTTATGTCTGTGTATCATATGTACTTTAAAACAAGGTCTCTCTGTGTGTGTGTGTGTGTGTGTGTGTGTGTGTGCACACGCTTGTCTCCCTTATTTCCCAGATTTTTCCCATGGGAGAATAGTGGCTATTTTGTCCTGTCACTTCCCTGGGCTTTTTTTCCCATCTCGCCTGTCCAATAATGACAGTTTAATTTGCCAGCCAATTACACCTGAGCGGTATTTAAATGAGCCAATCAGGACTTCTGACAGAATGACTAGTCGCTCCAGTTAGCTCTCATACACAGAGGTCGATTTACTCTCTGACTCACTTAGTAATTCTGCTTGTGCTGTTTGTGAGTCTCTTAAACACTATTTTATTTCGCTATACTCTGCTCTCTACTGTTCACGCTAATTTTTAGCAGATAGGTCACATGCTGTACAACAGACTGAAAACAATCAGCTGAGGGTGAGTCTGTCAAACACATGATGTTTAAGTGAAAAAAAAAAAAAAAGAGAGAACATTTGAAGATTGTCAACAAACTTGAAGGTTCCATCATTTGAGAGTTGAAGTTTGGACAAAACAAGAGAATATGAAGAAATAAGCATAACAAAGGACAGAAAGGGGGGGGGGGACAAACAAACACAAAAAACGGTGAAATGAAATGAAACAAAAGGAAGAGAAACAGATGAGGGTCAATCGTAAATCCTCTCTTGCCCCATATGTAAATAATGTTTAAGCATCTTATCCTGCTCATTTATGTAATGGGGGCTTCTAGAGGCCTTAGATGTATAAGGACAAGTCTCTCTCTCTCTCTCTCTCTCTCTCTCTCTCTCTGTGCATATGTGTGTGTGTGTGTGTGTGTGTGCAGGAGAACCAACTGGAAAGATTGTGCTCTACTGCTTCTAATGATATAGTAGTATATGATATATGGTATAAAGTTGTAGATAAGATGTGAATGTATCTGAACATTGTTATTGAAATGTGGTTTTAGTTTTAGTTTTTTGTCTATGTGTGTGTGTGTGTGTGTGTATGTGTGTGTGCTTGTGTGTGCGCACTCCTTGATTAAACAGCCCTTTAATCTCAGCTGCTTCCTGCTTTCCCCAGGTCCCCCCCAATAAGCGTAACTACCTCCTGACTGCACAATAACTGTGATTTTTTTTTTTTTTTTAATACCGACTGATGGTAAGTAAAAATAACCTGAGTCGAATTTCTTCAGATTAAATACATTTTTTAAAGTCTGGCTTTGCCCTGCTGTGCCCCCTCCATCTCCCAAACCCCCCACCCACATAGACACCACACATTTGCACACATTGAACACATATTTAAAATCACAGGGGCATAACCATACTTAGAAATATTAAATCCAGCTGAAAGGCTTTGCAAATGTTACTCTTAAATATGTGACCTGACCTGCAAGGCTGTTTGACACCCCAGCAAAATATTACTCTGCTTGATGAGTATGTAACGACATCAAACTATGGCGTTCTGCTGTGTGCAGTCAAACAGAAGACAAACCTGTTAGAGTAATGACTCTGTAGATCAAACCAAGCAAGGTGCTAATGCTGCCACAGGTGTAGTGTAATTGCCAGTGGGACCAGGACATGGACCCTGATGTAGGTCTGACAATGTAGCACAATGATCTATCTGTCACTAATGTCATAGAACTTAAACAACTATACCATATCATACTTTATTCAAAAAGAAGAAATCAAATTAAAAAAATAAAAATGCGTAAAAAAGTGAAAGAGACAGGGGGGAAATCAGACATCTCTTTTTATCTGTTTGTTAATTATTTCTCTAGTTAATTTCCTTTTTGTATTTAGATGCTTTGTTAATATTGTTCATCTGAGATTCATGGCCATAAAAAATTGAATTGTAGCAATGGAAGAAGTGTGATGAGTTTAGAGGAAAAGAGCAAGAAAAGATCAGAAGGAAAAACGAAAGAAAGTAAGATGGATAATTAGAAGGAGACGAAGGAGAAAACTGAGAAAGAATGAGAAGAAAGGGATGAGAAGATGGCTGGTACAGTGTGCACGCTGAGTAAGGGTTAAAGACTCTTACACACACACACACTGACACACACACACACACACACACACACACACACACACACACCTGGAGCAAAGCATGCAGGTCTTTCCCAAGAGTGAGTGAGGGGACCCCACTGTGCAACTGACAACATCCTCCATTAACTCCATCACACACATATATACATGTACATGCTGTCATACATGCACTGACACAGGAGAGGAGGAGGAAACGGGATGTGAGGAAAGGGAGAATATGAGAGTGAATAGAAGAGGAGAGAAAGACAAGAAGAAAAGAGCAAATGAGAGGAAAAAAAAGAGACAGGGGAGAGAATAAAACGAAAAAAGCATGAAGAAGGAGGATTGAAAGGAGATGCGGAGATGAAAACAAAAGAAATAAGACAAGAAACAGGTTAAAGGAAAACAAAATGAATGAAAGAAGTGTGAGATTAAAGGGAAGAAGAAAGGGGAGGAAAGTTAGCAGGGGAGTAAAAGTAAAGAGAGAAGGAAGTAAAAAAAAAAAGGAAAGCAGAAGAGGACAAGCCAAGACGAGGGGAAAGCAGTGAACATCTTCTTTGTTTGTGCTCCATCTTTGTTGGCGTGATTGCAAACAAAACGAGCATCGGCAGCTCTGTTAGTTCGTTAGTTAGTTAGCAGGGGAATCAGTGAGTACTTAGGCCCCAATTATCCACTAAATCTGCCTCTCGCTCTAAATGAGATTATTGCCACACACAGAAGCTGTGGCTCCCATTGGGTTCCATTAACTTTGATTACTCCTCATTATTTACTTACAGCTCTGCCACTGTTATTGCTTTCACTCTCTCTCTTCTCTCACACACACACACACACACACACACACACACACGAATGCAAAAAAGAGGTGGGCGCCGATGCAAACAGGGAAATAGAGTTATATACAAACATGGATAAAGACTCAGGAAAGCAAAGTTTAACAATAGTATAAAGTGTAAGTAATAAAGAGAACATTATTTTATAGGCTCAGTGAGATAAGTTTAGAAAAGCAGAAAAATGTGTGTGTGTGTGTGTGTGTGTGTGTGTGTTTCACCATAATCATTTCATTTCATTGCACACATGCTGATAACATTGCGCACATGCTGACAAACACAGCACAGATCATTCCTGACACACGGAGGGAAGAAGAAGACGGAGCGTCAGTGTAAACAATAGAAATGACACACAAGGAAGAGAATTGCCAGTATTCTTTACTTGTTAACACTTAAAACAAACTAACTCTCTGTTCTGACAATGACCCCTTGTGGCATGACTGTTGTCTGTGGGAGCAACAGCAGCGTGACCATGTTACTGAAGCAGGGGGGACGTCTGTTGTACAACTGGAACACAGATTCCACTGTTTACAACCTGTTCTCTACCAAGAGCGCACACAGGTTTCTATTAGTCATTAAAACAATTTTATCTCATGTCAGAATAACATACAATGTCCTGTCAGATCAGAGGTAAATAATATGTGAAGTGTGACAGATATGAGTGTGTCATGTTACATGTGATCCCTGTTAGGAATGAACACAGAATGAATGGATCTGAAGAGAACACACTCATAATTATTATGAATAATCTGATGTTTTTTTTTTTTTGGATACAAATTCTGAATTAATAAGAATTTCTACCAGTCAGATGGGGACCAGAACACTGAGTAAGGCAAAGAGATCACAGTCGACCCTTCAGCAAATATTTCATACTTTTTGTTGAAGAGACACTTGTATTTTTAAGGAGGCCCCCTTTACTGCATGAGAGCCCCCTTCTTCAGACCTTTACTGCAGAGAAAACAAGTTAGTTTGACTGGAGAGCCATTCACATGTTCTGGGACTGTGCCCAGCGCTCAAAGCACTCACCACTCTGATGCCACCGAGCACTGAGCTGCCATACAGGCCAACCCACCAGGGCCAAGAGTGTGTCTACATCACACTGTTCTAGTGTGTGTGTGTGTGTGTGTGTGTGCATGTGTGTGTGGTCTATTACCACATCAGCACCAAGAGATCACAGCTGTTTTGCCTCCGAACTTTCTCACGGCAAAAAGAAAGAAAACTGTAGAGAAAGACAGGAGAGGGGAAAAAAAAAAAAGGAAAGCAGGAGAGAGAACTCAGCTCTAAGGCCTAATTTCACCGACATTGTCCCTCACCTAATTGCGAAAATCCCTCCATCTCTCCTTCCCTCCCTGCTGTGCGGCTCTGTGACGCTCCAAGGTAAAAAAGAAGTCGGGTTCTAATTTCATTTCAGTTTGTCTTAGGACAACTCTTAGATGTTTAATTCTATCCCAATTTCATGTAATCAGGCGAAAGACTTCCCTAGAGGGAGGGCAACGCAGGCCAGGGCTAGGCGTGTGCTATTTGCAAATGTAATTGGTCCACCTTTATTCTGCTCCCCCTAATGTTTCGACAGTCTTTTTCTTCTCATTCATCCTCTGTTATCTTGTTATCCTCCATTCTTGTTTCCATCTTTTCCAGTAGCATCACACTCTTTTCTTCCCATCTCCTTCTTTCTCTCCTCCCCTGTCCCTCCCCTCCCCTCTAGGCGAAGCCAGCATGGTTGTTATTGTGATTTCATATTTTCTCCTCATCCCTGCCTCTGCAGCCTCTGGACATTGACTACAAAATCCATTATCATTTGTATATTTTAATTATGCAAATGAGAATAGCTCAGCTGGCCTGTTGGAGGCTGCAGGGGAGAAAGCAGGAACTCTATTGCGGGTGATTACAATTCATCCGCTCGTCTCGCTTTAATTGTAACAAGCTAATTACCTTGTTTCCATTTAGTTTGAACAATGCCAAAAAGAAAAGGGAACAGTGATAGCTTCAGCTAACTCACACAGTGAATGAAGCTGGCGGGAATGAAGAGGAGGGGAAGAGGGATGAGTCAAAGAGAGATATGAAGAGAGAAAAGAAACATTGCACAGCGGTTTATAATACTGTGAGATAAGACTTCACAACTAAAGAAAGTTATCACGGCAAACACGGTTGACATTATCATAATTATTGATGCTGTTTTTATTTTAGACTTTGTTAAACTGAAACCTCAGCATTATATGTTGTGTAATGTGGCACCTTAGAGTATCATGTGCACTGGTTACATAAGTGAGTCAGTGCAGACCAGGACTGTAGGATGTATAGAATTAGGTTGTTATTTTCTTTTGTTATTTTGTTATTTTTCTTTGTTGTAGCTAAAGCTAACTGTGTGTGAATATCAAGCTGGTTTAAAGAAACAAGAAGCAGAATCAGACGAATTTGTGAGTGTACTTTGAGATAAGTCTGTCTCTGCTGCTCACCTCGCTGAAGCTGTTGTACTGTGATGCTCATTAAAGGGAACCTAACTCATATCCATCTTCTTCTGGTCCATGGGTCCTCTGCTCGTAAAAATTATCAACGAGAGTCAGTGGACAGATAAAAATGATTTCCTGGTCCTGTTTGAAATGGTTTTCATAGTTTTCACTTTTTTGATTTTTGTGAATTTTAAAGATAATGTTTGACATGGACAGACGACTGTTTAGTGACAGGCAGCAAACGTTACTTCGCTCGTCTCGCTAAATTTATGTCACCATCAAACTCTGACAACTAACATTAGCTTAACAGCTAGCTACAACCTAGGAAAATATCTCACCTGGTAAGTTTTATCCACCTACTCCTCGTTCTCTCTTCAGCCGGGTAGAGAGGGGGAAAGAAATTGTGACGTGATGTCACCTACAAGACTACTTGGTTTGTAGTCTAACCATTTACGTATTTTCAGAAGCATATAAATGAACATTTACACCACAAACATAGTCTTGACCCACACTAATAGCTATCATTTACCCAGTGGATCTAGTGGGTCAACTAGGAAGGTGAAGCTGTGGGGGTCCCCATGGATCTATGATTTAAATAGATACAGTGAAGCTCAACTAGATACTCCTCCTGATCCGTTCTTGTGCTGTTGATAAAAACATGTTTCCGTCTCTACTGTTCAAGTGGCTCAGTTCCCAGTTGACACAAGCAAAAGATCCTATCATCTCTTAAAGACAGTTGAACCAAGTGCAGTGTGGGGTGTTTAAAAAAAAAAAAAAGGAGAAATGATATCAGGAAAAATCCTCAAACAGGAACAAAGACTATCATCCTGGTCTTCTGTAGGCTTATAGTGTATAACGGGCTTATCGCCTGTACTTGAGCCCAGGTTTGTGTTTCTGCCAGAGGTGTTCAGTTTCATATTCACTGCGTTCAGAGGTTTCTCACTGAAATGAGTCCAGGGCTTCTGGGGATCAAGACCAGGCCTCAGCTGAACAAGATCTCATTATCTTTCCCTCACAAAGACCCATGCACACACATACGTAGGCACAGACACAGACATACATACACACACAGATATGTATTCACTCATGCACACACTGCGGCATGCCACAGTGAGCAGCGTGTCACAATGAGGGACCTTGTATGTATGTCAGTGTGAACAAGACACTAGCATGTGAAGGCAGGTTTAAAGGAGATCATCTATTTTCCCATGAAAACTCAATTATTTCATTTTAATTATTTTGTTTGTTTGTTTGTTTGTTTTACTGTTTCTGTCTTAATCATACTTTCCCACACACACACACACAAACACACAGACAGAGAGAGAGGGAGACACACTCCTCAGGTTCAAGCACTCAATATACAAAAATTCACCCTTACTCTGCTCGTCACCTTCTCTCCTGTCTGTACCAACAGCTTGGCATGCTCCTCTTGCCAGCTCCCACCTTCTCCGTGCCCACCTACTTTGCAGTGCCATCTGGGAGAGACTTGAAAGGTATTTGAAACTGTCTTCCTTAATCATTTCCCGGATCCCATAGGACACGTTGTGTGACGTGACGGAGGAAGGACAGGGAAAGGAAGGAGGGAGGAGGAGGAGGAGAGGAGGAGAAAGCCATGTTACTCATCAGTCAAGTTTCTCCAAGGATACAGGAGGAACGCCCAGTGACACAGATGGAGACAGTGACAGACTGGAAACAAACCACCCTTCATGGATGCTGTGCAGCAGGTGGGATTTGACATGTTTTCATAATGGCACGTTAGGTATTATTAAGAGGAATTCCCAAGAGCAGAAAAATCCACAACATAAACATATTTACTTTAACTCCAGTTATAATCTGTTTCCAGTGAGATGTAAACTGGGTCATGTGCCTCTCTCTGCTATCACTTCTATCCTCTCTGCATCTGTGACATAAGTAGGTGTATTTTATAATGACTCTACATCCCACAGTCGAAAGCTGTATTCACTCCCTACGTCGCCACATTGTTTAAAAGTTTAATATTCCATGCTTTTGCACCTGATCTTAGCGTACCACCGGCTGCTTTATTTGTCTACAGGCACATTTTGGTCAAACACTCTGCATTAGGTAGATTGAGCTTCACTGTGTGAGCCGGTGTAGTGATAATGCTCTAGTATTATTTAGTGTTGAGATTTATCTGGCCAGTGGTTTCTGAAGTGCTTTGTGAAAGACTCATTTGTTGGAGCCTCCTAATACTTCCATCTGTAAAGTCTGATAGGCATTAGAAGAGTCTGGTATGCTGCCAGCTGGGTAACGTTATTTTAAAAAAAAAAATATTTCTTGGGATATATAATGACTCCTTGCATGTAAAGGAGCTGCAGCTGTTATCAGCCTGGCTCGGTTTACCTTATTTAAGGTTAGTTGTAAAAACCATTTTATACGATCAAAAGACCCAACAGTTCCCACAGTGAACAGACAGAGGACATTATATATATATATTATATATATATATATATATATATATATACCCTCTGTTTTTGACAAAGAAAAGTCTGTTTTTTGTGGCTTTAGAACTATAACACTATAACACAATATCATCTGAACATCACAATATTGTGTTCTAAAGTCAGAAGGACCAATAATACATTGTTGTTTCGGCACGAGATGCATATGTTTTTAATCCTAATCCTGAAAACCTATGTCACACAACAATAAGACCATAATGGAAACATCTGGGGCCAATAATTCCCATGTCTGTCAACTTACATTTACATACTGACTCACTTACATTTGAGGAGTTAACTTAAATGACAAAGCTGCAGAAACACATGTTGGTATATACACGATATATATATATATATATATATATATATATATATATATATATATATATATTTGTGTACCGTTGCATGTGTTCATGAATGGTATATGTACAATGTCCCCTTCCCCAGAGCTCAGTACAACACCTTTCTGAAAGAATTTAAAAAAAAATGTTCAAAAAACAGAAAATCTCTTTGACCTCACATGTCATGAGCTTAAGGAATACTTAACATTAACTCTAACCTCTTGGTATGGAAATCTGCTGAACCTCTGATCCTGTTATGACTCTCGATTACTCCTACATACAGATGTCACGCCACAAGTCAAAGCTGCTGTAAATACCAGAAAGTCTTAATGTACAGAGACAGAAAGAGCAATTTGATAACATCGGTAAATACGCAGTGATCACAGATCACTGAGCACAGCAGCTAAGTGACTTGATGCCTCTCTGACCTATATGAAAGGTATTACTGTAAAATGCCATGAGTTTCTATGTCCTGTAACTCTGCTCTTATGTTAAGAAGCTTTTAACTCCAGCAACCCGGCATCTTTGCAGACTTTTATTTGAACATCTTCAGTCAAACTTGGGTTTTTGAGTGTTGGTCAACATTGATCGTTCTTGTTTGCTTTTCTGAGTGAATCCATTAATTAACAATTGCCAAGTCAAGTCAATTTTATCTATATAGTAAATCATCAAAACATTTATTTCAAGGCACTTTACATTATCGAATAGAGAAACCCAACCAAACCCAAACAACTACAAAAGAGAGCAGATGAGTGTAGTAATATATAATATATTGGTGTGAGGGAGAGACAGAGACGGGAAAGGTGAGGAACAGAGAGAAGAGGAGCAATGCATCATGGGAGTTCCTCAACAGTCTTATCCTATAACTAAAGGATGCATCTTTAACTATAAGATTTATCATAAAGGAAAGTTTACAGTCTAACCTTAAATGTAGAAAGGGTGTCCAGACTGGGAGCTGGTTCCATCAGAGAGGAGCCTGATAACTGAAGGTTCTACCTCCCATTCTGGTCTTAGAGACTCTAGGAACCACAAGTAAACCAGCAGTTTGTGATGAAACTGATCCATTAGGATAATAAAATCTTTAAGTCTTTACTGAATGTGTATACATGTGCAGGCAAACGTGAGTGTTTATAAAGTGGGAATCGTAATCATGGGCAAAAGAAAGGGAGCGTTCACACACACACACACACACACACACACACACACATTTATTAATAAGACAAGACAATTTTTCGCTCAGGTATATTAATTAACTAAGAACTAATCAGGAATGAAATCTTTGTCATTTAGTAATACGGTTTTAATTAATGCAGTGACCATGACGATCCAGGAACAACACATTAACTAGATTGAAGATTTCATAAGATATTGAGTGACAATAATATTACCTGCCAGTAGAATTTTCCACACTACACATACAGTTTATGAGCAGTCTAGTGCAATATCACTCACAAACATGCGCTAACATGAAGTAAATCACAGCTATTCCTGGAATGTGTTTGACCTTTGGCTGAGGCTGAACTTTATGTTTAACTTGTTTATCCCAGAGGCTTATAAATCTGTGACCTGCATCAGCTGCAGAGTCGATAGCCATATGTAACTAATCCCACATCTGTGAATTGACAGCTGATGGTCTCTGACAGCACACACAAAGTTGGTGCCACCAGGTGTCCATCTGTCCGTCTGAGTCACGTATAATAGTTGTAAAGTCAGAAAAATGGCGATTACCTCAGCTATATTTTTCATTCAGTCATTCATTCAATCATGGTCAGTGATAAAAATACAGGATGATACACAACTTACATGACTTACACAACTTCTGTAAAGGACCACTGATCTCTTACAAGAAGTGAACCTGTAAAAAGACTCTCATGTTGATTCATTTTAAATTTTGACTTAAATCCAAATTTGATTGAGTCCATATATTTCTACCTGTCTGTTGCCTAATATAATACTTAGTATTACATTAGGTAACAGTACTGTAATATTACTGTAATATTATATTGTTTGCTGCCAAATATTAGTTGATCTGTTGTACTCCTGTCTTTTCAACCACATCTTTTTCTATTCTTCCTCACTCACAACAACACAATATCATGAAGTATGCGTTTACAGGCTCATAAACAGAATATGTGTCCTTTATCTTTTCGTTTTGTCCCAATGGTTTATCGCACTTCCCCCGTGGCTCAAACGCAAGGATGAGACTAAGCATGTCCTTTGTACCTCATATATTGATATTTAGAGCAGCAATGTCACAGCCTTCCTGGTTTGATTTTCATTCTGTGTTTGTCTGTTTGATCTCTCTAGATCGTGCTGCCTGAAAGACAGTTGGTCCCACACAAGATTTAAAAAAAAAAAAACAAAACATGTCATTCTGTTGATGTTCTGGAGTTTTACAGAGAAGATAAGAACATGAAAAAAGAGACAGTGACAGGTATTTAAAAGCTCTTTCACTGTCTGCTTCAATTTGCAATTTGAAATCTGTTATCAAACGTCGGCTAAATGGCTGAGGATGCCAGACAGCACATTTAAAGATCTGCTGTCTCTTGTTTGTGGCCTCTGGTTTTCAAATACAGCTCAAAGGTTTACCAGCAGATTGGGATCAGAGAGAGTGAGGAGAGAGAGAGATTTATATCTGCAGCATTCATTTAGAGATCAGACACTCAGGACTCAGAGGATCGACTTAAAACTGTGTCTGAAAAATAACCATTTTAAATCGTTTTTTTTTTTTTTTTTTTTTTTTTGCACCACTTGACCTTACATTTTGAGCTACATATTTTTTACTACATGTCCAAAATTATATTAACACTACACTCATATGTGATAGCTTTTTAAGTCACGTGAAGTTGGACTTCGATTAGTCCATATTGGAAATAATTACCTCCATGTCAGCTTAAGACACAGAGGACATGACTTATAGATTTCAGAGAGTTTATTCAAAAGAGGAAAAAAGAAAACTAAGATGCTCTATCATTCTTACTGACAAGGCTGCGGCCGACGCTTCTGTTATGCCAGCTACGAACTGTAAGAATCTATCGGTGAGAACATAATAAGGCCCAGGACAGAACCTTGGAGAACACCGCAACAGATGAGTATCACATGAGGAGGCATATTTATCATTTGCAACTAAGACACTTCTATCAGAGAAGACAACCTCTTCAACTAAAGACACCCACCCTCACACTGTCTCAGGCTGGATTAATGTCAGACAGCAGGACTTAGTGGGAGTCCTGCCATAGATGACTGTGGCACAGGTTTTTAAATTCCAAAATATATACAATATATTACAATATATATTACAATATGATTTATCCTGTGTCAAACTTTTAATGCACGATCTGTTTTGAAATATTTTTGTTTTTTAAAAAAATATGTTTGTTAATTTTGTATTTGTGTTGTTTCCACTTGCTCTGCATTAACAATCAAATGATTAACTGTGTCCAGAGTGGTAGAAAGCTTGGGATTACCACCGCAACATCTGGGAGCTATGCTAATGGACTGCATAAGTTTTCACTGTTTAGATTTAAAAGTCAACATGTTGTTCTTAATTTTGTGTGAGAGAGGAGGAGAGGACATGACAGATAGCAGCTGCCATCATTTACAAAAACCGCTGATGACAAGAGATCCAGCCAAACTGTGTGAGTGTCCCTGAGCACTTAAGGAAACCAAGATAGCTCCATCTGTCAATTTTACACTTGGTGATTCTTACTTAGCTTACAGAGCCCTGTAAATGTAATGTGCTGTGGGGATTTTCTAAAAACCAAATATGCATATTTATGCTCTCAGCTATGATTTTTAATCCACGTTTTAGAGTTACAGCTGTTAAAGGAATAATATTTTAAGAGTCAAATGCAGGGCAACAGGGCTACGTCAGGCCACCTGGAACTGACATAAACATGCACAGTTTAGTTTGTTTTGTAGGGTTTAACAGAAACTGACATCAATATGTGGGCTGAGCTTTTGCCTCCAGATCAGCGTGAGGATTTTTCAATACAAAACAGGAGAAGATTCTTTTAAAGGTGAGAACAGATCGCACCTCGATCAGTGTGTAGTTCACTCTAAACTGACCTTTACTTTCCAATCAGACAAATTCACTAACTCCCATCTAACTGCGGCAGTACATTTACCAGGTTCATCACCAGAATTTAGCCTGCTAATATATACTAACATTTATTATTAAGCTCTAAATTCCAAACACAGCTCAGGCTAATGTTTGTTGTGACCCAAAGTGAGATTTGATGATAGCGATAGATTAAAAGACAGAAGATAGCCGAAGTCTTTAGAATTTTAACATCTTTGGAATTTAAAGCAAAGCCAGTGATAACTCATGGGACATGTTATCACCTCTTGACATGTAAACACGATAATGACTGATGAGTCTTTGTGAGTGACCATAACTGCCACCTGCTGCCAGCAACGAACCGCGTCTGGTGGCAATACTGCACTGCCACTATAGATGCTGTTACATGACCATGCAGTGTTCTACTGTAGTGCTCATTCACAAACACTGGTAGCAGCCAACCACGGTCATATTGTTGACATATTATAGCTGGGGCAGCCATATTAGCACATTAATTTGAGTAAAGCTGAGCTCAGTTATAGCTTTGTCACGTCGATACAGGAGGAAATACACTCGATTGAAGGTGTGGATGCAAATCAAATCGGCTTGATCACTACAACTAACGTGGCTGTTGTCTAACTGTATTGTTGATGTGGTATCAGGGTACGCGTTGAGATCACAGAGGCATTTAAATGTTTATCTGATGTTTTCTTTTTTACAACACTTACTTGCATCACATTACCCTAATGCTAACTAACACCGGCATATCAGAATAACAACAAAATAGCTGATGTGTAAGCTACCATAACCACTTACAGTAGATTACTGTAAGCTGCAGCTGTCTACGCTGTCTGACATCAACGAGCCCTCCCTTATTGTTGACTATAACGTTGCCTGTGACGCATCAAAACTAACTTTTTAAATTTAGATTCAATTCACATTTTAGATTTCCTATTGCTGTTGTTGGAACATATAAACACATAGTGTATAATGATACCAACGCTGGTGTCCGTGTCAGTCAGTTGACAGCTGCAGGGGTGTAAAGTATGTCAATAGTATGGACATCACCACATTGATTGAATACTAACATTGATGACGTAGATCAAGTAAAATCTATCACAGTGTTTAACTGCTGCTGTTCAAATAAAACAGCTCTTATAAACTGACAGGGTTGTTCCTACACCTCTGCTGCTAGCACAGTTAAATGTTTATATATCAGTATAATTGAGCGCTGAGTGTTGCATGGTGTACGTTAAACAGCTGAAGCTTTGCCATCAGGTCAGTGAGTGAGTATTTGGTGTATGCTGCTCTGTTTATCACAATGTAAATGTAAATGTAATTAAACTCAAAAATGAGACTTGTAATTATAGGAGGATAATGTCCTATGTGTGAATGAACCTCAGCGTGTCTCCAGTGTGAAAATGTTTTTATTCGTAATCCATCATTAGATTGTGAAAAATAGATTATCGTTATTTTGAGGGAAAAATAATCCGACGGGAAAAAAATAACATCTTGTGGCGTCAAAAAGCACAGTGTGTTTATACATGTGCTGACGTCAGCAAGCCTTGTTTGTTACTTTCACATACAAAAAACAACGCAGGCTCACATTACCACAATCATTAATGTTGTCAGATCGGTGTCACATGACCCCTCTGAGTTAATCCTTCAGTTCACACACTGTTGTAGAAGGGTATTTACGCATGGGTGGATCAGCAGTAATTCAGTGAGAGATCATTCAGATTCATAATAACAATAATAACAATAAAAGCTGATGTGATGCTGAGATTTTAATGTGAGAGGGATTAACACATCAAAAACAATACAGATGCCAAATCCCCCAACATGTGCTGTTGATGATCCTATTTGTAAAATAAGAGCAAAAAGTTGTTGTGTCACAGAAATAAGAATGACGTCTCGTCTCTTTCTCTTTTCTCTGTTTTCATTTCACTCCAACCAGTCGAGACTGGTTCTGCTGGAGGTTTCTTTCCTGGGAGTTGTTCCTCCATTGTCCATAGCACAAGTGATGCTCACTGTGGAAATGTTTTTTCTATTCTATTACATTTTAAAGTGCCTTGAGATAAATGTTTTTTTTTTTTTTTTTTTTTTTTTATGATTTAGTGCTAAACAAACAAATTTGACTTGAATGAAATGAAATGAAATTAAACTCAATTGAATTGAATTGTAAAAGCAATGATAGTAGCAATGATAAGAATTTTAACTTGGAACATTATTTGTCAGTACTTTTAAAATTGTCGAGAACTTTTCTGAACATTTCTCAGATTTTAGCATGTTTTTTTTTTTTCTTCTTCTTTTTAATACGATCCACTTTTATGCTTTAAATCATGTTGCAAATTAATCAGGAAGCAGCTGAAACTAATCTAGACATTTAATGAATAAGGCCGAATATTTACTTTGATTATAATAATAAAAATATTTTTACTGTAGGAAGCCCATGCATTATTTATTATCCTCTGTGTGTTTTAATCTACAGTGTGTTTGTGTGTGTGTGTGTGTGATTTTGTTTTTTGTGCCCCACATATGTGATTCCACTTAAATCACCTCATCCTCTCTCTCTCTCTCACACACACACACACACACACACACAGTTGTCATAAAAAAAAAAAAAAAAAAAAATCTCTAATATTCATTGTTATTTAAACACCAGTGCAGATAGGCAGCTGAACAATAATTATTTTCTGGAACAATAATTATTACCATTTAATTCTGTTGTTTACCATTTTGCCTGGTGGCCCCTCTTTAAAACTCAGACTCTATCTATAATGGCGAGCCCTTGAGCAGAACTGCATTTAACACAAATATCAAATAATTAAAAATGGAATAATTGAAAGATAAAAGTGATGTTTTTCATGTTGGAACATTAATTGTCAGTGAACCATGTGAGCCGTCTCTCAGCTGCGTTTGTTGTCAGACTTAATATTTGTCCAGTTTTTAGGTTCACACTTCTTTTATAAAGCGTGACCATCAACAAGATGAAATGTGTAGCTAATGAATGGATGTCAGCTGGAGTGAGTGTTCAGAGTTCTTTTTTTAAATTTTTATTTTAAAGACTTCACTTCCAATCTGTCTGTGTGGATCACGCTGGTTTTACAGCTCACAATTAAATGAAAAACACTCCACACACTCTTTTGTTTTATTTTCAGTGAGTTGTAGCCATGTGTTGTTGATTCAATTTTACTCCGTTTTAATTTTTTTTCAATTTTGTTTTTAAACACATAAACAATTAATAGAGATCAACTCTGCATGCTTTAATCTGGCAGAGATCTCTGATATTGTCTTGCACGTTTGAGGGGATTACAAGCCATATGACAGGATTACACAATTACAGTGTGTTTGTGTGTGTGTGTGTGTGTGTGTGTGTGTGAAGGGAGGGGGTTGTCACTGAGACAATACAAACACCAGACCCTACAGTTTACAGACACATCCAGTGACAAACTAGTAATTCAGCTTCTGATGATGATTCTGTCACTGAGTTAATTAATGAGGAATAAGAAAATGCGAACCAACAACAATGGGACTGAGTGTGTGCTGTTGTGCTTTGGTG
Organism: Polydactylus sextarius; assembly: GCA_016801845.1. Taxonomy (NCBI): domain Eukaryota; kingdom Metazoa; phylum Chordata; class Actinopteri; family Polynemidae; genus Polydactylus; species Polydactylus sextarius. The sequence goes on along the minus strand of CM028922.1, from coordinate 16,144,871 downwards.
ACAATATGAAATGTAATGATATTAATGATATTCTCTGAGAGGTTCCATTTTTTATTGTCTAACTAAGACAGTTAGTGAATGAACCCAGACCACTCTGACTGAGATGGGGCTGCTTGTACTCCACGGTGCACTAATGGGATGATCTCATGTTTTAACTAATTGTCACAGGGACAATTCCAGAGGTTTGTTACACGTTCATGTTTGTTGCTGATTGATATGAGGTCACCAGTCCAGTCCTTTCTCTTCAACTTCCTCTGTTTGATTTCTGAGAAAAATCAGTTCTTTCCATTTACTCCTTTTATCCAACCCCACCACCTCCCCATACTCCGCATCACTCTCTATGTTGCCTGGTGATTAAGCGGTAGATTAACCTCCAGTCCTCATTAATAATAGACGGATAGAAAAAGCCCTGGTTGTTCTGCTTCCTGTCTGCAGCACTAATAGAGCCCTTAACGTTCACATTAACATACCTCTTTTTACTCAGGCAGACGGATGGCCAAGCCAGAAACACTGACAAGTGGAAAGGCGAGAGACATAAAGGCATCATATATTCAGCATAATGCATATAAACTTACATGTAAACTCTGTGGCCAAACTGTGTGGCTGTGTTTAACAGCCTCTGCTCCTCTGGGAACATTTTCTAAGAGATTTTAGAACCTGTCTGAAGCGATTCACAAGTGTTGGATGATGATGTCACGTCAGTTCTACTACACCAAACACAGACAAGGGCCAATGGACGTATAGACTTAACTTTGTGCATGAAAGAAATTAAAACATCATTGTGTAGCAGTGTGAAGCATTAAGATCTTTCTTAACAGCAGCTCATCGCACTGATGCACAATCCCACATTAACATGACTGAGGCGACCACAAACTTCTGACTGTGTAATGTATAATCCATCGATTCATTTCAGGATCTCTAGTTATTTGGTTAATTGCTAACTAAAACGATGCTGTAACCAACAGGTTGCAAGTCAAGCCACAGCTGCTGTATCCATGACTAACTCACTCAACCTCTTTCCTGCAAGTCGCTGCATATGAGCTAAATGTACAACACTCCCACACACACACAGGCACACACACACACAAGAAAAGACAATTACTCTCATGGCCTTAATCACGCCTGCTCTTTTCAAATGTGCTCATTATTGTGTTTATTAAGCTCTTCTTCAACGATTACAAGATTAATAACAATGAGGAGGAAAAGTTTTCCTGGAAAAAAAAAAAAAAAAAAAAAAACAAGCTCTCACACATTCACACAGCCAGAAGATACTGAGTACAGGCCTTATGGGACGACATTTGTGGTAATTCATTCAGAATCCATTTTAACGCATTGTGCAGGCCTAAGTGCCAATCTTCCTTTTTGGTGAGTTTCCATGATTTTATGCCCCATATAAAACGATGCAGTTTGCTCCACAATGGCCTATTTAAGTTACATTACTGCCGAATATTCCCCAGTAAAGAAAATTAAGCCGTGATACTGTGAGATCATCTCAGTTAGTTATCTTCTCCCTGCCGAGATGTGTCGCTTTGACACCCCGCGGAGAACTGAATGATTCTCTTGGACAAGAGATAATAGTGTGATACAGTCGCTCTGCCTCTTTTCTGCTTTTTACAGACCTGATCCAGAAAATTAAGTTCTATGTCTGGTGTTGTATCCTCATACAATTGTATGTGATAATTAGGTTCAACTTTTATCAGATTTGTGTCGCAGGATGAAAACAGACAGTCATAAAGCAGCTGATCTACTTACTAGTCTGAATATCTCATAACTACAAGGTCACATGATTCCTGGAGTGAGTCAGTGAGCTGCTTTTGCTGAACAGACTTAGATAAAGTGTTGAAATGTTTGATATATTGTCTTAACGTTATGAAAAAAAACACACATTTCTAAACATCTGAGCTATACTGAAAACATCCAAATTAAAACATAAAGAGAATTATATCAGTGGTGTTGTGTGTTTTAGCCCATTGCTCACATTGCTTTGGTGGCTTACACTGCTGTGGACAGTCTTCTTTAGTACAGTGTCAGAGTTTTTAACAGTTTTTTTTTTTTTAATTTAGATTGATAACAGTTTTACCCCAAGCAACTGAACATTGAAACAAAGTCGCTGAAATAGCTGAGATCACTAAATATTCACTAGTGACTTTTAAAGCTGGTATTCAGACACAAAAGCACTGGTTTGTTGTTCAGCACCTGTTAGTTAATACGGACCAGCCAACACCATGACCACATTCTCACACATCAGAATAAACTACATGCAGGTGGCAACATGTTTACTGAAAAACCTTTCATTTGATTTTCATCTGCAACAACTGCTTTGTTACTGTTAACGGCCAAAGGCTCGGATCTCTAGGTTACAGTGTCGTTGATAATCAAAAATATATCAAGTGTCCACTTTTCCCCACGAGTAAAATCAGTGTGACCATCAATGTGATTGTTGTGCAAAAAAGATGTAATACTAAAAAAATAAAATAATCTGTTGAATAAATTCCAGAGATGATAGAACATGAAATAGAATATATAAAATTTTGTCAAAGTTGCTTTACTTCCTTACATACGTTCAGTCTGACTCATTGTGTAGCAAATACACACACACACACAAACACACACATTGTACCCTGCTCCCTCTGACCCTATAGGCTCTCTGCTTGCCTTTAAAGCACACTGTAGCGCCCAGCTGTCTGTCTGCACTAGAGCTAATTGGCTTCAGCTCAGTGTTCACTGTTAACATCTCATTACTCATTCCACTTAGAATAACTTGGACAACTTTGCTTGTGTTCAGGGGTCATTAAAAGTCAAGCAAGCCTTTAATTACAAACTGGATCATTCAGTAAGTAAAGCTGCATCTCCCTGCAGCTCTTATTCAGGCCCTTGCAAAATTACTCATGAAATACACCCATAGACAGCCCATAGTAAATACTGCAAGGTCCAAACATCACTGCTGAAACAAACTGAGGTTGATCCCGGAAAACATTAATAATAATTTTCAAATATAACATCAACTTCAGTAACAATAAATATAGTTATAGCCATCACCAAGAACCTCAGAAAATATTATTTATTATAGATGTTTATTTATTAAGTTATTATGTCTTTAAACGCTCAATTTTGAAATACTGGTAAATTAGTTCTTAAATTCACTTATATTATTAATTGATAATAAATATAATAAATAATGATTTGTTCAATTTTAAGAGAATGATTTTACGCAGTATTTTACTTTACATATAAACTGGTGAAGAGTTTTTTTTTTTTAAATATATTGTAATGTAGTTATGTAATATAAATGAATGATATGAATTCACCAAATAATTAATTGTTTTAATTTTGTATCATGGGCGCGCGCGCACGCACACACACACACACAAACTTTTACGTCACTGGCAGATTCACTATTACGCAGAAACCTGAGGAAAACGCTAACGTTTTGTTGAGTAATGATAATATTCATAATAATAAATATTAAAAACGAAAATAAAAACATAGATCATATCCTACGGGGCCTACATCCATTGAGTTATATCATTATTAAAGGATCTGAGGCCTGATGAAACACTCATTTCTTAATAATTCACTCTGTCTAATGTTCCACGTCTTTGGTGAAATATGGGAATCTTTAGTGGTTGATCTGCAGCGCTAATTGGTACAAGCGCCTCAGGCCACTTCACTGTCACACACTGAGGCCGGCGTCGTTCACAGAAACACGACAAATAAAAGATACATTACAACAGATGGAGATGGCTGCGCGTGCCCGTCCCTGATTGGCGATGTGAATATATGTGCTGCGCGTGCGTGTCACGGCTATTCAACCCAATGAATGAAACTAGTAAAAAAAAAAACAACAATGAAGTACTGAAGCATTGTTTTAACACGAGGCAGTGTGACCGCGTAGTGACGCAAGGACCACGTGTAATGTTTTGAAGTTATTTCAATATTTCATATTTAATACCCACCGATGTAAAACACATACAACAGGAGAGTAGTGACACCGCGGGGCCGCGCACAAGCACGCGTACACGGTTGCGATGAAGCGGAGTAGACGGACTTTCACAAACAACAACATAAAAAAAAAAAAAAAACAACATCACAGTGATTATTCGGCATGTTCTCTGGTTTGTGTTCGTTGTGACGCGCAGTAAATCTTTAGACGAGGCTCGTTCGTTAAGAATGGATTCAAACCGGAACGTGCGTATAGCCTATTGTAGCCCACGTGTGCGTTTTAATCCACAATAGGTTGAGGTTTTATATGATGAGCTGGAAAATGTTGCCACCTGGTTAAACACCGATGTCATACCCGCACATCGGCTGGAGTAAATAGGCCTGGGGTAAAGTCGAATAAAATTTCCGTTATAAACACACAGATGATTAAACCTTTATCAATTCCTTTTCATGATGAGCATGAAGTTGTAGCTTTATGGTGCTTCAGATTTGATCCGGCGCGTGTTGGAAGCAGGCGGTGGTGCAGTATGGTAATCAGTGGCCCGGGGCATGTTTCATTTATTGACAGATTTGATGTTAAATGTCTCAAGCTCACTTAGTGTTGTAGCTCTTAATTTGTTATGTCCTCACACCCCCTCTTCCCTCCCCTTCCTTACTTTGACCCTCCGAGGTCACACAAGCAATTCTTTTTTTAAACGCATGATTAATTTCTCAGTAGGGCGACCAGCTAATGCATTATGAAAAAAAAAAGTGAAATGTATTCCAAAGGGGCTAATAGGAGCTATTGTATTCCAATAAGACTGCTTGTGCTTCACATGCTTCAGACACGCTTCGCTTTAAGATCATGTGACAGAAAACACGCGTCTCGAGACAGAAAGGCGCGCGTCACCGTGTCTTTTTCGTTATTGTCGTGAATCTCCAGTCATGATTTTATAGGCTAGTCATCATTTTTATTTAAAAATCTTTAGATTACCGCATGGACACAAATATCAGAGCAGCACAGACACCTGGAGCACTCCAGAGTCTGGGATATCAAAGACACGTTACAGAGACGTCACATTGATTTGATCTCCTACAGATAACCTCACTCTTTTTTTCTCTCTCTCTCTCTTTCGTATTATTTCACCCTCATCTTTATGCTGTGCTATTGTGACGTCATCCGTGTCAATAGCAGCGGCCCGTGAGTGGCTCGCGCCCGCGGCCCCCCGCTCTCGTCCCAACGCAGAAGTGCTCCCGCGGCGTCCCTCCGCGAGACAAAGGCACGTGCGGTGACAACCTAAATTGGTTTGAAAAGGAGCAGATGGGGCTCGCGCTCTCCTCCGTGGCGTTTAACGCGCGCACGTGCAGATTTAAGACCGAGCAGGTCATGTTCATCAAAGTGAGACTGAGAAAATAAATTTGAGCCGCTGTCCATCGACCCGAGCACTGCCGCGTGGGTTTTGATTTTATTCTATTTGATTTTTTTTTTTTTATCGTTTTTATTTTATTTCCAAACTTTAAAAAAAAAAAAAAAAAAACAAGTTGGATAATTTTTGTTCAACTTATTTTTTTCTTCTCAACTGTGTGAACGCACGTGTCGCGGTGCAGCAAGACAACACGCGCCCTGAGAGAAAAAATATCGGCCTACAGTTGAAAAGTTTTTTTTTTTTTTTTTTTTTTTAAATCGTCACAGTTCGTGAGAAACTTCTCTTTGACCAGAGACAATTAACACGCGTCACAATATAAATGTGTGTATTTTTGACTAAAACTGTCTGAGCAGCTTCACAGACGCGAACCTCAGAACAATGTGTCCCGAGAAGAACTTGACTTAAGTTATAATTAAGGAGAACAGTCAGTATTTGGGACAACATGAAGCAGCTCATAACTGGGTTGTAATCTTCATATTTAGGTCTGAGCCTTCGTATCTGTAATTTGCAGCATAATTTTAGTGGGAGAAGTAATTGAGCAGCAGCAGCAACATTCGGAGCAGAGACTCGGCCTCCTCCTCCTCCTCCTCCTCCTCCTCCTCCTCAGGTGACCTGGTGCTGCTCGGCTCCTCTGGCCTCAGCTCCATAATGACACCGGCCACACAGCTTCCTCTCCTGGGAACAACCTGGACATGTATTCTGCGGAGTCGTGTTTCCAAAAGCCTCCTCAGCCTTGACTGTGGGTATCAGCTGTACTGACAGACGTTACTGTGATCCGCAGACTGCCTGCCTGTCTGACTGCTGCCTCAGCCTTTATTTCCTCTCTCTCGGCCCCTATGGTCAGACCAGTGTTTTACTCCACATTGCATCTGTGTTTAAAAGCCACATTTCCAACGCCAGGCTCCTCTGCTTGGCTGAATGTGGTGCCAAACACACTCTGGTGGTAATTAATTCGCCGCTCAGGGTTTTTGTGTATCAAAAGTCACGCTGCTGTGTTGTTTAGATTATTTCGGGATTTTCCTTTCCCAAACTATTAAATACACCCCCTCCCCAAGCACTTGCAGTCGATGAGCAGACACCCATCTGATGGCGACAGCTTGTACTGTACTTACCACCGCTAGTGGAGCTGTGAGCAGTGTCCAATTAAGTTAAATTAATACTCATTAACTCACATACACACTCAGTAAATGACGCCACTCTCAACTTCTGCTCTATTGTCTGGACACGTCAGGAGGTTTCTTCTAGTTTCACACGAGGAGACTTCCGGGGGGTGATTTTAATGCACGCGCGGATGTTTATCCAAGTCCAGTCCAGGCTCGCGCTACTCTCCGTCCAGTTAGTTTGACTTTTCCAGCGCTTGAGTGGTAGATGTTTGCACGTGCGCTCAGCTGGACTGGACAGCGCGTGAAGATCACAAATATCGAGCGCGCGCGTGTGTGTGTGCGTGCGCGTGTGTTTGGATGGTGGGCTGAGCTCGCGCCACACGCCAATCAAACTCCAGGCAGGTACATTGACAGAGAGAGAGAGAGAGAGAGAGGGAGAGAGAGAGAGAGAGAGAGAGAGAGCGAAGGATTAGAACGGCGCGTGGTGTCTCTGAAAAGCGAATAAAGCCGCGCGAGCGCCGCACTTTACTCACATCTCACGAGCTCACTCAGCTCATTCGCAGTTGGAGGTGAGGAAAAAGAAGCTGGAGCCGTTTCCACTTTTCTCGGATGTAAATCAGTGAAAGCAGCTGGTTCGCTGACACGCAGGAGTTTGTGTAGAGTGTGTGGGATGAACGTGCTGCTCTCCTGACGCCGTTCCTTTCGGACGCACGTGGGATTATTCCCGGGGGTGAGAGGTAAGGACAGCTGCCGGGGGAAGTTGTTTGAAAATGTTTGAGCGAATGTCTGCGATGTCCGCGTGTGTTTTGGTGAACAGACACGAGACAAAACCGCTCTTTGGCCTGAAAACATCTCCCGTTATATTACTAATAATAAGTACAACAGGGCTGTTATTATTATTATTATTATTATTATTATTATTATTATTATTATTATTATTATTATTATTATTATTATTATTATTATTATTATTATTATTACGGGTACAAGCCGTCCGGTAACAGACTAATAGCCGCGGTTCACCGGGGAGGCCTGCTCCTTCACTGACCTGAATTAAAACACTTGGGCTTGAAGAGAAAAGAAGAAATGATGAAATGAATCTAAAAATAACCGGACACATTGTGTTTCCTAATTTGAAGCCAAATTCTGACCTCTTATGTTAATTGTTTAATTGGATTATATCCGTATTTATCCCATAATACCACCGTTATTATTATTATCATGTATAATTACACCATACTCACGTATATTAATAATTGCTAATAAATTTAAGGCTGTTGGAAATTTATTGGTTGAAACAAATATTTCCTGAAGGAGTTTTTCATACAAATGAATGACAAAAAAAAAAAAAAAAAAAAAAAAAAAAGTAATTTCTGTCGTTTAGATTTTTTTGTAACAAACACAAACGTGCGTAGATGTTGAGCAGGTGAAATTATTATTATTATAATATACATAATATGTAATATACATTTGTAAATGTTTACGACAAACTAACCATATTCAAAAAAAAATAATCTTATCAACTTATGTCATATTACACAATATCACCTGCTGAAAACTTACATACGCCTTTTTTCTTAGCTTTTTTTTTTTTTTAATTATTATTTCCACATTAATACTAAAATAAAAATATATTATATCCAATTGATTGAGCGTCTTTTTAAAATGAGTGTGACGCATGTGTGAACTGACAGGCCGACGAGTTTAAAACTGTCGTTTATTACAGTTCATTATTTCAGTTCACTTGGAAGAAATGTTGTCATCTTCTGTCACGGTTTCCTAAACACACAGACAGTCGAAGCTACATATCTAAAATACGACAGACGCTTTGATCTGAAGGGAAATCATTTACCTGACTGAACTAGAAGGTTTAATTCCTTTAAACCGAGCTAATAAATACACACATTGACCTATAAATATACAGTATTTACAACCAAGGACATTCCTCTTTTTTTTTTTTTTTTTGGCAGTTTTTAATTTTTAAATAATGTTTGAATCATTCAAAGAATGACTCTGTGCTCTCAGTGGTTTTGTTCAGTTGACATTAGAGTCAAGAATTTCTTAAATGATTCTTAAGTGTGGTCGATTTAATTCAAATGTTCCTAAATATGCTCCAAAAATATTTCTAAAAGATGTATTTCAAAATTGCCCTTCTCGTAATTCATAATAATCATTTATTTTACAGCAATTGTTTATTTAAATGATATTTTAAAGTAATTCAAAATAATTAGAACAATAATTATTTTTTGAAATAATAACTTCAAAACACTTGTGAAATAATGATTATTTTAAAAAATAATAATTTGTGTATAATCTTTATTTTATTGAAGTGTTTGGTAAAACAAGCAGTTATTATCAGGAGTTATTTTACATTTTTACATTTTTTACATTTACATTTTTTTTTTATGGTCATTTCTAACATTTCTAACAGCTGCAACATCTTGATTGTTTCTTTCTCTCTCTCTTTCTTTCTTTCTTTCTTTTCACTCAGGTCCTACAACAGTTTTCCTCCAAATATGGACAAAGCCCATCTTTCCAGCTCTAATGACATCATTATGACTAGCTCAAGTGGCGCCTACCAGCAGGAACCCCTGACTCCACCTAGACCCACCCACCTCCACTCCTCATCTTCCTCTTTATCCTCACCCTCTCCTTCTTCCTCCTCACCCCTCAAGCCCAACCAGGTGGGCCAGGTCATCCTGTACGGCGTTCCCATCGTCTCACTGGTCATTGACAACACTGAGAGACTTTGCCTGGCTCAGATTTCTAATACACTCCTCAAGAACTACAGTTATAATGAGATCCATAATCGACGCGTGGCACTGGGCATCACCTGTGTCCAGTGCACACCGGTTCAGCTGGAGATCCTCCGTCGGGCCGGTGCCATGCCCATCTCGTCTCGACGCTGTGGCATGATCACCAAACGTGAAGCCGAGCGCCTGTGTAAATCCTTCCTGGGGGAGAACTCGCCCCCGAAACTGCCCGACAACTTCGCCTTCGATGTGACACATGAGTGTGCCTGGGGTTGCCGTGGTAACTTCATCCCTGCACGCTATAACAGCTCGAGGGCCAAGTGCATAAAGTGCTCCTTCTGCAATATGTACTTCTCTCCAAATAAGTTCATTTTCCATTCTCACCGCACTCCAGATGCCAAGTACACCCAGCCCGATGCTGCCAACTTTAACTCCTGGCGCCGACATCTCAAACTCACTGACAAACACCCACCTAATGAGTTAATTTACGCGTGGGAAGATGTCAAAGCTATGTTCAACGGAGGCAGCCGGAAGAGAGCGCTGCCCTCATCAGCTCAGTGTCCGTCCATGGGGCCTATGAAGACTCTCCCAGGTTCTGTGGTGCCTCACATGATGGGACCTGACCTGGCTTCTCAGAAAAGAGCCCGTTTTGAAGACGAGGATGAGCTGGATGGAGGCAGTCTGTCTCCCCGTAAGACACCACACAGCTATCCCGTCATCCCCATCCCAAGCAAAGGCTTTGGCATGCTGCAGAAGTTCCCTCCAACGTCACTCTTCCCCTCACCTTACCCCTTCCCAGCATTTGGCCTCTGCCAGCAGAAAAAAGATGACAGTGATGTGTCATCTGGGCAGAAAGGAGCAGGGTTGTCTGGGCTTTTATGGCCCGGTCGCAAAGACACTTTTTATCCTCCTTTCTGCATGTTTTGGCCACCCAGAGCAGCAGGAGGAATCCCTGTTCCCACCTATCTCCAGCCCCAGCCTGGTGCCCTGTCTTCCCTGACAGACAACCCCTCTCTCAGACAGGCCTTCCTGGATCTCTCAGACCCCAGTGAGCCGGGAGCTGTAGCTGGCAATGGAAATGGTGTGAGTGCAACCATGGCCTCTGGCAGTGGGACCACCACACCAAGGGCTGGGTTGTTTGACCCAGACTGTACGACGGTGACCTCTGAACTTCGCCCTGTGACATCAGAGGGCTGGCTCAAACTCCTGGACGCGCCAACCCTCCAAACCAGGAAGCCAAGCTACGGCTCGGCCTTCCGCCCCGTCGTCAAGGACGCAGAGAGCATCGCCAAACTTCACGGCAGCGGCGGAGGAGTCGCTGGAGCAACAGATGAGGACTTTGGGGTCATGGCTACGGGAACAGACCGCCACCAACGGTTATCGCCCACCAGCAGCTGTAGTTATGGAAGTGAAAGCGGAGGCGATGGAGAGGCAGAAGGAGGGGAGAGTGAGGAGGAGGGGGAGGTGGATGTGGAGTCATCGAAACAGGACGATGAGGAGGAGGAAGGGAGTTTCACAGGCCGGCTGCCACAGACTCAAACCAACTTGTTCTTCCCAGCGCAGAGCGACAGTGCAGGAGAGGAGAGGGGGAAGGAGAGGAGGAGTGGCGTGGTGTATCCCAGCACCTCCCCGCTCTCCTCCTCAGACCCCATCCAGCAGGAGTCCCCCAGCCTGCCTGCCTCCCCTCCAGCCAGCCTGCCTCTCTCCAGCTCCAACCCACCTCACCGAGAGGACCCAGCTTACAAAAACGTAAATATCCCCGCAGGCCACTTTAGCTAATTATTATTTAAATGGTGCTGCAGTCAGGCAGTGATGTGATCTGCATAAGCAGATTGATAGGCATGGTTTCTCCCTGTAGAAATTGAAACAGTCACCTCACTCTGATCCTGGCTAATAGGCCCAGGCGTGGATTGTTTAATGGCCATGGTGTGTTTGTTCTCCCTCTGTCACCCCAGCCTGTTAGGGCAACTCTAATCTTTAACCTGTCAACCCCCACATTAACCAGGCCTCTGAGAGAGGCGGAGGAGGAGGAGGAGGGAGCAACAACCTGATTTATGAGCAGCATTTTAAACTAGAACAAGTTAAATCACTCACTGATACTGCAAATACATCTCACTGCATTCAGAGATGCTGAGGGAAACGTACTGCAATTTAGATCATGAAGAAGGAGGAGATAGTGTCTCTTAAGTCAGGAATTAAATTGGACACAAAAAGTTGAACCATGCTGGTATAAATCAGAATTACTCTGCCTTATTCTGCTGTGTAGTAATTGTAGTAAATCCTAATTGTGTGTGATTTCCAGATTCATAAAAACAGAGATGAAGGGCTCCCTGCATATGCGACCAAAGACAACTCCAGTGTTTCTGGTGAGCACAGAAAAATCTAATAATTCTAATAATTTATCTTTGTGTTTTCAAATGTGGATTTTTTTTAAAAACATTTAAATGTTCACATTACTGTCTTTTCAAACTGCAAAGCATTGTCAGTGCAACAGTAGAGATACATTATACACGGTGTTTGTTTCATCAAGAATTTGAAAAACTTAGCGACAGCTTCTGTTTCATATATAATCTACAAAAATCACCCTGCTCGCTCTGCTGTTTGAACAGGTCTTCACACTGTTTCGTCCAATAGCATTACACAAACTATTTCAACAAATTGTTACACTCCACCTGTTTCATCAGATGTCTGACTCAGTTGTATTATAGTATCTTTGTTTCATTTATTGTCTGAGTGAGTGGTTTTATAGTGTCTCTGTGTCCCTGCGAGGCTCATATTCCTGTGACGTTTCATTTGCTCCTCTCATCTCCCACTCTGACCCTTTTGCTGGAGAAAATGTCTTCTCTCTGTCTGTGTGTGTGTGTGTGTGTGTGTGTGTGTGTTGGTGTGCTCACGAAAAATACACATCTGAATGGTCACATGGCCCACATACGCATATGAGACACACACCGTGTGCACACTTAGTTATCTCCATTTGTCCGGATAACCAGCTCAGTCAATGGGCCTTACTGAAGCTCTCCTCCTGTCTGTCCCCTCTGTCTCTCTCAGATGAAAACAAAGAACAGAATAGTTTCTTTGCACCAGAGAGTGAGACGTCAGCTCCGGACTACTGGAGGGAGAGCTCGGGTACAGACACTTCATCATGATTTTTTTTTTTTTTTAGTTCTTGTGTATTCGCTCTCATAGCAGCTGCAGTCAGATGGAAACAACATATTAATGAAAAACAGCAAAAATTCATTTAATTTGTACATTTGGTTCCCGTCTTCATTGTCAGTGTAAATGAGTGTTAGTGACTGTGAACTACAATAGGTCATTTATTGAAGTCATAACAAATTGACATAAAAATGTCAAAAGCAACAGTTTGATTTATTAAATGTTTTATATAATATGGTGTAAAGCTACAGTTGGTCCTCCTTGTTGTAGCTGAGCACACACAATGCTGGTGAAGAGACTGTGAACTTACCATCCAAAACAAAGCCTGATTAAAACATCACAAAATGTTGCTTTGTCTAAAAGAAATTACAGCAACATTTCTTCTTATTGCACAAATGAGACTGTGTGTTTAAAGCAGTGAGGGAACGCAGTCTCCTCCTCCTGTCTGATCCATATTAACACACAGAGAGACGGCGTGGCAGCAGAAAGCTGCTTGTGCCACAGCTGCGCTCTTTAGCAGCGCTGTCGCCGGGGCTGTTGCTCTTAGGGGGGCCGTTATAGTTCAACAAGAAAACATCAGCTCAGAGATAAGCAGCCGTGCTGGCAATCTCCATCCTAGACCCATATCGCCACCGACATAATTGTCTTTTTTTCCTTCCTCAGCGCAAAAAAGCCTTTTCCCGTTTGAAAAAGATCACAGCTTATTGCCTTTTTATATCTGTCAGGAAGACATTAAAAGTGCTTTATGACATCTGTGCCAACATTTATATCTAGCCCCCCTCCCTCAACCCCTACATACACACACACACACACACACACACACACATACACACACACACACACCGTAATGATCCCTGCGCATAATGTATAATGTATTTCGAAAAATTACACGAAACAAATTAAATGAGACCACCTTTCCCCTGATTGCCAAATGTCTCCCTGGGCGGTGGGAAGCTCTACGTGATTAGAAGGCCTGATTCCTCCGAGTCCCACCACCCCCCTTCCACTGTCTTTAAACTCTCCCTCTGTTTCTAGGGAGAAAAAATAATCTAATTTTCCATTTATGTAATGCAAACCGCCTTGGCTTTGACTATTCACGGTTAATTGACTGTCAAACGAGGTTGTTATCCTCGGGCGCTGTCTGCAAATTTGCTTGTCAAATGAGACAGAGAGAGTAGAGGAGAGAAGAGGAGAGGAAGAGGAAGAGGAGAGGAGAGGAGGAGGAAGAGGAGAGGAGAGGAGTGGAGAGAGGAGACAGGAGGAGAGGAAGAGGAGAAGAGAGTAGAGGAGAGAGGAGAGGAGGGGAGAGAGGAGCTCTGTGCTCTAAATGAGAGAGAAACACATGGTGGTTTTAAGGAGCTAAGATATGAAATGGCTGGAGGAGAACATACATATGGAGGGTGCTTGATTGCTTCATTTAAGTCATCGAATACTTCATTGTCACCATTCAGATGTTAGCACACACACATGCACAAAATAATATGTACATTTTTCAACTGGGAGATCTGAAAACAGAATGTGATGGAAATGTTTGTTAAAGTTTTTTTTTTTATTATTATCATTCATTTTAGCAACAAGTAGATCAGTCGAATGAGGACGCTTTAAAACAGTACACAGATAAAATACATCCCGTTCTGATTCACACACACTTACTGATGTTCTGTGCAGCTACGAAACACAACTATTCATGTGCCTTAAAGATAAACTCACACCACGATGCAAATATGTAAACAGTGTGAGGACTGTAACTGTCCACTTTAACTTTGACTGGAGGAAAATCACCTTACTTTAGTGACAGTTGCGTTTTGTTTTTTTTTAATGTGACAGTACAAGGAGGCTTAATGTGCCAGTGAGTAAAAGCAGCACACATCTGCATTACCACAAACTTACACTGACACCCAGAGGCCGAGGAGTGAATTACAGCCTTTCCACCTATAAAGACTGAAGAAGCAAGTTAAAACATGTCTGATGTGACTGATACACAGATCTGGCAAAAGTCACAGTTTGAATGTGTCTGTGTCTCCAGGTGATCAGAACCAAGGTGCTGCGTCTCCTGTCCCGCTGAAGAAGGACGTGGAGAACATGGAGAAAGGTAAAAACTGATCACTGAGTATCAACAGCTGCACTGGCCAGACAACCTACCAAACCCTAACACATACATACTGACTGCAGTTGTTTCTAACAGGACCCCCAACCCTCACCTATGTATCTCCTTCTTTGTATTCTGCTTTGGCTTTGTGCTGTTGCAGAGGAGCTGCAGAAGGTTCTGCTGGAGCAGATCGACTTCAGGAGGCGACTGGAGCAAGAGTTTCACGCTCTGAAGGGCACTTCACCATTTCCTGTCTTCCGTAAGACGGTTTTTTTTTTTTTTTACCCTCACCTCTCGTTACTTTCACAAACTCTGGAGGGCAATGTCACCTCCTCTTCTTCTACGTCTTTCTATATTTTTTCTGTCCTTTTAACTCAATCACTTGCTCTGATGATAATGCTGCTCAGGCTAATCATAGATTTTTGCACTAATTTCAGATAATTTTCAAGACCAGATGAAACGAGAGCTCGCCTACAGAGAGGAGATGGTCCAGCAGTTACAGATGGTAAGATTGTTAATGACACAATCAGTGCTGAACACTGATGGAAAATAAATATCACTTCTACGCCTGTAAATGACAAATAAAACTTCCTTTTATGGATAAAAAAAAAAAAAAGATTGCTATGAAAATAACAGTTGTGGTAATGATTTTGAGAAAGAATATAATTAAGATTAATTTTGAAGCACTTGTCAATAAAATACAGTCACACAGTTCAAACTGGAAAAGGAACAAGGAAACATGACAATAACAACTCAGGTAGAATGTAGATTTGAATCACGAATGTTAAGCCGCGCGTTCAAGCTATAATAGAAATTAAAAATAGAGAAGAAATAAAAACACCAACAGGAATCGACCGGACACGTGAGCTGTTGCTTATCTGTCCATCAAACAGCGGAGGCAATCATCTAGTTTGTCTTTCATGGGTGAGAAGTTCGTCTGCAGCCGTCTGAGTGTTTCCGTCCACATCAATCACCCGAGCAGCTGGCAGACACACTGACAGACGCTGTTTGTCTTTGCTTTCTGACACATGCAACAACTGCACACACAGACACACACAGACACACACACACGAGTGCTGAATGTGCAGTAAGCGTGTGCGTGCACACGCACAAACAAAAATGTTCACAATTGACAAATGTGTCTAGGAGAAGCAGATGGATCTGTCTGAGCGTAATGACACATTCATTTCACATCAACGTCCAAATGAACTCCAACAAAATGTTTTGATTTATGTTGCGGCGGCGCATTCGAAAATCTTGACTTATTTTCAAACATAATTGTAACGAAAACTTAATCATGTTTCACTTGTTCCTTTTTAAGAAATAAAAACTTGCGTCAACCCTCACATGACAGAGATAAGTATCAAAGTTGAATCATTTTGTTTCATTTGCTATTTAACTCTGACATCTGAAGTTAACCAGCAATGAGCCGTCATTAGTTAGGTTATTGTATGCACAGACATACCTTACATCAGGTTAGATAATAATAATAAAAGAATGATGACAAACACCTGCGATTATCACTGTTTACCACCTTATGTCAGTGTTTGTGTCTGTTCAGGATTAATCAAAGCTCTGTCTCTTTCAGATTCCCTACGCAAACATCATCAGAAAAGAAAAGATCAGCTCATCTCAACAAGTAGCTGAAAGGTGATGCTTTTTTATTTGTTTATCTAAGCTGAAGCAAGTTCACACACACACATTTCCATAACTTCAGAGGACATTTCATTGACTTCCTGGAAACCCTAAAGATCTCAGTAGTTACTGCTATTTGATAGATAGATTATTACTTTACTAATTCTTAACGTTAACCAAATTTTACATCATGTCTTTAACACACACACACACACACAGACACACCTGCAGTGTAAAATATTTCCAAACAAGAACACAACACTAATGTTGGATTTGATTTTTTTTTTTATTAACAGGTGGAATCAAAAATCCCATCTCAAAGAAGAAGCAGCTTGGATTTCTATGAATGTCCCAAGTCTACATACATACATATATGTACACACATACATGCATGTATGTATTTATTTATTCCTTGGACAGTGTTTATTTGTCTGCTTCTTCAACACGTCCTGTGTTAATAGCCCTACACTCTCATCTGGACCAGTTCAAACTGCTACAGAGCAGCTGACGACATCCACCTGTTTCCTTGGTGCAGTTTATTTCTCAGACTGACTGACGTGAAATGGACACAGCTTGATGACATGAGGAGACTCACTGCTGCTGTCAGTCAGACTCAAAGCTTTACCCAAACCAGGACCAAAGCAACCACGGCCTCTCTCATTTTTCCAGGGCTGGAGGCACTTACAGACTTCTTCTTCCTCCTCTTCTTCTTCTTCTTCTTCAAAAAAGAAACAAACTCTGAATTTTTTTCAAGCTCTTAAAAAACAAACAGTCACAGATTGAGTGAGAACTGTGTCCTGTCTGCGACTGCGCCTGCTGCTGGCCCTGTTGTACATACATCAGACTGTGGATGAGGACGGCCTTCACACATTTTTTGCTGTTGTGATTGTTGTAATTGCTGTGGTATCGCCAATGGAGACTCTAAAGAGAAACAAACGTACAAACCTTTACTTATCAACACCAGTTGTCAACTCTGGTTCCCAAAAGGAAGTCACCTCATCTCGTCCCGTTGTGCTCATTCACCAGAACAAAGCTCCTTGTGACCGCAAGTTATCACCACATCACCAACAAGACGTGATGGACACAGACGTGGTCTTTCTGTTGTTCCTTCTCTTCCAGATGCCAGATGAAGAACAAAGCAAAGAGAAAAGAAATCACAGGAACGGTTAGTGTTTGAAATCTAATGGTGCCGTTTGAGTTGTAGTAATACAGGAGAGAGAGAAAAAAAAAGACTCCTACACAATCTGGACCTACAGCCTTGTGAGTGATTTCTGAATGTACAAACCCCTGCACTGTTACGTTCGCTGCATCTTTTGAACTTAACATCTTCCCATCACCTCCGAGCACATCCAGCAGTAACAACGGAGGTTTCTCCGCTCGCACGTTTGATGGTGAACGTGAAGCACGAGGGGCACAAGGAGCTTGTCAGTGTAAATGATTTCACACATCTGTATAAAACATCAGCTGATCCTCACAGTCACATCTGTCTATGTGTTTGTTTGTTTGTTGGTTTGTTTATTCATTTGCGTATCAGACCCCGATGGTGAAAATATTATTTATTACAATGTTAAAAGGAAAAGAAGGAGACAGGACGACAGTGCGGCTCAGCGTCTGTCCCTCGTCATGTTTATAGAATGAAATGAATGAATAAAGTTGTCATTTACTGAGAGAAATGTTATCATTATAAACTGTTAATGCAGATGTATTTAAATATGTTCTTGTAGTTTGGCTACTATTTATGTGTAAATTAAAAGTCTATACAATAACTAGAATGTGGATTAATGACCAGGACTATTTCACTGCCAATAATAACACTTCTTCTGTGGTTTGAATTTCATGATCTCATGGCTATTTGATATAAATGAGTTAATTCATCCTATTTTAAAGGGATAAAAAAACTGAAATAAAATAAAACCAGAGTACGTAACAGTAAATAAAGACAACATAAAGGCAGACTGAGTATATGATCAAAACACTTACTACATACCACTGCTGATTAGTTCATGACAAAATGCATCAAGTGAAATAAATTAAATACAGAAAAATAAAATGTGAAATAAAATGTTGAACTGTCTTTGAAATATTTGAAATATAAGAAGTTATTTACTCAGCGTCAGGGTCGACAGAGTAGTCTTTATTTATCATTGTACAACCAAATTTAAAAAAAAAAAAAAAAAACAAAATAAAATTAGAATAATGAATAAAATAAGAAGTAGTACAAAACAATAACAGATAGGACATAAATAGGATAAGAGAGAAACACAACCACACACACACACACAACACACACACACACACACACACACACACACACACACACACACACACACACACACACACACACACACACACACACACACACGTCCACGTCGGATCCACTGTTGCACGACATCTGCTGCTCGTTTACGGCAACAACATCTCCAGGAGGAGGAGGAGGAGGAGGAGGAGGAGAGGAAGAAGTTGCCAGCATGGCGTTCACTCTCTACTCCCTCATCCAGACCGCTATCCTTTGCGTTAACGCCGTCGCCGTGTTACACGAGGAGCGTTTTCTCAGTAAGAGTGAGTGAGCCGCCATTTTTATACAACGCACATCACATGAAGTTGTATAGATTATGCTGAACAGCAAGTAACTGTGTGTGTGTGTGTGTGTGTTTCCTCCAGTCGGCTGGGGTGTTGACCAGGGAGTCGGAGGGTTTGGAGACGATCCAGGAATCAAAGCGCAGATCCTCAATCTGATCCGCTCAGTCCGGACCGTCATGAGAGGTTTGATTTAACAAGTCATGTCAGATGTGTGGGTGTCATAGCATATATATCATAAATGTATGTTATATGAGTGTGTAGTGTGTGAATAAGCCAGATGAGCTTCAGTCAGACTGTGTCCTCTGTGATCACATAGGAACTTTTGTTTCCATCTAATTGTTTCTCCTTTTCTTTCTTTTTTTTTTTTTTCGCAGTGCCTTTAATAATCGTGAACTCAGCCTCCATCGTCCTGTTGTTACTGTTTGGTTAACACGGTATGAACATCAGGATGAAGACGAACACACACACACACACACACACACGGCCGTGGTGTTGTCCAGAGCAGAGTGGAAAAGGTTTCCATCGTGGCTGAAAACGCCAAAATCAGAATCAGAAATGAAATGTGAAAAATCTCAATAGTGGCCTGTGATGACCCTGACCACCCTGTCGACGCCACGCTCATCTGTTCTTATGTTTTCTGTTCATTTTCACACATTGAAGGGACTTCATAGTGATAAGTGTATTTATTTCACTGTTACTAAGTATGACCATTGTCCTTTTGCTTGATGTCTGCAGTAGGACTCAGTAGGAGTCAGTGTTCAACCTTTGAACATCATATAACACATATATATATATATATATATATATATATCAATATATACACATTGTGTGCACAATTATTAGGCAAGTGAGTATTTTGACCATATCATTTTATGCAAATTTCCCAACTCCAACCTGTGTAAACTTGAATGCTTATTGGGTATTTGAACATAGGTGATGTATATTTTTGTATTGGGGGAGGGTGTGGCCCTAAGAAGATGTTGCAAAAGGTCAACAGGGTCGAAAGAAACACGTTTACGAACCCATTGTCCATCAGTGCCGGCATCCAGAACTGAAACCTACCCGGAGTACCCAGAACTACAAGGTGTTCATTGCTCAGAGACATGGCCAAGGTAAGGACCACTGACCACCACTGAACAAGCACATAATTGAAAACATCAAGACTGGCCCAAGAAATACCTGAAGACTCATTTTTCAAAGGTTTTGTGGACCGATGAGATGAGAGTGACTCTTGACGGATCAGACGGACCAGATGGACGGGCCCGTGGCTGGATCAGTAACAGAGCTCCACTTCAGGGTGGAAGTGGGGTTCTGGTATGGGCTGGTATCATTAAAGATTAGCTAGTTGGACCTTTTTGGGGTTTGAAGAAGGACTTAAAATCAACTTCCAGAAATTCTGCCAGTTTTTAGAGGACACTTTCTTTAAGCAGCGATACAGAAAAAAGCCTGCTTCTTTCAAGAAGACCATGATTTTTGTGCAGGACAATGCTCCATCGCATGCATCAAAGTACTCTACATGGCCTTAAAGATGACAGAACAATGACATGGCACTTTCCTCACCTGATCCAAACCCTATTGAGAACTTGTGGTCTCTTAAACGGGAGATTTACAGTGAAGGAAAACGGTACGCCTCTCTGAACTGTGGCTACTGCTGCACAAAAAGTTGATCATCTACAGATAAAGAAATTATAGATAAAGACACAAAGTGACCTTTACTTTCTTAAATTTGTGGTCTGAGCTTTATTAACATTTTGGATCAAGCGAGCGCTGCGGTTAAAAAAATAAAATGAATCATCAAAAAAATACAACTTGCCTTATAATTGTGCACGCAGTATATATGTATATATCATATGTAATGTGGTTGGCTGGTGTTAAAGTTTTGAACTAGGGATGGACAGAAGGATATATCAGGATCAGTCAAAAAAAAAGAAAAAATAAAACACCGCTCTGTTGACAGTCCTTGACAGTCTCAGTGTTGAACACGTGTCATTATGTGTGAAAATGTTCTGGCTTTTTTCAATTCATGTACTAAAATTTGTGTCGATGTAAATTTTTGCCAAACGCAACTCAAACAATTCACCTTCGTACTTCACGTCAGTGTCCTGTCACTTGATACGTGGTATGTCAACTAGAAATAAACGTGTTAGTTGTAATGAAACACTGCTTATGTGTTCGTTGTGTCTTTTATAATGATTTATAATGAGCTCATCAGCCACAGTGCTGCGAGGCTGTTATAGCCTACATGTTGCGTTTGTCCGTTTATCGCTGCTCCACCTTAATAATAATCCTCATATGTTGTGAATTATCACCACTCCTCTAAGCTCCGCTCACATTTTTTACCAACACTAGTTTTGATCCTAAATGCTCAGGAGAGGGGGGTGAGAGGAGAGAGGATCTGCTGGAATTAGAAGCATATGTTTATCAGAGAGATTTGCAGTTAAACCGTTTTGATCTGTGATCAGTCTGAGTTGAGCTGTGAACGATCACAGTGAGTGGACGAGGACGTGTATCTGCTTGTGTCTGTTCTCTAGAAATA
The DNA here is from genome assembly GCA_016801845.1 of Polydactylus sextarius. Taxonomy (NCBI): domain Eukaryota; kingdom Metazoa; phylum Chordata; class Actinopteri; family Polynemidae; genus Polydactylus; species Polydactylus sextarius. The sequence goes on along the minus strand of CM028922.1, from coordinate 16,123,674 downwards.
ATGAATGACAGAAATATGTTTGTCTGTGCGTGTTAGTGTTAGTGTGATGGAACAGTGCAGCCTATTCACTGAAAAAACGATTCAGTCTAATTGTTGGTGTTAACCATGAATGCCATCACAACCATAGAGAATCAAAAGGTCCCTCTTATCCTTTTTAAATAAATATTGAAATACAGGCTAGATTATATTTTCTCCTTTTAAATAAAATGGTCAGAGGAAAAAGTGGGACAAAAAAACAAAACACAAAAACAATGTATTTACAGGCTTTACTTGTCAAACACAATGTTTTTCATATTCATCATCTGATGACTCTACATAACATAAAAAAAAAAAAGAGAAAAGAAAATCAAGTGATTCACTAAGCAGAGGAAACACCAAAAGAGGATTTGTTCAGTGTTGTCTGGCGTTGTACACAGTGGAGGTTTTTAATGTTTAGATAATACCTCTAGCACATTAAATCTATCTGAATACCCTCAAATGCAGACTAATGTGAGGCATCTGTTGGTTGTTAGTGACGGGACGTGGTTTTTTTCTAATCTAATAAGTGGTGAAGTGTTTCAGGGTAAAGCCCTTATCTGATTATATCATATAAATTGGAATAATGGTAATAATAGTAGAGAGGGGATGGAAGAGTGAGTGACATCAAAAGTGTTATTTTCTCCTCAAATCACAGAAAACATCACAACAGCATCGACCGGGAGTTAGAAGGAGCTGGGAGCAGTTGCAGTGTGTGAGCGGCAGGGGGCAGCACTGATCAACTCTAATTTGAATCGGAGAAGAAGAAAACGTCACCAGGAAGCAGAGGAGACAGCTGCTGCTGCTGCTGCTCTAAAGGTTAGCGGTGCGATTTGAACACTTTATTCAGTGATCGTGTCCTGTGTAGAATTCAAACAGCAACGTTTGGTATCGGGAATGATTCAAGTCGGCAGCTCCGTCCTCTTGTCTTTTTTTCGTTGGTGTGTAGAAGAAGCTGCAGGTCTGGAACAGTGAGGCTCTTCACACTGTAAACAAACCTCAGCTCTGCTGCAGGATCAGTCACAGCAGGAATGTAGAAGTGTACAGTTGGATGGACATCAGACTGATGATGATGACGACATCAGACTGGTGATGATGACATCAGCGAGGGCTGCATCCCATTCACATGAACCAGGACATTGGCTGTGCTGCCAGGTTCATACTGGCTGTAAATTTCATGGTCGACAGTAATACTTTATAAAATGATAATAATGATGATTAAGATGACTGTTATTATTTGACATCTTCTGCTGCTTTCACTGATGTGTCTGTGCCTGCAGCAAAAATACAAGAAAAAGAAATGTAGCTGTGTTAAGTTAGTTAAGTTACTGTTAACTATTCTTGATTCTTTTCGTTGATCACCATGAACGTCACCTCTGGAACAAGACACAGAAAATCTAAACCCATACATACCCTGTCCTCTCTGTTCATAATACCATCATTCAGTAACACACACACACACACACACACACATACATGTGTGTGTGTGTGTGTGTGTATTCAGGAATCAGTTTATTATCTACATAATACTTTTCAGAAACTCCTGTTTGGTATGTATGTGTGTGTATATTTGTGTGTGTGCGCGCGTGTGTGTGTTTAAGCTATTCTGGGTTAGTATTAAGAGGTATTAATCGTACCCTTCCATTGATAACTACATGACAGAAATCCTAGCATGTCTAAATAAAAGGGGTTAACACAGTCTGAAATGAAATGCCAATAAAATCTTATCCTGAAATCTGGATTCTAGGCATGAAAAGCGTAAAATGTGTGAGACAAAGCAGTCAATAATCCTCTCAGTTTGTCCTAATGTAGGTTTGAATAACGCAGTAATCTGATCAGTGCTGCCACTACAGAGGTGAATTATGATTATGAATGATTCATCTCAAAATAATAAATTATTTTTTGAAAGAATAATCTGTTTAGAACAGAGTAAAGCTCCACAGTCATGTTTAGAGATTTAGCAAATAATAATCAGAGTCAGAGGCAGCTCTTCAGTGAGACGATGATGTGAACTAAAACCTGTTGAAAAGTGAGTTCATATCCAAGCAACAGCCACAAACTACAAAAGTGTCAGAAGAAATGCAGATGCCGCTCAGTGTTTTTCTAATCCTGGATGATGTCACTATGTCTCTGCAGGTGTTCAGCATGGCAGGCAGACGGGCTCTAAAGGCTGTGCTCATTGACCTGAGTGGAACTCTACATATAGAGGACATGGCGGTACCTGGAGCACAGGACGCCTTGAACAGGTGGGAAACAGCCACAAACCAGCTGCAAACTAGACACGAGCACAAAACAGACGCTGTATGAACAAAGGCCAACGGGATGTAGACTGAAAACCTTTAAAAAAAAAAAAAAAAAACGTGCTCACCGCTCCACATGATCTCATAGCTGTTGATGTATCATCATGTCCGGTGTCTTCAGGTTACGACAGGCGTCTGTAGCTGTGAAGTTTGTGACAAACACAACCAAAGAGAGTAAGCGGAACCTACTGGAACGACTGCGACGTCTCAAGTTTGACCTCCAGGTGAAACATCTGTGCAGATGCTACTTAAAATTTGGCAGCTGCATTTTCCCTGATTTTTGGAAATAAACCTTATTCTGCAGGAAAAAGAGATCTTCACATCTCTGAGTGCAGCCAGGAGTCTGTTGGAGCAGAAACAACTCAGACCACTGCTGCTGGTGGAGGACAGCGCGCTGGAGGACTTCAGAGGTACACGGGAGAGAGAGAGAGAGTGTGTGTGTGTGTGTGTGACAGTAAATTCCTGCTTTAGCTGATAGCTAAGGGATATTTTCAAAATCTTCCTCAGTTTCAATCTCATTAGTTTCTCCAAACAATTCATAACCTAAAAAAACTTTTTTTTTCCCAGCTGATTGTTTGTGTTTGTGGTTCAGACAGTAGCACTGTGTGTTTACAGGTATTGACACATCAGAACCAAACGCGGTCGTCGTTGGACTAGCTCCTGATCACTTCAACTACCAGACACTGAACGAGGCTTTCAGGTGAGTTCGTTCATCAGACATGTTCTTCAGTGGATCACACTTTAAATACATTACGTGGTTTGATGTTTTTCCATCAGGTTTGATGATGTGAGTTTCCTGGAGGGTGTGATGAACAAAAATCTACTTTTATTCACTATTTGTGTTATTTCTTATTGTGTTTTCATTTCTTTGGTAATCTAAACCAACTATAAACTTTAATAATTCTGCACCAGTAGAGACCGGATGAGCTGTTCATTGCTTCATTTCTTTGTTTTCTTCTGAAGATTGTCTCAGCCTGTTAACTGTGAAGGTTTTTCCCAGGATGATTTTGGATGGAGCTCCTCTCATTGCCATCCATAAGGCTCGCTACTATAAACGTAAGGATGGTTTGGCCCTCGGTCCCGGACCCTTTGTGACGGGACTGGAGTACGCCACGGACTGTAAAGCTACTGTGGTGGGGAAGCCAGAAAAGACTTTTTTCACACAGGTTAGAAATTCAGTTTGACTTTTTTTCACCCTTTTCAAATAAAAAAAAAAAAAAATTAAGTGGCTTGTTCTGCCTTTAATAAAGAAGACACATATCCCTTTTAATTCTGTTTCTTCAATGGAAATCCACCTCATGATCTGCCTGTTTTTAACCTCATTTCTTTAGAGTTTGTCTGTGTTTCTGTCTTTTTTCAGTAACTATTGCCTGAATTGGATTCAGGGTTGATTAACACACTTGATTGATGACTCTTACATAGATGAAGCTTCTTTTCTTATTTATCTGGTGGTTTCCATTCCCACAGGCTCTGTCTGATTTAGGATGTAGCCCCAGTGAAGCAGTCATGATCGGAGATGTAAGTCTACCGTCACCTTGGTTTGTCTACACATTTTAGTCGCTGCTGGTCTGTGATGATTTATGTCCGTCTCTGTTCTGCTACAGGATGCAAGAGATGATGTGGGCGGGGCCCAGAACACCGGGATGCTGGGTATTCTAGTCAGAACGGGTAAGAAAACAAATCAAACTTAAATTACAACAACTAACTTATTTCTTGGTCTTGTTTTTATGCAGCGTATACTAAACTGAATACCATGATGACTGTTGTTTGATGATGTGTCCCCTGTCATTTTTTAGGTAAATACAGAAAAGGAGATGAGGGTAAAATTGAGCCTCCTCCTCACTTGACATGTGACAGTTTCCCAGATGCTGTTGAGCACATCCTGAAGAACCTGCTATGAGCTACGTTTTTCATTTTCTTATTCAACCTGTGACACTTGAGCCGTCAGTTATCGCTGTTGTTTCAAATAAGACGTCCGCTTGAGTTTTGAGCGTTGGCATAACTTCTCTTTAAGTCCAAATCGACGCAAAGTCAAAGCAAAGTGTGCATTTTTAGAAACACCAACAATGTGTTGCCATAACAACGAATGTCTTGTCACTATATCATGATGTATGAATAAAACACATTCAGCTGCTATAACTGTCGTTTAATAGTTTTATGCTTTTTGACGCAGACAAACAGAATAAAGTAAGACGACATTGAAACTGTAGTACTGAAGTGGTGCTGCAGGGTCACGCCAACTGTAAGTTGTAGTGAAAAGGCTATGTGTCTGTCTATGTGTTAGACAGACTCATACTCTCTCTCCCAGGCTGTGTATCTGTCCATTAAGTTTCGTGCTGAGGGTTTAGTGTGTGCGATGACTTCCAGGAAGTCAGCCGTTGTCACGGTTTCCAGCTGGATGGATGGCATGTCTGTGTTTTCTGAGGAGGAAAGTGACAGTGACACTGTAGTGTTTTATCCAAGGACACATGAAAAAAAAAGGAGCGGCATCTAATGTTCATACCGTCCTGATGTGACTCCAGAGCATCAAACACCTTGCGGACTGGTCTCATGGCAGCTTCCTTACACACCAGTCTGATATCTGAGCCAGAGTAACCCTCCGTGTCCTCAAACACAAACACAATCAAACAGTGGAAGGTTACAACTCAGATCGGTCACAGACAGAAAGTGCAAGAGAGATGAAACACTATGATTAACCCACGTCGTATAGTAACACACCTTTGCCAAGGTTTCATAGTCCAGCTGTGTTCTCAGCTCCACTCCTCCTGTGGAGCTGAGAGGAGGCAGCCAATGAGAGATCATGACTTGTCGAGCTGATGAGGAGGGCAGACTGACCAGGATTCTCTTCTCTAACCTCCTCAGCATGGCGTGGTCCAGCTCCCTGAGAGAAACATCGGGCTAATTACACATCTGGTGGCACGGCGCTGTCATTTTATAATATTCTCTGAATAAAAACTCCTTTCTTTTGTTCATTGTAATTTCAAAAATGGGTTTTCAATGACTGAACTGAAAATCATTTTTTAGATCTTTTTTTTTTTTTTTTTTTTTTTAAAAAGCCAAGCAGATGTATTGCGATGATAAAGACATCTGTTTTTGGAAATCACCAAATATGTAAGAAAGAGAAATGAGACAGAAGGAAGAACAGATCTGACTTATATTTGTATGTTAGTCACACTTCCATCTGTCTTCACCAACACAGACATATGAACTAGTTGTCATCATCAGTTTCTCAAGGAGAAACGTGTTCATGGTGTTACCACGGCAGGTTGGAGGCGGCCAGTACAAACACCAGGTCGTCTGATCTCGCCAGTCCGTCCATCTGAACCAGCAGCTCTGTCTTCATCCTGCGACTGCCCTCATGCTCTCCTCTGAAAACACATCAGTGTGTTGTTACATCAACTTTGTATTTAACACAGCATCTACGCGAGTCATTCAAATCTGGTTGTGTGGATGAGCTCACCCCATGCTGGTTCCTCTCTGGCCCATCACTGACTCCAACTCATCCAGGAAGATGGTGGATGGGGCGTGGTACCTGGCCAGCTCAAACAGGATCTACCCCAGACACAGAACGCCAACATGCTGTTTTCTGATTTGTTACATTTGATCTTTTTAATGTGTTGAATGATAAACCTACCCTGACTAATTTCTCAGAGTCACCCCTCCACTTGCTAACGATACTGGAGCCTGAGATGTTGAAGAAGGTGGTCTTGCACTCTGTGGCCACGGCCTTGGCCAGCAAGGTCTTACCTGTACCTGTGTGTGTGAACCATGTGGTCACAGGATTACATGTCAGGTGCATGACTTCAGATTCTTCATGGTAGGACGCTAATTAACAGCACTGAATTTTTTTTTACCTGGAGGACCGTAGAGCAGCAAGCCCTTCCACGGAGACAGAATACCAGTAAACAACTGTGGGTACTGCACAGAAAGACGTGACAGAAGTGAGAACACATTCAGTAAGGAAAGGAAAAAGGGGAAGAGCAGAGAGGTGAAGAGGAGGCGATCAAATCAGTGGATGAAATATGAAAACTACAACAGTGCAGACACGAACCTTTGGTAAATCATCATATATGTAAATATGGAAAGAATGCATAGCTGTGAATTTATTAGCAACTTCCAGCAAATGTTTTTACACTTTCTGCAAACTTTTTCACAAGCTGAGCTGTGTGCAAAAGAAACAAATTTACCTGATGTATATCTGAGCCACTGCTGCAAACACCACACACCACAAATCTGTCTGAATTTCAGGTGACAAACAGGGACTGACTCAGATCACCAATCTGACCTTTTACCCCAGAGAATGAATAATAATGGAGACAGGAGTCAGGGACTGTTGGAAGGTGGAGGGACGTTGTTATTCAATAAAACACAGCAGCAGAGTAGATGATAGACACATCCGTCCTCATCTCCGTCTGTAAATGTCAAGAGGATGCAGACAACCTGATTTGTTGTCATCATATCCATGAGAGAGGTGATGATGATAGAAGTGTGTGTGTGTGTGTTTTTTGTCTGTGTTTGTACTAATGTGCTTGTACGCCACCTTTTATTCATATGTGAAATTTCTGAATACTGAGGTAAAATGGTGTTAATGTGGCATGTATTCGTCATGGCATTCCACATGTCTGAACCTGCGCCTCGTGTCTATCCATCTGTGTATGTGTGTTACCATATTATCCCAGATATAGATTTAATGTCATCCTAACAAACTGGCCTGACCCTGCTGCCCTCCTTCTCTTGAAGCCCTTTAAAGGAGATGTATTCAGAATCGAAGACGGGCGACCGGTGCTGAAATACCAGCGTGCTCGGGCAGCGGCTGCACCTTAATGGGATAGACGACAGCCTCTTTGACTAATCGCTTGGCGTCCTCCAGGCCAATGATGTCCTCCCATCGCACGTTGGGGCTGTGCAAATAGATGTCCTTTCAGGGTGAACACACAAACAGAGAAATGGGCAAATGCACACGTACATTGTGAAACAGTGAAACATCAGATAAGGGAAATGAATCAGGGCCTTCATTAACACAACACATCAATTCATTCACAATAAATGCTCTCTAGGGGACATATGGTACCCCAAAAATCTGTTGAAGGATAGAATATATTATACTGTGCCACAAGTTAAGACGGAACCAGCTACTTGTTAACGTATTTGTTTATGAGCATGCGTTTCTTCTATATATATTCTTATCTATATTTCTTATATATATATAAAACACAATATGAGTGTGTGCCGTACCCTGCTGATGACTGCAGCCAGTTCTCTCATTTCACCACTCATTCCTGTAAAGCCACTGAGTGGCTTCAGCAGCCTTTCCTGCAACACAACACAATACAAGACAACATGACACAACACAAAACAAAACGTCACAAAACAACACCAGATCAGATTCTCAAGTATTTTGAACCACTCACAATAAAAGAATACTTGTTAATACTTGCATGTTACACAGACTTGGAATGAACTGCTCACAATGAGGATTTAGTTGTTTTTATTTTGCCAGTGTTGCTCAGATGTTCTTGCGTTATTACCATGTGGTCTGTGTTGATTCCAGCTCCTTTCACAGCGTCATGGACTGAACCTTTGCCGTCGGTCATCTGTCCCTAAGACATGGCAGACAACACAGGCACAACACAGGCAATGACAACAGATAAACAGCGATGACTGAATTGGGGTTATTCATTCAAATAAAAGTATTCAAGTATAAATATTTGCCTACAGTCAGCTGGGATTGACTCCCACCTCCTGTGCTAGGGAAAAGGCATGGATGTGCGTACTGTGTTTACTGTATACTGTGAGGATACTGTGTGTAGCAAAACAGTAAAATGTAAAAGGAAAAATCTTGATTGACAAGGTATGGGAGGGTTCTAGATGAACATTAAAACTCTGTGTAACGTTGTCTGTACCTTTCTGTTCATGACGATGTCCCCTCCTGGTCCATTTTTAATGGAAGAAACATTGAGACTGAAGTCTGGATGAACAAATGAGCCATTCTCCTGGGAAACGGAACACAGTTGTCATCATTGTGTGAGAATAATGACCAATATGATGAACTTTGCCTAATGCTGATAACTGATGTACACTGGTGGCTGTCTTTTTAGCTGTGTTTCCAGACTGTAGGCTCTGTGGAGGGTTGATTTTGGGAAGAGGCTTCACAGTTGAACAGGGAGTCCTGAAGGACAAACAGAGGCACAGAAGACAAAACATCAAGAGAGCTATCATTGATTTTTCTAATTGGCTCAATCTGACTCCATCACACTTGCTCTTCTAAATGTGCCAAACCTTCTTTTCTGTTTATATGAGAGCAGACAGGACACACTCACCTCTTTACTCCACCACTTTTTGGGTGTTTATTTTCACCTTGACCAGAAAAAAAATTGACAGAAATAATCAGGAATTAATGAGCATCTCCAAATAATTTAGAATTTAGCAGCTAATATCTTCCACTGAGAGCAATGCTCAGTGTTTTAGTGGTGTTCATATACCTGGTTCTGCTGTTTTTCTGATAAGTTTGGGATATTTCTGGAACTTGACATAGTGATAACTCTCGTACTCCATCAGCACCATCTCCATATCGATGTTGTCGCAAACCTCGAACCTCCTCACACCTCCATTTGTCTCCTGGTCCAAGGCCAGAGCTGCTGCCACGTAGCTGGTGGACAAACACACATACACACATCATAAAGATCAAAAGGTAACACGACCAAGGTCAACTCTGTCTGCTCTGTCATGTGCTGTGAGCCCCGGGAATCCAACATGATTTACTTTGTTTTTTTCTATGAATTGTTTTACCAATACTTTCTGTATAGACACACACACACACACACACGGCCATCAAGCTTGTTACCATGCATTCCATCCAGCCTGAACCCGATGTTACTCACACACTTGCGCATTGTGCATTAATGTGCGCATTGATGTGTAATGTAGTCAATGAAAATGAACTCATTAATGTAAATATTTGTTACTACTTTCCCACCCCACTCCATTTTGTGGCATCTCTTGCCTTTTTGGACAGTTGCAGTATAGAGAAACAGGACAGGAGGACACAGTGGTCAAAGCTGGGGTCTAACTGAGGACCAGCTACTCAAGACCTCGGCACCGATGTGGTGCACAAAGCAGCCATCCCGCCACTGAGACCCTCACACTTAAACATTATTTGTTATTTGTGTTATTTCCTGTTAATCTATTTCCGTGTTTTTTATGCTGTCAAACAGATAAATTTCCCCTTTTGGGACAAATAAAATATATATTATTCTATTCTATTTTATTTGTGACTGACCCTTGTTCCAGCAGGTGGTGGTAGATGAGGATGAGGAGGCTCTTCCTCCTTGTCTCGGTCCTCAGCTCATTCTGTTGGAGAACACACTGAGACACATCAGCAGCGCTCTTAACAACAGTGACTTAACATTTGGTGTAAACAGAAAAATAACTACAAACAAGTACAGATGTACATTGTGACCTGTCACAGTATATGTGATTTACTTTTGAAGCACTGGATCTTATAAATTTGATCCATGATTTTTGGAACATATTTTACTGTATTTCAAATTAAAGAAAATGATCTGCACACTTCAAGTCTTTGTGCAAAAAGGCTTTACTGAAACTGCTAGCTTTTGGTCGCTAGACCTTCATCAGGCAGAGTGAATCATACTGAAACACTGCTTGGAGCTAATAGCATCATGGGAGATGTAGTCTTACAAGCATCTGTGTTGAAAACACCCTTACATGTGTGCTAGTAAAGCATCATGGATAATGTGGTTTAAATAGCAAAGACAAATTCATGATGTGTACACATCAGGCTACAGCCATCATAAAACAAAGCACAAACAGTTCAAAATTATAGAGACACACTCATGTCAAAATCCTCAGACCTAATGGTTGTAATGCTTCCAAAGTATAGATCCAAAAGAGTGTTGGCATCACAACCTCTGTGTAAAGTTATCTATTTTATACCTTGGCAGATCACTAAAATGACAAGCAACCGGATAGTTCAGATCTTTTCGCCTAATAGAACTTTTATGTTCACTTATATCTTTGCTTAAGAGGGCGGGTGTATTTCAAATTTAAATATCATATGATAAATATGAATGAATAAATATAAAGAGCATTATAGCAGACGGCCACCATTAATGATATTAACAACACCAAAACAGCAACAGAACAGAGTTGTACTAGTATATATAGTATAGTATAGTATAGCATAGCATAGCATAGTATAGTATATTATAGTATAGTGTAGTGTAGTGTAGTGTAGTATAGTATAGTGAAGTATAATTTAGTATAGTATAGTATAGAATAGTATACTATAGTATAGTACAGTATAGTATAGTATAATATAGTATAGTATCTGGTGGTATCAGATCAGCCAGTAGAGGGCGACAAACTATCATAAATTCGAAAACCTTGGTATCTAGGCAACCAGTGGACGCTGATACTTCCTGAGGACTAAAACAATCTGATTACCTAACGGCTAACTGCTCACCAGCTGGTTGTAACAGTTTCACTGTTGTTCTCCGTGTAAACACGTATTCGACTTGGCCTCGAATAAGTGCTTGATGATGAGCACGAGGTTACTAATCAATAAGTGACACACAAACTGTGGCTGACGCTGGTGCTGCCACCCCTGATTAGCTAGAAGCTGTTAGCCTAGCAACAGGTGTGTGTGTGTGTGTGTGTGTGTATGTGTGTGTGTGTGTTAAAGACCAACCAAAGGCTGTGTTCACTCACCGCCTCCCGGGCCTGATGAGCGACTTTCATGGACTGATACGACAGATCCATCATGGTTCCGACAGGACAGTTCTCTGTTGTTGGTCGGTTCACCGTGACACAATGCAAGGCTCTACAGTGTCCTCATCAGGGCCACCGTACAAACAGATGGTCCCTCCTTACGCGCGCACACACGTACACACACACACACACACATATATACACACACACACACACACACACACACACACACACACAGGAAGATGCCCCTAACTTAAGGTTGAACTAAACGTGATAGTAAGTGATGACAATGCTCTCCTTCCTTATAATGTCCCTGGTGAGTTCAGTATGACTAGTATGACCACTAGAGAGCAGCAAAATCTTTGTTTTGGGCAAATGGAGGTAGTGGCGACTGTCTATTCACGACACATGTATTATACCATTCTGATTAATACATCTCACTGATTTTTAACTTGATTTTTTTTGTCAAATAGGTGATATGTTGATATATGATTGATATGTTTATGTTGATTTCTGGTTAAGCGTTATGTGTGTGAGGGTGGAGGGTCCATCCTGCATTATATTTTTAATCTCATCTCAGTGGCCCTGAATGAATGTGCCTGGTAGTGATTGTTGGACTATGTGTTTCTATGTGTATATTATTGTCTGTCAGGGTTGTCAATGTCTACCAGCTGTCATAGGTGGTTACATGTGAGTGTATACGTGGTGTCAGGTGTAAATACATCATGTAGATAATATATCATTTAAATGATATATTTGCAGAGTGTCAATGTGCAGTGGGAGGACACGATCAACCTGGAAAAATCCAAGTGATCAGTCAAAGAGACCACTGTTGCTACACACTGTGAAACCAAGCCTGAATGCTGTAACTGCACTTACTGCAGTTTTGCCTTGGTTTCACTATGAAGGATATCAGATGTATGCCTTTGTTTTAGCATCAACTTTGAAAATAAAGTTGCCAAGTTACTGCTTTCATCCCTATTCTTAGAATATTTGGGATATTTTGTTTGGAATTTCGGACCATCTCAAAACTTTCAACAAGCGACACATCTCAAACTTTTCGTTAACAACTTTAAAACTAATGAAAAACTAACGGCCATAACAAACAATGTTATGACATGATCACTTCCATCAGAGTATCCCGGGACTACAGTCCTGATAATCACGACCTAAGAGCTTGACCTGAGATTGATGCGCTTCTCAAAGAGTTTCAGGAAACCAATGCACAGCTGATCAAGCAAAAGTCCCTGCAGAATTACAGCAGAACAGACTGTCTAGATACTGTTAGAATTGCTAAGCAGGTGAGGAGTAACATGAAACAAAAAAGAAGAAAGATCTTCAGAAAGATTACGAGGAGCTGAAGGTTGCACATATCATCCTCCAGCAAAGGTATGAGACCAAGCGTGGTGCGGAGATGGAAAGATTCAGGTTCTCAGAGGCAGCTCCAGACTGTCAAATCCTCTCACCAAGAACTTCAGTTTCAGCATCAGACAAAAGACAAAGCTGCTGCTGAACTTGAGGCTGAGAGGAACGTCAACAAAGCCCTCCAAGAAGAAATGGAAAGGCTTAAAGTTTCTCAGCTGGAGTTGAGCCAATGCCACCAAACTGAGCTCCTCAATGCCACAGTGGAGTGTGACACCCTTCACCTTGAGCTCCAACAGCTGGAGTTTGTTTAAGATAGACTGGGACAGGATGAAGAAACATAAAGTGTGTTAAAATAAAGTCAAATGATTTGCAATAATAACAATAAAAAAGAGTCAACACACTAACAAAGCTGGTTACAAAGCTCTCTTCAAAAGTATAAACACTTGTAATTGTCTCTCAAGTTACTGGTGCGGTTCTCTTTAATAGCTTTGTTGGTCATTTTACTAGGGTCTAAATGGAAGAGTGTCGTCAGCATCACTCAGAAAAATGTCCATCAGCACCAACTGTAAAGGAAACTGATAAAAAAAAAAAACACCATTCAACTTTCAGCCCTTCTCCATAATTTGTGTATGATTAATTGTATAAAACCACATTTAACCATTTAGAATTTTTTTACAGTGTTAACAAAAGTTTAATCACAACCATACAGATGTACTTTACAAAGTGGTAACTCTGTGTTTTTACAGTAAAAAGTCAATATTAGAAAGAAGGTTCATGGGCACATCTGGACATGTTTATCCTCACATTATGTGATTTCATCAGAGAGACATCCCGAAGTTATTTAAACAGTTTCTTCTCATACTCTTTGGCTCTGTTTCTGGTTGTGGCTTGTAATTGAAGCAATTTATGACAGTCTCTGTACAACTTAAACTTGAACTTGTATTGGTTGGTACTATTAGGTCTAAGATAATTTACTGCAGAAACAAAAATGGACCAGATGCCAGATGTCACACTCCTGTTTCAAACGGCTCATTACAGTCTGCACATCACTGAGATTTGTGTTGTGTTTTAATGTGTAATAATAATAATTGTTTTGTGTGTGTGCGGTTTTACAGTAGAACAACAACCTTTAGTAAGAGTTAAGGTTGACTGTGTAGATTTGTCACAATTACTGACATTTGTGTGTATAAATGTGTAATAATTTGTGTTTTTTGTGTATTCTGTATATGATTTTTATTCACATCAGTTTCTCTGTTTTAGGTTTGGACCATGTAGAGTCTTTTTCTCTTTTCAGCTGAGCCTGAAATACTTCAATTGCAGCAACACTACCACCATGGTGTCCTGCACAAACTGGTTTGTACATGTTTTGCATGTTTTGATTAGATGTCTGTGGTTTCATTTGCATGTTTTACTGTCATTTCTTCTTCTTTTCAGGTTTTTTATTAGTTTTTTTCCAAGCTTTCTTCAGTTTTTTTTTTTTTTTTTTTTTTTTTTGTTCATATATATATATATATATATATATATATATATATATTGTTTTAACAACTACTTGCAAACATCTAGTCTCTATTGTCTCTTCCTGGTCTCCCTCTTTTCTTCCTCCTCCCTCCCCCGTCCTCCTCCCTTCCCTTTCCTCTGTCTCTTCTCTTTCTCTTTTCTCTGTCTTCATTTCTCTCCAGCCGGTCGAGGCAGATCAGATCATCCACTCTGAGTTTGGTTCAGCTGGAGGTTTCTGCCAGTTAAAAGGGAGTTTTTCCTCCATTGTCACCAAGCGCTTGCTCATTGTGGAAATGTTGGGTTTCTCTATGTAAAGTGCCTTGAGATAAATGTTTTTATGATCTGGAGCTATATAAATAAAACCGAATTGAATTGAATATATTTGCCGTTGCAAGTTGTTACATCTTGCTTTCATGTTAACTAATGGGTGACATATTTCATTAATAATAAAAAATAAAATAAACATATAAAATTAAATATCCTTCATCCAGATTTTTTTAAACCAATAATATAACATTTAGCTTCACTGGATGGCCTCATTCTCAGATCAAATTTTAACATTTGTGTTATTTTTGTGACATTTGTGACTTGACACACTATAGTCAATATTTACAAAACTGAAAAGTAGTCTTATTTTTGGATCCTTATGCTTTATGTAGGGGTCTGTCAGACACAGGTCATTTGTCTCCAGTTTGTCACATGCAAAGGACATAGTCACTCACTGTGCTTTGCTGCTGCTCCTTCAAGGTCTTACCAGTCTCTGACTTTAGGATGCCTTCAGTGTAGATACTGAAACCTGACACTGCTCTGTGAACCTATGACCTGGGTTATTTGCATACTAGCCCAGTCATTGGTTGTTTACTGAGGACTGAGGGGAGGTGTGTGTGTGTGTTACTTTCAGAATAAATCTGATGCATTTGAAATTAAACATGACTTTTATTTTGAAAATAAACAACCAAATTCAGTCCTATTTGATGGCCACGCCCACAGCATGTGGCGTTATGCATAGTGTGACACATGCAATGCCCACTGTGACTGTCACTCCATAGAATGGAATGGCACACAGAGTGATGTCACAGTGAGTGTGGTCACTTCAAAGGAATGTGATGAAAGAATGCCTTGATGCAGCCTTTTCGAAGGACGTGACATCACAAGAGAGTATATAAGTACCCCTCTGACAGGAAACAGTCAGACAGACAACAGGAAGCGAGCGTACGAGACATTTCGAGAATCACAAACACCATCAAGATACAAATCGAGATAACAATCAATAACAATGCCCGGCAAGAACCAAAACCGTCGCCAAGCCGCATATCGAGACAATGCCCCACAGAGAGAAGGTGGGGCCTACCTCGCGAAAGATGCCAATAAGGTTTGGCCGCCGTTTGATGGCATGGGCAAGGAGATGAGGATGGACAGACTGTCACCGTGCGACCAACTGCACAACGACAAACTTCTCATCACCAAGTGGAGAAACAGCTCAAGGAAGAGAGCAGCAAGTGTCAACAGATCACTAACAACAAAGACCTGGAGATGTTCCTGCTCAAGGGGGAGCTCAAGGGACAGCTCACCGCCGCTCAGTTCATTAACACGAACCTGAAGGAACAACTCAGAGAAATAGAGGAGCAGCTTGCCTCCACCCAGGATGCCAACAGGCACCTGGAAGAGCAGCTTTCCTTCAACCAAGATGACAGGCACCTGGAAGAGCAACTCCGAGATACAGAGGAGCAGCTTGCCTCCACCCAGGATGCCAACAAGTACCTGGAGGAACAGCTTGTCTCCACCCAGGACGCCTACAGGCACCTGGAGGAGCAGCTTGTCTCCACCCAGGATGCCAACAAGTACCTGGAGGAGCAGCTTGCTTCCAACCAGGAAACCAGCAAACACCTGAAAGATCAACTCCGAGATAACGAGAAACTGCTTGCCTCCACCCAAGATGCCAACATGCAGCTGGAGCAGCTCAAGGAGCAGCTCCGACATGCTCATGAACAGCTCACTTCCACCCAGGATGCCAAGAGGCTTCTGGAGGAGCAGCTTGCCTCCGACCAGGATGTCAGCAGGCATCTGGAAGAGCAACTCCAAGATACCAAGGAGAAGCTTGTTTCCTCCCAGGATGCCAACAGGCACCTGAACCAACAGCTCACCTTCACCCAGGACGCCTACAGGCACCTGGAGGAGCAGCTTGTCTCCACCCAGGATGCCAACAAGAACCTGGAGGAGCAGCTTGCCTCCACCCAGGGTGCTAACAAGAACCTGGAGGAACAGCAGCCTGTGGCTGCAAGCACAGCAAATCCCACTGGCATGACAAAGAAGGAACTGAAAAAGAAAAAGAAAGACGAGAAAAAAGCACAAAAACATGAAGGAGAAGGAGGAGAAGGAAGCCAAGAAACAGAAGAAGAAATGGATATGGAGTTGGGGGCAGAAGAAGAAGTGTGATAGTGAGCAGGTGGAGGAGGAGGCTGCTGGTTGTTCACACTAACGACTTTAGCTCCTCTCCTTCATTACCCCCACAACTCACCTCCTTCACCCTACTTTTCTCCCATCTCCATTGACTTTCTCTCCTTCCACCATCCTATCATCCCCATCTCTCCTTTTGCTACATTCCCCCACCCTGTCTCTCTCTATCTCTCTCTCTCTTTCTTTCACCACTTACCCCCTCTCTCTCTCTCTCTCTACCCCCTCTAATCCTCTCCACCTACCAGGAGGCTCACACACTGCCCTGCCCTGGAGCCAGGCCTGGCTAAAGGACTCCATTGTTCTGCCAATGTACTAAGTCCCAAACCACCTCACCTGTCGTGGGGGGCAAGTCAAAGTTGCTTGTTTGGGTGAAAGGGTCAAATGGTTTGTCTATTTTTTTGAAAGTGCGATGCCAAAACATACAATGTACATGACTGTGTTTTGAAGAAAACAGAACTTAATTTTCATTTCCTGCTCATATTTCTGATAGAGAATTATTTAAATTAATGACTGTGCCCTTGCAACCACAAGGCCATGTGAGCCACAAGGAATGTCAGAATCAGGAAGTAAACAAGAAGGACAACTGCTCTGCATCCAGCATCTCTTCAGCCAGTAGCACTTTTGAGAGAGAGGAGAGGGGAGCGAGAGGGCTGAGGACATGGACCAGATCACAGCTTGGATGAGGAGGTGGGGGCAACAGGAAGTTCTTGACTGGGAGTCAGAGAAACAAGAAGCACAAGTCTTTAAATGGCCTTGTACACTCATGCATATGCTTATTTTACTTGATTTGATCAGGTTGCACTATACAGGACACCACCTGTCAAGGACACTCAGATCTGCGCAGGCGACACTGTGGATGAGATAGTGGAGCACATTGTGTGGTCGGCCTCTCAGGAACCAGAGCTCAGCCCAGAGAAAGGAGGAGGTCCAGGTCAAACGCCAAGCCATGTACGACTTGAACATTGAACTTCTGTGCTAAATACGTACAACACACTAAATCTGAGCAGTTTTTAAATAAAGCCTAATCGTCGGCATGAAAGTGCCATAATGTTGCACACATTGACGATGTGACACTGCTATCAGCAGGCCCGCCTTCGCCACACTTTACAAAGTTGTATTCCACCAGTTACGTACCCACCTTTAGGCTTTAGCCAGCTGCTTATCTTGCCTCGACGTGTCTGAGCGATGAAAATGCAGCCACAGTAGTGTTTTTAATGCAATAAAGAGCAGGAGTTAAGGGCCGTGAGAAGAATAGATGGTACAAACCATAAATACTGTCTTTGACTATGGGGAATGTATGATCTCTCCCCATAAGATGAAGAACTGAAGGCGCCTACAGTTCAATTCTACCCACTTAAACTATTCAAAGCAATTTATTATTCATTCTTTCTTTAGCCAAATTTCAACGGTATATATATATATATATATATATATATATACACGCACCGAGGTGCTTAGGCCCTAATAAGAATCTGAGCAAAAACAATAGGGTCCTCGCACCGAGGTGCTCGGGCCCTAATTAAGAGATGGAGTAACCCGGAGTACATCAGCGTTACTGAGCAGTGCTGCTCTGGACATCAAACTGTTTGCTGTTAATGTTTGGTCGTACTACACCCAGAGTTCTCACAAGTCATTGTGATAACTCACTGTCAGTCGACACTACATCTACCTGTGAACTTTGTCATGTTATTTTTTGTGATTTTTTTTATGCTGTCAAACAGATAAATTTCCCCTGGTGGGACAAAATAAAAATATTCTATTCTAAAACACAACATCATGGTTCCAGATGGTCCACGGCATCTAAACCAGATGTTTCACACTGCTCCTCATTAAATGAAAACATATTAAGAATTATCAGGCTTGTATTATTTCTTTCAAAAACATTTATTTCCTCTGGTATTGTCAGTTTCCATCATTACAGTAAACAGCACATCAACTCATCAGAATTATTTTGAGGTACATTGATAGGTTTTATGTCCATCTTGCATTTTGCTTTGCAATCCATGTAAACTAATTAACTCCAGTTTTGGAGTCGTTACAGTATATTTCTACTCGTCCTTCTTGGGTTCAGGCATGTGTCTGAAAATAAGGCTGGTCCAAACTGGAGACAGGAGATTCAGCAGCAGTCATTTTCTTGTACAATGCAATTCCAAGACGAAAGAGATTTCCACCAACCTCCGATTTTCCACTGTTCTGCTTAGATTTGTATTCCAATGTGGAAATGTAGAGTATAGTGTTTTGTTTTTGCCCGTTGGAGCTAGTGCAAAGTTCAGACAGTGAACAGGCCGATGACACTGTATCCATGTAACTTGGTCAGAAACTAATATTACATAAGTTGATCTCTACATTTATATTTTCAAAAATATTTTTGCCAAGTTTATTAAAGAAGTTTTTAAATGGTAACTGATGACTTAAGAAAATAGTAGCTTTGGTTTTGTTTATATATATATTCTGTATTTACTTGAAGTGCCTAATTGATCATTGCATATTTGTTTTACAAGCACTTTCTTGGTCTTAGAATGTGCAACCAGCTTGAACTCACATTTTCCGATATATAATAGTTATTAGGTCTCCAATCAGCCCCCGACACCCACACACACACACACACCTAACGCCCATTATAATATATTGGGGGTGGTGGTGTGTGTGTGTGTGTGCCTATGGACACCGAAGACCCTACTGACTATTCAGGCAGTTTGAGCTCTCAGAGGAATGCTTACTGTGTGAAGTAAGACGCCAAGTATCACACTCTCTATCGACACTCTCTTACAGGCTAGAATGAGAACGACTTGGTGTTTTTGGTGACATACAGCAGTTTGACGCCACAGAAGAAACGTCAACGTTGCTGGCTGAGATGGAGTCAACCGTTATGAGGGAGAAGAACTTGTGTGACTGGATCAATTATGCTGCAAAACATTTAGATTGTCAAGAATTAAAATATATATATATTCTCACCATGGACTACAGCACAGATTTCTGGCTGTGCTGGGTTTTAGTGGTCTGGGGGGAAAATGGCATGATGAGGCAAACATTGACGTTGCTGTCTATGTGTAGGTCTCGCAGCCTTGGCTGTGGCTCAGAAAACTCCAGCGTCTGTAAGTAGCGTACCGGCCTCCAGCAGCAGAGCCTTGATATAAACCTGCAGAGTGTAGTACATGGTGGGGAAGTCCTGGGTGCTAAACAGGGTGTCAGCCAGAGCAAATCCCAGAGTGAAAGGATGAAACCTCTGCCATATTCCACCATCCACGCCCCGGCACTCCACTGGACCGATGTCGCCTCACCCACTCCATGTACGATGGTGTCACCTGTGGGACCAAACATGTGGAATTAAAAGAAAAGAAACACAGGAAAAAAAGCTGTGTATCCCAAGAATTAGGGACTAATACTGTTTTCAAGCATTTATACAAAATCATCCCATTTCTGAATAAATGGTGTTCTAGTATTACCAGGGTAGTATGTTTCACTCTTGGTTGTGCCCTCCTTCCACTGTCTGAAAGTGCCGGAGATGATGGTGTCTGAAATCTCAGCCCAATAACGACCTGACAGACAGAGCAAGTGGACATGGAGTTACATTTGTAGTTAAAGCGGTTACAACGTCTAAAGACAAGAACAGGGGAAGATGCATCACAGTCACCAAGAAAAAGAAAATTTAACAGGGAGGAGATTATTAAAGTCTGCCAGGTTAAAGATCAGTTCCAAGATGAGGATGATGATTGGTTCTGTCCTTCAGAGCATGACAAGCTCATCCTCATCTTGGAATTGATCTTTGAACTGGCAGATTTTTAATGTCCTCCTTCCTCACCTGAGTGTCCTCCTGTGTCCACTGCAGTCCCAAACAGCAGCAGGTACTGTAAGTGAAGCGTGGAGCAGACACATGGAGCCCATCCCCCCCCTGCATTCACAAAGACCACTGCAGGTCCTCGTCTGGCAGGATGTGGCCAGGATACCTAGTTCAGTCACTCTTAATTAGCTGGCGTTTTTAAACCTAATAATGACTATTCACATCATAAGGGTGAATGAAACATTGCCTAAGAAAGATTGATGAATAATTATCTCCAACACAGTCATGAGTTTCAGTGAGAGCATGTAAGACTTGCTGTAAAACTGAGCCGGTTCCTACAAGACCTTTCAAATGAATGTTTGCTCTGCAAGCAGTGCTGAAAGGGTTAGTCAGGTGGTCACTTCACTAAGTGGTTAATCGTTTAGGTAACCAAACAAGCTAAACTGCTAAATATTCACTGAGCTTCTCAAATGTGAGGATTTGGTAGCTTTTACCAAACTCAATTCTAAGGATTACACAGGGATGTTGTAAGGCACCAACTAAACTGTTGAACACCAACTGTTCTTTGTTGAATGTGAGCAACAACACATTTCTCAAGTGATCAAATGATTGATCTATGTGATCTGACAGTATCAGCTAATGTTTCTGTAGTCTTTGTGTGCTGAACTCACATAGGATATAGTCTTAAACAACCTCCAACTAGTTATACGTGTTATAAAACACGAAAAGTGTATGAACAGTATGGATTCTTTTTAGAGTTTTTGAGGAGTGAAAATGAATGACTTTTACTTTGAAAAAACTATGAAAAAACATATACTTTAGCACTTTAATAAGTGCTATTTTGTTTAATCACTAACGTGAGTATAAGCACACGTGTCTGAGCTGAAACTGGTCGCAAGAACTCAAATCTATTCACGGTGTCGTGAATTGTGACAATCGCAGCTCTGATTAAAGTGATTACAGAGGAACAGGTGTCTCAGTGTAAGTGAATGTCATGTTACCTCTTCCTGAGCTCCACCACCACTTTGGAGAAGGCCTGCTCATGATCCTGTCCTAAGAATAGAGACAGCAAACATGGAGGGCAAGGAGGAAGACTGTGTCAGCTGCCTTCATCATCCTGTGTCGCTTTAACTAGAATGTGAGTGAAGTGCAGGTCGCTCCTGACACAACACGTTTCATTACCAACTCACCTGCGTACTGTTTGGCCAGTTTGGCGACGTCGTCTTTGTTGAAAACGTACTGCTTGGTTGCCAACCAGTGGCGCAGCAGCAGCACGGTGAGGACGACCAGCACGGCGAACACCAACGCTCTCACACTGCTTCTGACCACAGACATGGCTGACACGACACGACACGGACACACACAGAACACGCGGCTGCTCTCACCACATGTGTACAAGGCGGAGAACGGGCTGCACCTAACCCGCCATCGGCAGAGGAGGCGCGGGGACTCTACAGCTCCTTCCTGATCAGGTGGGGGCGGGGTGTCGCTGCTCGACCAATTAGAAGCCGTATTTTTTAAGCACGAGCCATAGTGGGACGCAGCGGCTCATGGGTTGCCAGTATAACGTCAAACCCTCTTTAGGTGCCTCTATTAATTGTGCTCGTTTCGATAAAATACAGGAATTCAAGACAAGACATTTTAAGAGGTTTTGTTTTAAACAAGTATACACATTTTATATTACTAATAATTCGTCACGTACAAAAATATAATGTGGATTTTTAATGGTTAGACACCACATGTAGGTTTGTCCCAAAGAGCACAGTTTTTGCTTGTCAGACACCAGGAAGTAGAGGGACGGTGCTTCAGTCCACGGTGTGTGGTTGGTTTTGCAGGTCGATAAAGCACACACACAGTGACAGACAACACGGCCGACATGAGCAGCTCAGAAGCCACTTTTGACCCTAAAGGTACGCACTTCTGTCAACACGTGGAGTTAGAGAACCCACTACTCCATTTAAAGTAGTGGGCTCATTTAAAGTCTGACACTTTCACTCCACCTTACTGATCTCCAGCGTCCACACCTTTCACAAAGAAGTAAGATACACGGTTGAACTTTGCATGGATTCATTACTCCTCTAAACATTTCCATCGATGCATTGCTCTGCAACAAAACCCATCGCACTTATAGTAAGCCATTAAAAGTGGAGCATGCTGCAGATCAGAACAATGTTTGGTGGATTGTTTAGGAGTTGAATTCACTGGCAGGTAAAAGTAAAACATAACATGTCTGTAGCTGTTGTCTAGCCTGAGGCTGAACTCTTCCACATCGTTGTCACCTTTAAATCAGTTAGTCTTTTCATGTAAAAGAGGACATCTCATAGTTTACAGGAGTCAGTATATTTGGACGTCAGGTGACGCCCACGTGACAGGCAGCCAGCTGTGCGTTCACGTGACCCGAGTTCCTGCTTGTTGTTCTGCGGCTGCAGCAACTGACACTGTACTGAGGTGTTCCTGATTGTGTCTCTGTGCAATTGTTTAATCCTCAATTTTTGAAGATATGAAAATCGGTAAATCGATATACATCTGTGATAATTATGTGTGACCATGTCTGACAGTATTCAACAAGACGCAACAGCTGCCAGCTCTACAGACAAACAGTAGAATGAGATTCTACTATTGGCCACTCTGTAAACACATGTGTAATTGCATTGACTTGTGTTATTTCTTGTCACATGAATGTCAGAGCACCAGCACCTGGGTGTTACAACCCTCTGCGGGACAGTTGGGTCCTGGTGTCGGCCCACTGCATGAAAGAGACCCTGGGCAGGTCAGGTAGAAAAACCTCCTGAGGAACACATTCCCAGGTTTGACCCACGCAACCCACTCTGTCCTGGGAACACACGTGCAAATGGAGAGGTAAGAAACCGATAGATACTTCTAGGCTATGTCATATTGCACTGGATGACCACCAGTGCTGCTCTGGACATCAAACTGTTTGCTGTTAATGTTTGGTCGTACTACACCCAGAGTTCTCACAAGTCATTGTGATAACTCACTGTCAGTCGACACTACATCTACCTGTGAACTTTGTCATGTCCCAGCTGTTAACATCACACCCATAAGCCTTCCTCCTCATCTTTGGAGAATAGCACCTTTTTTTTTTCCTTATATAAACTATTTATTTATTTTCTGTTAACTTTTTATTCCCTGTTAATTTATTTTTTGTGATTTTTTTTTATGCTGTCAAACAGATAAATTTCCCCTGGTGGGACAAAATAAAAATATTCTATTCTAAAACACAACATCATGGTTCCAGATGGTCCACGGCATCTAAACCAGATGTTTCACACTGCTCCTCATTAAATGAAAACATATTAAGAATTATCAGGCTTGTATTATTTCTTTCAAAAACATTTATTTCCTCTGGTATTGTCAGTTTCCATCATTACAGTAAACAGCACATCAACTCATCAGAATTATTTTGAGGTACATTGATAGGTTTTATGTCCATCTTGCATTTTGCTTTGCAATCCATGTAAACTAATTAACTCCAGTTTTGGGTCGTTACAGTATATTTCTACTCGTCCTTCTTGGGTTCAGGCATGTGTCTGAAAATAAGGCTGGTCCAAACTGGAGACAGGAGATTCAGCAGCAGTCATTTTCTTGTACAATGCAATTCCAAGACGAAAGAGATTTCCACCAACCTCCGATTTTCCACTGTTCTGCTTAGATTTGTATTCCAATGTGGAAATGTAGAGTATAGTGTTTTGTTTTTGCCCCGTTGGGCTAGTGCAAAGTTCCAGACAGTGAACAGGCCGATGACACTGTATCCATGTAACTTGGTCAGAAACTAATATTACATAAGTTGATCTCTACATTTATATTTTCAAAAATATTTTTGCCAAGTTTATTAAAGAAGTTTTTAAATGGTAACTGATGACTTAAGAAAATAGTAGCTTTGGTTTTGTTTATATATATATTCTGTATTTACTTGAAGTGCCTAATTGATCATTGCATATTTGTTTTACAAGCACTTTCTTGGTCTTAGAATGTGCCACCAGGTTGAACTCACATTTTCCGATATATAATAGTTATTAGGTCTCCAATCAGCCCCCGACACCCACACACACACACCTAACGCCCATTATAATATATTGGGGGTGGTGTGTGTGTGTGTGCGTCTATGGACACCGAAGACCCTACTGACTATTCAGGCAGTTTGAGCTCTCAGAGGAATGCTTACTGTGTGAAGTAAGACGCTAAGTATCACACTCTCTATCGACACTCTCTTACAGGTTAGAATGAGAACGACTTGGTGTTTTTGGTGACATACAGCAGTTTGACGCCACAGAAGAAACGTCAACGTTGCTGGCTGAGATGGAGTCAACCGTTATGAGGGAGAAGAACTTGTGTGACTGGATCAATTATGCTGCAAAACATTTAGATTGTCAAGAATTAAAAAACATATATATTCTCGCCATGGACTACAGCACAGATTTCTGGCTGTGCTGGGTTTTAGTGGTCTGGGGGGGAAAATGGCATGATGAGGCAAACATTGACGTTGCTGTCTATGTGTAGGTCTCGCAGCCTTGGCTGTGGCTCAGAAAACTCCAGCGTCTGTAAGTAGCGTACCGGCCTCCAGCAGCAGAGCCTTGATATAAACCTGCAGAGTGTAGTACATGGTGGGGAAGTCCTGGGTGCTAAACAGGGTGTCAGCCAGAGCAAATCCCAGAGTGGAAGGGATGAAACCTCTGCCATATTCCACCATCCACGTCCCGGCACTCCACTGGACCGATGTCGCCTCACCCACTCCATGTACGATGGTGTCACCTGTGGGACCAAACATGTGGAATTAAAAGAAAAGAAACACAGGAAAAAAAGCTGTGTATCCCAAGAATTAGGGACTAATACTGTTTTCAAGCATTTATACAAAATCATCACATTTCTGAATAAATGGTGTTCTAGTATTACCAGGGTAGTATGTTTCACTCTTGGTTGTGCCCTCCTTCCACTGTCTGAAAGTGCCGGAGATGATGGTGTCTGAAATCTCAGCCCAATAACGACCTGACAGACAGAGCAAGTGGACATGGAGTTACATTTGTAGTTAAAGCGGTTACAACGTCTAAAGACAAGAACAGGGGAAGATGCATCACAGTCGCCAAGAAAAAGAAAATTTAACAGGGAGGGTATTAAAAGTCTGCCAGGTTAAAGATCAGTTCCAAGATGAGGATGATGATTGGTTCTGTCCTTCAGAGCATGACAAGCTCATCCTCATCTTGGAATTGATCTTTGAACTGGCAGATTTTTAATGTCCTCCTTCCTCACCTGAGTGTCCTCCTGTGTCCACTGCAGTCCCAAACAGCAGCAGGTACTCGGTAAGTGAAGCGTGGAGCAGACACATGGAGCCCATCCACCCCCCTGCATTCACAAAGACCCACTGCAGGTCCTCGTCTGGCAGGATGTGGCCAGGATACCTAGTTCAGTCACACTTAATTAGCTGGCGTTTTTAAACCTAATAATGACTATTCACATCATAAGGGTGAATGAAACATTGCCTAAGAAAGATTGATTAATAATTATCTCCACCACAGTCATGAGTTTCAGTGAGAGCATGTAGACTTGCTGTAAAACTGAGCCGGTTCCTACAAGACCTTTCAAATGAATGTTTGCTCTGCAAGCAGTGCTGAAAGGGTTAGTCAGGTGGTCACTTCACTAAGTGGTTAATCGTTTAGGTAACCAAACAAGCTAAACTGCTAAATATTCACTGAGCTTCTCAAATGTGAGGATTTGGTAGCTTTTACCAAACTCAATTCTAAGGATTACACAGGGATGTTGTAAAGCACCAACTAAACTGTTGAACACCAACTGTTCTTTGTTGAATGTGAGCAACAACACATTTCTCAAGTGATCAAATGATTGATCTATGTGATCTGACAGTATCAGCTAATGTTTCTGTAGTCTTTGTGTGCTGAACTCACATAGGATATAGTCTTAAACAACCTCCAACTCGTTATACGTGTTATAAAACACGAAAAGTGTATGAACAGTATGGATTCTTTTTAGAGTTTTTGAGGAGTGAAAATGAATGACTTTTACTTTGAAAAAACTATGAAAAAAACATATACTTTTAGCACTTTAATAAGTGCTATTTTGTTTAATCACTAACGTGAGTATAAGCACACGTGTCTGAGCTGAAACTGGTCGCAAGAACTCAAATCTATTCACGGTGTCGTGAATTGTGACAATCGCAGCTCTGATTAAAGTGATTACAGAGGAACAGGTGTCTCAGTGTAAGTGAATGTCATGTTACCTCTTCCTGAGCTCCACCACCACTTTGGAGAAGGCCTGCTCATGATCCTGTCCTAAGAATAGAGACAGCAAACATGGAGGGCAAGGAGGAAGACTGTGTCAGCTGCCTTCATCATCCTGTGTCGCTTTAACTAGAATGTGAGTGAAGTGCAGGTCGCTCCTGACACAACACGTTTCATTACCAACTCACCTGCGTACTGTTTGGCCAGTTTGGCGACGTCGTCTTTGTTGAAAACGTACTGCTTGGTTGCCAACCAGTGGCGCAGCAGCAGCACGGTGAGGACGACCAGCACGGCGAACACCAACGCTCTCACACTGCTTCTGACCACAGACATGGCTGACACGACACGACACGGACACGACACGACACGGACACACACAGAACACGCGGCTGCTCTCACCACATGTGTACAAGGCGGAGAACGGGCTGCACCTAACCCGCCATCGGCAGAGGAGGCGCGGGGACTCTACAGCTCCTTCCTGATCAGGTGGGGGCGGGGTGTCGCTGCTCGACCAATTAGAAGCCGTGTTTTTTAAGCACGAGCCATAGTGGGACGCAGCGGCTCATGGGTTGCCAGTATAACGTCAAACCCTCTTTCGGTGCCTCTATTAATTGTGCTCGTTTCGATAAAATACAGGAATTCAAGACGAGACATTTTAAGAGGTTTTGTTTTAAACAAGTATACACATTTTATATTACTAATAATTCGTCACGTACAAAAATATAATGTGGATTTTTAATGGTTAGACACCACATGTAGGTTTGTCCCAAAGAGCACAGTTTTTGCTTGTCAGACACCAGGAAGTAGAGGGACGGTGCTTCAGTCCACGGTGTGTGGTTGGTTTTGCAGGTCGATAAAGCTCACACACACTTAATGACTGAATGATTTAACCACAAATCGTACAGGGAGGTGACAGACAACACGGCCGACATGAGCAGCTCAGAAGCCACTTTTGACCCTAAAGGTACGCACTTCTGTCAACACGTGGAGTTAGAGAACCCACTACTCCATTTAAAGTAGTGGGTTCATTTAAAGTCTGACACTTTCACTTCACCTTACTGATCTCCAGCGTCCACACCTTTCACAAAGAAGTAAGATACACGGTTGAACTTTGCATGGATTCATTACTCCTCTAAACATTTCCATCGATGCATTGCTCTGCAACAAAACCCATCACACTTATAGTAAGCCATTAAAAGTGGCAGGTAAAAGTAAAACATAACATGTCTGTAGCTGTTGTCTAGCCTGAGGCTGAACTCTTCCACATCGTTGTCACCTTTAAATCAGTTAGTCTTTTCATGTAAAAGAGGACATCTCATAGTTTACAGGAGTCAGTATATTTGGACGTCAGGTGACGTTCACGTGACAGGCAGCCAGCTGTGCGTTCACGTGACCCGAGTTCCTGCTTGTTGTTCTGCGGCTGCAGCAACTGACACTGTACTGAGGTGTTCCTGATTGTGTCTCTGTGCAATTGTCTAATCCTCAATTTTTGAATATATGAAAATCGGTAAATCGATATACATCTGTGATAATTATGTTTGACCATGTCTGACAGTATTCAACAAGACGCAACAGCTGCCAGCTCTACAGACAAACAGTAGAATGAGATTCTACTATTGGCCACTCTGTAAACACATGTGTAATTGCATTGACTTGTGTTATTTCTTGTCACATGAATGTCAGAGCACCAGCACCTGCGTTACAACCCTCTGCGGGACAGCTGGGTCCTGGTGTCGGCCCATCGCATGAAGAGACCGTGGGCAGGTCAGGTAGAAAAACCTCCTGAGGAACACATTCCCAGGTTTGACCCACGCAACCCACTCTGTCCTGGGAACACACGTGCAAATGGAGAGGTAAGAAACCGATAGATACTTCTAGGCTATGTCATATTGCACTGGATGACCACTAGTTGTTCCCTGATTAATGGTTTTGATTTTGTCCAACAAAATAAATTCCCTCTGTCTCTCCAGGTAAATCCAAACTATGAAAGCACTTTTGTTTTTGAAAATGACTTCCCTGCTCTTCAGCCAGATGCTCCAGATCCAAGTGAGCACCATTTCTGATTTAGCAAAAATAAAATTAAGAAGTCATTGTTTCTACAAAGGTGTGCTTATCTTTGTCTCCTTCATTCTTACACGTAGTTCTTCAGCATACATAACTGAAGAACTGTGGACCTTTCTTCTCTGCTCACATTTAATCTTTTAAGGGGTATTTCATTTGCATCTTGGTATAAGTATTTTATTCTGAAATACGTCCACATCAGAATAAACTGTTTAGTCAAAAACCTAAAATCTAAAACCATCAAATGAAATATTGAAAGTGTTTTTAAACAACTTGCATTTGCTTCTTTAGGTTCAAATCAACATCCGCTGTTCCAGTCTAAAGCTGCCAGAGGCGTCTGGTAAGAAGACACTAAACAGTGCAGGAGGATTTCATGTAAACTGTTTGATTTTATGGAAGGTTTATGGAGCATAATGTCACATCACATCACTACCACATACAGCAGTGATCTGATTACTCTGAGGGTGGAAAATTGTCATTTATTCAGGCCTCTGTAGTAATCAATATTCTGTTTTAAAATGATAATAGAGGGAAATGAATGTCTAATTAAATCTGGGTGCAATCAGAGCGCTCATGCTGAGGCACCTTCATCAGTTGATGTGATCATCATCATCATCACAATCAACTGTTTAGTTCACTTTGGTAACCACGTTCCTCATGCCACCTGGAATGTTTTTCCAGTATGCCACCAGCAGATGGGGATGTTCGCAGAACTCACAGATGTTTCTGTTTCAGTCCACTTTTAGCGATATCAATGTCAGAACCAGAACCCTGGTAAACAGGGAATAAAGGTGCTACCTTTCAGACACGTTTTCTGTTTTAGGGTATTTCATGTTCATTCAACATATATATATATATATATATATCACAACCAGACAATCAACAACAATGCAATCCTATAACAATTTAACAAACTGAATTTAACAGACAGCATTTAAGAAAATATCTAAATCTTCCTCAAGTTTCAGATTACAGGGCCTAGGTGGCTGCCTGTTATCTCACTGCTCCTCTGCTGACCTCACCCTCCTCATCTGTTTTACAGTAAGGTCATGTGTTTCCATCCCTGGTCTGACGTCACCCTCCCTCTAATGAAAAAAGAAGAGGTTGTCAAGGTGATTGACAAGTGGACAGAGCTTGTTGAAGATCTAGGCACTACCTACCCCTGGGTTCAGGTATGAGCTGCACATACACAATCACTTATTCAGCCATCCCTAATCACTTTCACACATTATTGATTTAATTTTTTACAGGGCTGGATAGTTTTAAAATTGTAAGAGGTAAACTTTTCACCCCATACTCCAGTGTGAGTGATCATCTAGGTTTTATGCTCTTTTCCATTTTTCATTTTAATGTGTCTTGTATTGGAGTAGATGAAACTTTAGTGATGCCTTTGGGCAAACTGGCAAATTCAAATTGCAGCAGCATAGAGTGAAAGATATGGATAAGACAAGATGTCAAATTGTATGCAATTAGCATGAGAATATAAGAGAAAAAAACATATTGTATTTTTGCTGATGGGTGTATAGGGTACGCGTCAATGTTCAGCTTCATGTACAGAAGTAGCTATCTTTTATTTTAAATTTTTAATTTAAAGAGATAATTAAAGGATAATTGGAGGATGATATTATGCTCATTTCAACATGAACTAATAGCTAATGGCTATCATTAGCTGGGGGATAAATGAATATGATGTTTACCACTAGAACATCAGCCTGTATTCCACCCATTACTTAAGTCTATTCAGGAATACAGGCAGTAAACTGACATTTTGCCATCTCACCTGATAAAGACTGTGTCAGTGTTGGATCTTATCCATCTCTGCTCCCTGGTGAGAGCAACAATAGACCCATTGCAGTTTGCTCATCAGCCTGGATGACATCATCTTCTACACAAAGCTCTCACACACATGGAAGAACCCGAGAGCAATTTGAATTCTACTCGATTTTACAGGACACCGGTGAAAAGAAGCCAAAATGATTGAAATATGATCTCTGGTTCTCTACTTCCTGTCAGTACTCATGCTGGTTAATACCACAAGGTTAACACACTGAACTCTAGGCAAAGCTGCACTTGTGCGCAGGAAATGAATAGGTCTTCATGTGATCGTGCTAGGGAGCCCAGTCTAGAGGTAACAAGCACATACATTAACTTTTCTCTGTAATCATCAGCTCCATCATAGATGATGATGTCATTGTGTTCAGAGGTTTGACACAGCAGACAGCAGACAGACAGAGCTGCCTCCAGATCAAACCCAAAGAGCTCATAGTGAAGGAGCAGGAGCAGATCTGCCCAACACCCATGAACATTCAGGGAAGTGGACATTGAGACAATGGTACCTGGGTGTTCATCTGTACAAGAATGATTTGGATCCTTTGGAATGAAGGGGGCACACATGATGACCTTCTTTGAGATTTGTTTGGTAGTGGGATTTGTTCTCTGATGGAGCAGGTGTCCCACCCAATGCAAGACTTTGACTAAACTGATCAACTCCATCAAAGTGTCAGGCTGTACAGTGAGCACTGCTGCCAGTGGACCACAGAGCTCATAGTCCAAAGCACCTGACCATGTTACCCTGGATGGTGATAGATGTTGGTGGTGTGTGTTATTGTGTTTCCCTTATTATTGCAAGACACAGCAGCACGACAGGGACTAAACATGCTCTGTTGTTTTCTGTTTTTAGATTTTTGAGAATAAAGGAGCCATGATGGGTTGTTCGAATCCACATCCTCACTGTCAGGTAGGAAACACACACACACTTCTCACACTGTGTTGTTTTCATTGAGACAAGGTCACTGAAGACAGAATTTCAAGTTCAGGCCTACATGCATACATCACTGCACACACACAACCCTTTTCTGTCAACACTGTCACTCTCAAGCAGCATCATTAACATAAAATAAGAAATGCTTTTTATCACATTTGCACGTTGCTGTCTTTCACTTTCATCCAATTTGCACATCTTGAAATGTTGGCTTTACAGATTCACCATGACAATGAAGTGACTGTGTTTAAAATGGACTCACTTTAAAGTTTTGAGCCAGACGTGTCTCAGCATAGAAGCTGTTAATTGAGTCTTCAGCCTGAAACCATCAGTGACTGTGCCTATTTTGTGTAGGTGTGTATTAGTGTGTCTGCTATTTCATCCTTTATTGCTTTTTTTATACACAGTCACACCCATGTTACTGCTCGGGTGTGTTCTTGTCTTTTCATATCAGAGAGATGTTCACATTTCCTGACTTGTCTAACACCTCACAGTGTGATGCTGACGCACAATGGCAGAAACAGAAGGAGTTAGCTGAGGCAGGAGGGCAGGAAGTGAGATGATGAATTTTTAGTTTTACTGTCGTCAGTATAAAATAAGATGTCATCTTTCTGAGCAGAGGACTTGCTCACAGAAGCCGCTCTGAATGAATAGAATAGAATGGAATGGAATAGAATTGAAGATTTGTATTTGTCCCTCAAGAAGAAATTTAGATTTGACAGCATAAAAAATCATGTAAATGGATTGACTGAAAATAAAAAAGTTAACAGAAAGATAAATAAATGGTTAATATAAAAAAGAAAAGGTGCAAAGTCTCCAGAGATGAGGAGGAAGGCTACGTGTGAAGCTATGTCCCAAATTCAGCAGTATTTATGAGGTTGATAAACACTGATGAGAAATCAGGAAACACATGGTAAAATGTGGTAAACAGATGAATTCCACTCAGATATGATGAGAATACAACCTCACTCATTCAAGCTTACGGTAGCACACAAACATCAGCAGTTTCCTTTAAGTCATTTTTCAAAGATATTTAAAGGAGTTGTTCATCGTTTTTGAATAGCATAGAAAAGTTGAACATGACAAGGCTTCAGTCAAGCTGGTAACACGTTATCCTCGTCCCAAAATGTTGAACTATTCCTTTTTTAACAAAAACTCTTTCATATTGCTTGAATGTAATGACATTAAAAACATTAGTGGATATTGAAAATGAACAGCAGAGGGCAGTATGTGATCTCATACTAACGTAGTGTCAACACTAGATCAGAGATGTTTCACAACAGATCTGTTTCCAAGTCGAAGGCTGAGAAAGTAGCTTCTGGTGTACACAGCCTCTGTGAAGGGAGAAGACTGTAGCCCGCTGTTTTTGATGGTTTAAAATCCCTATAATATATAGATGTGCTGTCAAGGACTCGTTAACTATTATAAGTTTGATGTTTTTAAGTTTTTAAAGGTTTGAGTTTCGTTTCTTTGCTCCTACAGTCCAGATTTCCTTCTCTGATGACATCAAAGTCTCAGGAAGTAGTGGTGTTAGTGTGTGTGTGTGTGTGTGTAGCCTGATAATCCCCCAGGCCAAAATCCATGGAGCATAGATCTAAAACTTTGAAGAATAAAACGAACAGAAAATGTTAATCATGCTCTGGAGGCAGTGTTACTTCTTATAACTTTGGTCTTACTGGAACACAGTTATATGTGTTTTCATGTGAGTGAGGGAGGGAAACGTATGCCTCTGGAATAGCAATGTCCTTGTTTAATGTAAGTAAGTATATACAGTATTAATTCTGTGAAGTGCTTGAAAACATTGGCCTCTAAGGAACAAACAGTTGTTGGCCTCATACTGACAGAATATACCTTAGTGTTGAAGAGTATGAAGCTGAATTTAAAAGGGAGCTTGTGTCATAATAGCTGTTATGTGTCATTCCCAGATGTTCCGTCTTTTAAGAATAGAGTATACTTAGTTTCTTCTCTGTTGCTTCTTTCCTCTCAGCGTCTGCTACTGGAAGGAGAGAGATCAGAATATACAAAAACAAAAAAACAGGTTAAAAAAGAGGTTAGAAATAGACCCAGAGATACAGATGTTGGAAGGTGTGCGGATATATCCACACACTATTAAACATGCCTGAAGGCATGCAAATGTAGAATATCATGATCATGAACATGGTGCAGCCTTTAGCCAATATTCAAAAATGATTAATATTAATATCGTGCTCATCTGGTTTCTATTGTCATTGCAGTAATTGTGTCCAGAATCTTACTGAGGCTTACGGCAAAAATGGAAATGTTAATAACTTGACTTCTTTTTTTAGTTGGTTTATTGCACTGCTTTTGGTTTATTACATAGGACGTATTATGCATGACTCTAAACCTGGGGCCCATACAGATAGATGACATGTGGCCTAGAAGTAGCGCCAGGAGGACACTCAGTATTAAAAACGTGATGAAGCCAGTGATAATCAAGAGGACACTTACATTTTCCTCATGAAGGTAACACAGCTTATTTTCCCTTTCATTGTAAAACAGTGAAAATCGTTTATATACGCCTGCGTGACTGCACTGCACTGTAGGTAAAAAGAACCAGACGTCAAATGGCCATGCAGTGAGAAGTAGCCTCTGATTCATGACACCATGACATCATGATGCGACGTCACGGATAGAAAACCTGCTCCTGATGACAAACACGTGTAGGGTTACGTCAAAATAATAAAAGATATGAACATTTACAGCAACTCTCTGTCTGGACAACCTGATCAGATGAGTGAAAGAAACCAATCAATATTTATACTCCTCAACAATAACTCATCAATATTTAGTTGAATATCTCCTTCTCATTCTTCTTCTATTTAAACGCCAGCTTTTTGTCTGTACTTCAGTGTTTCTGCTTGCTTTTATGTCCTCTAAAATGCCCTGCCGTGAAAACATGAGTTATTTGAAGGCTTGTCGTTATGGGCACTGCAATCCATAAACAGCTTTCTGAAATGCTGTGGAGCGACATTATGAAGCTAATTTTGTCGCCTAAAAGTGTTTACTGTGCAGCGTTATTAGAATGAAGCGCGGTGCTGTTCGTGAAGGTGAGTAACAGACAAATTATTTCACAAATACAGTACTTCATCAGTTTATACAATCAAGAGTCGGTTTTGTTTTTTTTTTTTTTTTTTCCAGGGATGTTTACTTCCTTGATCACAGTTAATATCAGTGTCTCTTTCAGTGTGAATACAGTGGGTCCAGAGTGTCAGCTGGAGGCTGATGAGAGCAAAGAGAGAACAATGTGTTTGTCTCTGATCAAAGCAGCTGCTTAAAACCTGCTTGTGTTTTTTGTAAAAAGAGATTTTATTTATCAGGAAGTCATAATCTATCATAATCTACATGTGTTAAAGAGTGTCTGTCTTTTTTGTTTATATATCATCATATATATATATATATATATATATATATATATATACAATAATCAGATACATGTGTCTGTGTAAACATAGTCAATGAAAAAGTCTTGAACAGGAAAACACTGTTGCTAAGGGAACAGGGGGGTTGTGAATAAAGAATAAAGCATAAGACAGAGACAGGACAGGTGTTGTTGTCACAGGTGGGGATGAATGGATTTGATTTGAATTCCTCTCTGTCAACGTCCTCCGTCGTCTTCCTGTTTCCTGCGATATTTCAGGTGTGGGCCAGCAACTTCCTGCCCAATGAGCCAGCTCTGTCAGACCGCTGTCAGAGAGCGTACTATGAGAAACACAGGGAGCCGCTGCTGCTGCAATACGCCAAGCAAGAGGCTGAGAGAAAGGTGCAGAACACACACACACACACACACACACACACACCCAGAACCTTTCAACACTCTCGTAGACAATGCAGACAATGTTTTTTTCATGTTGTGGGAGAAAGAAGACAATATGTCACTGTTGTCTACATCAGTGATTCCCAACCACTGTGCAGCGGCACATTAGTGTGCTGTGGGAAATAATCCAATATTACTTTATAACTTAGAATTTTTGTTTGTTTTTTTTTTTTTTTTGTTTGCTGGTGCGTAGCAAGTTTTTTCTATGTACTGTGGCTGAGTAAGGGTTGAGAGACCCTACACTTCATTATGATAAAATGAAACCTTGCAGAGTTGGGACTTCTGTTTGTGATTTCCTTTTCAAGTGTTCATCATTTACTGAGTTAATACAATAAATATAAACACATTGGACACAGATCTGAGCTAGCTAGCCTAAGGAGTTCAGATACAGTAAACGAAACGTTGTGTAACTGACATGTTAAATGAAGTTAAGTACTATCCATCATGATTGCCCTCTCTGCCTCTCCCTTCATCCTTCTACTTCTACACTTCCCACTGTGTTTGTCTCTCATCAGCATCCCGCTTGTTGTTCAGTCAGTGAACCATGTGATTGGACAGCAGAGCTGCTCATTAGCATAATGCTGCAGTGTACATCTTCAAACTGCGTGAAGGAATACTAAGTGTATGTATGTGTGTGTGTGCGTGTGTGTGTATACAAATACATAATTACCAATGAGACATTCACTGTGATCAAACTTTCTACGTAACAAGTATTTATTTATTAATTTATTGTAACCTGAAGCTGTAGAGAGCCGTCTCCCTTAATAGAATTAATCCAAGGTTTTAGTTTGCAGCTGATGCACGTCTTGAAACTGGATTCATCAGATGTGCTGCCAGTTCATCTTGTGTTAATCAGATAACTGTCAGCACTTCATAATCATTTTTGTAACTGCGGTTAGTGACAATTTGTCATCTTTCAGAGGAGTTCATTCACTCTAGAGTTAGGGAAGACCTAAATATGGAGCCTTTACATGTGTAAAGGCTCCATATTTAGGAGTGTGATGTGTGATGAGCAGTAAAGAGAGTTTGAGTTCCAAGTTAAGACAGAGGCAGAGAAGAAAGAGGAGGAGTGTGTGTGTGAGAGAGAGAAGAGCAGAGTCGACACAGCTGCTCATGGAGACTGACCTTTATAAGATCAGAGTAGAAGAGCAGAAGTGTGTGTGGGCGAGCTATTGCTCACGTTGTGGAGACTTAAGTCTGTTTACACACTCATGTTATGAAACTTGTCTTCCTTATGGGGAAAAAGAGCAAGTCCTCACCTCCTCAAAGTGAAGACGTGGGATAGATGTCCCCTAAAGTCATGGAAACCAGAGTCTTTGTGTGTGTGTGTGTGTGTGTGTCTTCTTGCTGCTCTCTGTCCGACCCAAGGTTAGGGCTGTAAATTGGCACACTGCAGTGTTTGGAGGAGTTAGAATTGGGCTTCGGCTCCCATGTGACACATTCGACTTTGAAACAAAAACTTTCTAAACTAATTGAATAAAAATCTCTTTAGGATTTACTTCTGTGAAGTTCGCTTTGTGTGCTTTATGGGCATCCTCCACTTCCTATCTCTTTGTCGTCACCATACTCCTCTTCAATCTTTCTTCTTCATCCTGGTTCTCACTGATTTATCTTTAGAAGAGGACAGAGCAGAGAATCTCTGTCAGAAGAAGATAAGATGTCTTGTAATGGGATTAAAACCAGTAACAATCACCAATGGATCTGTTCATCATGGTCATTAAATATCTCCTAGATACTGTACAGTTGTCTCTCTTGTCCATTTTCTTTCTCAAATCATCCGTTGAATTTGAAACATTAGTCAAAGTGATGTTATGCTATGCTCTTAGTACAGTCCTACTCTGTTACTACAATTAATTAAGAGAAACTGAACACTCTGGGATTCTGTCAGGTGACTCTGTGTTTCCCTCCACAGGTATTAAACACCACAGCATCCCCTGTAGATTCCTTAATTATGCACCAGTGCCTTGCTCAGCTCCGTTAGTACAAATCTCTGCGAGACTCATACGCCAGGACACTTGATTAGTCTGGTAACTGATGACCAGACAAAGCAGACAACAGATCATACTATTTACACAGAACGATACAGGTCTGCATGTATCCATCCAGCAATAGTAGTAAAATAGTAAAAATAATTTTTACACTGCAGCCTAAATGGCTTGACAGATTAAACAGTGAATTGTCTTTAAACAGCACAATGTACAGAGGCAAAGGCTTTGTATGTAAAGCCAAATGTTATCTGATGATAACAACATCTGGAAGGCCAAGAACACGGAGAAGAGTTATGGAGGAAGTAGTATATACTAGTATATACTCTCTGCTGGTGTCTGGGTTGTTGTTTGGAGGAATTCAGACTATAGTTGAGTAGTGATCCCAGTCAATAAACAGTGTGAGATGTCGGTAGTAAATGCTGAGGAAATTTAACCTCTGGCCTTGTACACCAGCCCCCATGGTTTCAGTTATTTTGTCCAGTGAATTATTGTATATAGTTTGAGCTTTGCTGTGGTTGTCTCTGGTAGTGGAACAACTGGAACTAGCTGAAGTTTTTCAGCACTTTGATCTGCTCTGTGTTGAGGGGAGCCCTCTGTGCTACTGTACTGAAAACTGAAAGTGTATCAGCTGTGAAACATTTAACTATTACAAGACGACACCTTGACCAATGCTTGTGAATATGTCTTGCATACAGCTGTGTCAATGTGCTGTGCTACTGTGGTTTCACATCATCTTTGGTGTTTTAGATCAAACGTCTGACTCTTTTGACATTCAGAGACATTGTGATTTCAACTTTGCTCTCAGGAACGCGTGGTGGTGGAGAGTTCTGATTGGCTGGTAGTGGTTCCATATTGGGCGACGTGGCCGTACCAGACATTGCTGTTACCACGACGACACATCCTCAGAATCAGTGACCTGACAGCAGACGAGAGGGACGGTGAGTGTGTATGTATGAGTGAGGGGACGATCAGTCTGTTGTCACTCAGCTCAGTGGGGAGTCTGCAGGTTGAATTCTTGGCCTGGCTTCCTCCACCGCATGTCCTTTCTGTTTTACAGCACAAACATCTTGAGTGGTGTTTATGGTGTTTAAATATTCAACAACAGACGTTTAAAATGCATCTGAAAATCAAATTAAACATTAGAGTCTGTAAATAAATATCCTGGAGACTGACTTTCCTCTGTCACTCTCATACAAGATGAGCCAGAGTTGAATTTAATGGATGTTCATTGTTGAATTCATTCGTTCATGAATCATGTCTAGTCTGTCTCTGTGCTGAACACTGACTCAGTTAAAGCTGGACACTCTAGTTTATGGTTTGATTGTATGTTCTTGTCCAAAAAATAGTGTCCATAACCACGTCTTTATCATATACATTTGCGAAGTGTTAAATGATTATTGGTTATTAATCGTGGTAGATGTTTAATAGACATGGTCTTGTGTCTGTCAGGGTGATGTCTGCTGACTGACTTGCTCATCATGTATTCATGTGTTTCCTTTATATTTCATTTCCCCTCAAGATGAATAAAAGTTTCATTTTCTCTTCACTTTCCAGATGTACAGTCCTCTCTCCCATTTCAGTAGCTATTTTTCAGTTTTTACGCGTACATGCCCTCTCCTCAGCTCCCTGTCCTCATGTCATTCATTATTAACACCACCACTGACAAATACCTTTCTTCCTCCCGGTCAGCTTTGTATTGTTGTTTTTCACTTTCTCTCTATCTGTCATTGCTCATCAGGTCTGGCTGATGTTATGAAGCGACTGCTGACCAAGTATGACAATCTGTTTGAAGTCTCTTTCCCCTACTCTATGGGCTGGCATGGTAAGACAAAGTGTCACTGAATGAAGGTTAAAGTGGAAAAGGTTTGCTGTAAATGTGATAACCTGTTTATAAAAGACAATCTGCGGCTTGGTGCATTGAAACCAGAGGCTGTTCATACATCAGTCCGACTATTATCAAATGAGCTCGCGCTGCCGATGATCCAAGGGCAGAATGTGTGTCTACAAGTCTTTTCACATGATTCACAGGAACAAGTCCTGAACAGGAAAGACAAGTAATAAAGAGAGAAGACATTCAGCTGTTTTCATACCTTACCCAAAGTTATTATGACACCTCAACACGCTGCAGATTTTTAATAGACTTTTTAACCTCCACCTCCAATCATCTGCCTACTGCCTACAGCTGAAAGGACACTCTCATTTTTTCTTTGCACCTTGTGTTTCTCTCCATTTATTATTTGCTTTCTCCATCTCTTCACATCCATCCTGCTCATTCTCTCTTTCACTCTGTTACCATGTAAGTCGATATAGTTTTGCATGCAGAGGGCTTCTCTACACATCTGCCACCATCTCCTTGTCTTGTCAGTCAGTGCACTCCCTTCTTTTTCTTTTATAGCGGCATCAATACTCCATTTGAATATTGACCCAGTGTCCTGTGCATTAATCTGCTGCATGACTTCTTTACAGGATGGCGCTGCATTTCACTCAACTCCCATAACGCCATGATAAATGTCTTGACGTGACAAAACGAGAAACTTGCATGTTGAATCACTCGCTCATTAACATTTCACACGCTGACCCAGTCAGAATGTTGATTATATTTTTACAGATGTTTTCGGACTCTTTTCATAAATCAGTAGATCTCACAGATACGGCACAGTTTCATTTCACTTTAGTTAGTGTTAATTACTGTTCCTGCAATCAGGTGCACAAGATAAAAGATAACAATACAACACAGTAAACAACATCTATCTTCAAGTACAAAAATAGCTTATGTGTTTTTTTGAAAGCCTCCTGCATCATATAATATATGAATTACATTAATTATTTTTGTGATCCTGAATTTTCTCTTTTTAATATTGGTGTAATTTCATGGAGGAGCTCGAGCAGTTTTCATAATATAACCCAGGAGGTTTGTTCCTAATTTGAAAGTCACATTACCAAACAACACGGGAGAAAGTGAACAGATTACAGACAAGACTTGTAACACAAGCATAATGATTCTGTTTAAATGAAAAATGTTGAACTAAAATTTTTTATAACAGAGCTCCACAGACTCAGTGTAATTCCTGGTTGTATCAGTCCAGGTATCCTGGTACCCTCATCTGACTGTTGTCTTTTAGACAATAAGTGGAAAAGTGGCTGAGAAGAATTCAATTTTAAAACACTAAATTGACTGAACAGGAACCTGGAACTTATCAGTTTCACATTAACTAATGTTATACTTTGTGCATTATAGGTTTAGGATGGGTTATACATTCTGAATCTTCTCTTCTTGTTGGATATTGACAAGTTTTGAACTTCTGTTTGTTATCTACCGGCCTGTATGCCTCACTGATCTGAGCTGATACATCGTATGCGTGTGTCCATCTGACCAGTGATGATGTATCTGAGCTCAGTTGTTTGTATGAAAATGAAAACAATTTATTTTGTTTGTTGAATTTCTCTTTGTGAACAAAGTCCCGGAATCTTAGGTCAGTTTGACCAAATTAACTTCATTTTTAAGAGATAAAATCTGACAGATTTGACCAGAACATAACATGTGGGTTAATAGCATGTAATATAGCATAATAGCATGTTTCTAGATGCAGACATTTTTTGTATGGACAAAACAACACAGATGAAATGACCCAAGTGAATTTGCCCAGAGCTCTGACTCCAGAATAAACCTCTAGAAAGGTGTTTCCCATCCAGACTCTTGTGAATCTAAAGCTCACACAGGCATTTCTGATATTTACCTGCAGTGAGACGGTGAGCGATGTCTGTGGGTTCAAAGTGGAGTAAGGGTTAGCAGAGTGCGGTGATGCGATGAGTGATGTGTGACAGAAAGGAGAGTGGTGTCATCATGGCTGAGTGGTCAGAGTGATTCTTGTAGAAAGTTAAAGGTTGTAAGTTCAGTCCCTGCTGGGTTGTTTTAGAGAAAGGAAGTGTCACTACTTGCTGCCTTGTCTCCCTATTTTGAATCCTGAACTCTCATGTATTCATTTCAAATCTGGAAATATGAACACTACAGAATGGAAGCAGAAGCACATTCAAGATGATCTGAAATATGATACAGGGTCTATTTTTGTGTTTTGTTTTTCTGACAGTAGTAGTAGAGCATCTCCTACTTCTACTTATGGCCTTTGATCTATTTCCATCCATCCATCCATACATACATACATCCATCCACTGTGGGTTCATCCTGGACAGCTCACCAGTCTTTCACAGGACTGACATATAGATACAACATTCTCTTTCACATTTAGGCCTAATCTAAAGTCACACATGAACCTGAATGTGTTTGGACAACATAACAAATAACCACAAGGCTCACACGAGTCTTGTTTAATTTAATCAAGAAGTAACTCATCAAAATTTAAGATTATGAAAAGAAACAATTTTCAAGCTGTGACTGTGTTATAGAGAAGCAGCAGCTCGGCTGACCTGCTGCTATATATCATATCTTTGACGTAAATTTTCAGTCTAAAGTTTCCTGTAATGAACACACCTACAGGTTCATCTTACTTTTTGTGGAAAACGTTCTCTCTCTCTCTCTCTCTCTCACACACACACACACACACACACCATTAAAACAGTATAATCACATTATCATTAAAACCATTTAAAAGCGATGCCAGATGACAGGGTCATATCATGCAAATGCTAGGGTCACACCAAGATGTTTCAGAGTGCACCTAACTATTAAATTAGCTGTTAAACATCACAGTTTGGTTTATTAGCACTCTTCTATTCCTCCTCTATTCAAAGCAGTGAAAAAAGTGAGAGAAAAGTGTCAAGGGCAGAAAAAGAGGAGGCGATAAAGACCCCAAGAAAGATGATGATGGTGCAGCCAAAGTAAATAATTACTTTGGTATTGAATATTAAATGCAACGTAAACACTGCGTAAAGTCATTATTAAAGCATGATGTAGCACACAGTGACCTTGATGAAATTTGAATCGAGCTGTTTGTTGATACTGTGTGTGTATTTGTTTGTCCTCGGTGTGTTTTTAACGTCCTGCTTTGTTTTTAAAGGCAAAGTCAATTTCCCACAATGTCAAGAATAAAGTTCACCAACTAACTAAACTATCTAAGTAAATTTCTAACTCATTAATTAACACCTTGTAAGCTGAGGTGTTGTTCCATTCATTCTCTGGACTACATGACATAATTCACTCATCTCGGGATGTGATGGTGGCCCGCTGCGTTCAGCTACGAGCAGCTTAGTTTACGGGTTTCTGTTTTTTTTTTTTTTTTTTTTTTTTACAGTTTTCAGAGATAAACTATACCACTCTGCCAAAGGATCAGTTAGTTTAATATGCCATCTGTAGTGTGAACAAGAACTAACAATTAAAAAGGAATTACTTCCCACTATTGCAGCAAATTATCTCTAAATATTATCCGCCAAAAGCTGTTTGATACTCTGACAGCGTGTCATTAGAAATAAAAAAGTTTTTTCTACCACGGAACAGTGGAAACCTTTCTGAGCGTTTTCCTGTCGTTGTCCTTGACATTGATAGAATATTTCCAACTGTTTTTCTAATTGCTAGAAGAGCTTTCAGCTTCTAAAATAATTGTATTATTTTAATCTTATCAAGGTAGATGAAGGGAAAAGAAACTGTGCTGTGGAGCATGAATACATACTGTGTCAGTCACACAACACACATGAGACATGCTGTGCACACTGACTCCCTAATTCTGCAACATACATTCTCATTCACAGACGCATGCAGGCACAGACTCATATAATGATTCACATGATCTCCCCATCTGTGTTTCTGCTTTATTTCAGCTCATTTGGAAGCAGACAGCCTTCATTTAGGCCTCATCCTGTTAGTGTCAGAGTGGACAGAGAGAAATGGTTGGAATCAGCTGGGAAATCGTGGATTATTCCTTATTATAATCTGTCTCTCAGTCTTACACTAGTAATTCTTGCAATAGGTGGTCTTCTTCTATAACCTGTATGTTATTCTAAAATGACACACACAGTTCTGTAGTCATACTCTGCTGCAGAGGAAGACAATTTGGAACTACATAACTCCACCTGTCCACTAATAGCAGCATCCATCTCTATTTGTTTCTTATCTACACTCGTTAGTCTTCTTTTTGTTCTCCTTTTTCGTTTCCCGGCCATTAGTTTCCTTTATGTCACTCTCCTGTCGTCTCTATCTGTGTCTGATCAGCACCATTGTCAAGTCTCCAAAGGTAGAGTTCTCCTTGTGAATACAGTATCTACTGGCATCTGTTTCATTCTGATTTCTTGGACCCTTATGAGATATATATGACCATTACATTCATTGATCAACTGCATTAAAGCTACTTATAGTAGTAATAACTAAGGAAAAACAGGAAGTCGTTTAGTATTTGATTTTTCTTTTTCCAAATCTGAGCTAACTCCAGTTCTTCTTTTATTACTTTGTAAGTAGAGTCCCACAAACATTGAACTAATATGCATGGGGGTCTACAGGAACATTTAAATGCCTTGATGAGCAGAGTGCTGTTTTCATGTGAAAGGCAGAGAGACAAAGAGCTCCTCGTGTCCTGGTTAAGTATTGTCTCAATTAGCCTTAGTGTTTGACTGTGCTATCAGTCTGACAGGACGGGGCATCACACACATTAACAGTGAGTTAGACTGCATTCATCTGCTGAAGTCTGTACCAGTCAGTTTCTAACTGTGACGTGTCTCTACTCTAATGTGTTACTCTCTTTGTTCAGGAGCCCCCACTGGCCCCTATTTAAAAGAAGACAACTCCCACTGGCAGCTGCATGCTCATTACTACCCCCCTCTGCTGCGTTCAGCTTCAGTGAAGAAATTCATGGTCGGCTATGAGATGCTCGCCCAGGAACAGAGAGACCTCACCCCTGAACAGGTGAGTACCAGATGTACACTCATATTATGTATAAATGTTCAAATACAGCTTGGTTCAGTCCAGGTGCTGACACACTGACACCATTTCATCTGTGTGAAGTTAATCACAGATCTACTGCTTTCATATTCTTCTTGGAGGCTCCATATCTCAGTCATATTTTAAACTCTATTTTACATCTGTGGGAGTTTGTGTAAATAGTTCAGATCAGGAGTGTTGAGAGCGGAAGGGTCAGTGGTCCAACCTGTTGGACGTGAAGACATGACAGTTTCCTTGAATCTAATGTGGACATGAAACCTCTAACTCCTCTAACTTGTTCTGTGTTTGAGACAAGGAAATGCAGATTGAGTTATTATCTTGATGTGGCTGCTAAACCTCAGTCAGTAGAGACACAAGATTTGTGTCTTGGGTTTTCATCTTTATGGCTATGAAATCAGGCTGAGTAATAACTTTGATTTATTCTGTCTTGTTGCCACATTAAAAGATTTACGTGTCTATTAATTCACAGACATTTAATTGCTTCTAGTAATTTCCGTGCTGCAAGCACTGATAGTGAGTTTAGGTGATTGCACTCAGGTAAAAAAGGATATTTAACTAACCTTTAATTGTGTTCACTTAGTACACTGTGGAAGCACATGATTACTGTACTACAAATGTACTATTTTCAGTGTACAAAGAAGGTGAAAGGTGAAATACATCTAAGTGTACTGACTGTGTTTTTGTGAGACACTATTGAGATTAATTTTAAAGTCCCATATACCGCAACCAAGTAAATAGTATTCCTCTAGTCCATGTGTACGTTTCCTTCTACGGTGGCCAAGAAGTATCAACATTTTGTCCTTTTATTTGG
The DNA here is from genome assembly GCA_016801845.1 of Polydactylus sextarius. Classification (NCBI taxonomy): domain Eukaryota; kingdom Metazoa; phylum Chordata; class Actinopteri; family Polynemidae; genus Polydactylus; species Polydactylus sextarius. The sequence goes on along the minus strand of CM028922.1, from coordinate 16,078,936 downwards.
GAAATGCAACTCTGATATTTCCTCAGTGTTTCTTACCAAACCTCTACCATGACACCTCTGTCTCTCTCCGTCACTCTCTCGCTTGTTTTTTCCACTAAAACAAACATTTTTAACGTTTAAAGTGGAAAACTAGAGTAGTCTGCTAGCTTGATGCTAACGTGTTATTTGTTATGTGTATTTATATGACGGCATGTCATTTCTGTCTCTGCATGGTCTCGCGTTAGCATTTCTCAGAGTTCAGCACCGATGAACACAGACTCACAGAGAGAGAGCGCGCGCGCACACACACACACACACACACACACACACACACACACACACACACACACACAGACAGCTCTCTCTGAATGAATCAGTGGGTGATTTCCCTGTTCCTTCTTACCTGCACATCTCTCTGTGACTTTGTGTCTCAATTGTAAATTGGAAACTTAAACTCTTTCTACTGCTCATCAAGTGCATCCTCCAACAACTTAAGAAGAAGAGCAGAGCAATAGAAGAGCAGAAAAAAAACCCTCCTTAAGAGATAGACTCTGAATAGATTTGAGCTCTTTGTGTGAAGTAGCTAATCAGCAAAATTAATGGCTGTCAAAATATATAGTGGGCAAGCTGTAAAAATGAGAACTGACTGAAGTCTTATTTTGTCCAAATACCTGATGCTGGTGTTGAAATAATCATCAAAAAACTCCTGCTTACCTTTGAACAGAGCAAGGTTAATGGTTTCTTTCAGGTCTGTCAAACACTACACATGTAAAGGCTCTATATTTAGGTCTTCTCTAACTCTAGAGTGAATAAACTCCTCTGAAAGATGACAAATTGTTACAGACACTGCAGTTACAAAAATGTTTATGAAGTGCTTACAGTTATGATGATGATTAACACAAGATGAACTGGCAGCACATCTGATGAATCCAGTTTATTAAGGGAGACGGTATCTACAGCTGCAAATAATAAAAATACTTGTTACGTAGAAAGTTTGATCACAGTAAATGATTACTAGTTTCACCAGAGGACAAAGAGTTGGTGAGAAATCTGACAAAAGCTCTTGGGACTTTTTCTTTTCTTTAACATATATAGATGGTTTCTCACGTGTGTGAGAAATCTGGCTCTGGACTTTTTTCTTTGCCACTGAACATATAAGACCACAAAGCTCTGGCGGAGCTGTACTGAACGTAAAACAGCAAGTGGCGGAGCTGTATTTACCTAGTGTTGTCACCTGACGGCACCTGTAGTCTCAATATGGCGTTGTAACATGTCGATCTGCATCAAGTGGGTTGCTCTATATTTGTATAAGTGTTAAATTCAAACCCTAACAGAACATTTTGACTTGTTGATGGAGGGAATTACTAATTAATAAGATCATAGTTGTGAATGGAAAAAAAAAAAGTTTTTTCTTAGTGGAAAACCTGAAAAATTACACATTGTGTGTTTAATACACTGACATTCATCTCTCATTAATGCTGTACTTTTTAAAGTGTCCTTTGTTTCAATTTGAATTATAATTTATTACATAAGTCTGCTTTCACATGCTTCCAACGAGTTAGTGAATGAGTTATATTCCTGTAAGAATCCAGATTATAGATAATGCATTTTAAACAGAACTTATTTGACTTTCAAAATATTTTCATAGTTCATATTACACATCAGATATACTTCAATAAAAGAATTAAAACAAATTAGACTTTTAAAAAGTACACAATCATAATACATAATACATTTACATAATAGTTTAGTCAGTCTTACAAATACGAAACCCTTTTTAAAAGGTCTAAATGTGATGACTTATTACATTGATGTCAGATGTGATGTTTCTCTATGCTGCTGCTCACTCATAGTGCTTAGCAGTGTCATTATTGAAGTTGATGATAAAGGTTCAACATAGACCATTCACTGCCTGTAATCATTGCACCAGCCTGTGCAAGCAGCTCATAGTCACACAGAGAGAGGCTCAACTGAATACAATGACTCTGTGGATATGAGAGCCAACAAAAACTGGTAGCCCATGTTAGAGGGTAGATGCTAGATTGGATCAGCTGGTTAACCCTAACCCTAAACAAAAAGGTTATGAACTTAGATCTCGACTTGGGTTTTTCTTGTCAAAGGAAACATTGACATATGAACAGGAGGGGGTGGGAATCAAAACCACAGTTTGTGGACGTACCTCCTGATCCACAGCATTTCGTCCACTATCCGTCTACAAACTGTGGATCGATTCCTGCCTCCTTTGACAAGATACCGAAACCCAAGTTGCTGACCCCTGATGGCTGTTCCATCAGTGGTTAGCTCTGTTGCTTCACAACAAAAAGGACCTTGGTTTGAATCTAGGAGTTTGTATATTTGGATGTATGTTACTAACAGGATGAGCTGTAACAGGACATTAACATTATCATGGCACCCCTACACAACAGTAATAAAAACAGACCTATATCATTATGTGTCCATGGAGCAGAAACAGTCAGGTCTGAGTCCAGCTTTGATTCCTTTAACATTAGAGTAATCTCTTGAAGGTCGTTTTCACTTTAACATCTTCAGACTTTCTTTGTAAATGCTGGGAGGACCAGTTGTTACACAAGGAATCACTCACATACACCATCATGCACACAAATCAGCCTTTCCTCTTTGTCTGCAGGTCTCATATATGTCACCTTCAATGAACATGAAAAAGACTCAAATGTTAGGCGCATATAAATATTCATTAAATACTTTTTTTTTTTTTTTTTTTTTTTGTCTGAAACCAATGTTGCTCAATTAACTGGAGGCACTGACATAACAGAGACAACACAGAAGTGGGCTTAGGTCTGTAACAACACAGGTTTCTGACAACAGACTCTTGTTCCTCCAACACACTATTCACAATGCAAATCCAGGAGTAGTAAATGCAGTAAATCCCATTTTCTCCCTGCTTTTATTTTTAGAACTGCATGAACAGTTAACAGTTAAACTTAACATCGGTATGTTTTTTTTTTTTCCTTTTTTAGGCTGCTGAGAAACTAAGAAACCTACCAGAGGAGCATTATAAAACTAGGGGGAACCAGGAGAAAGGAGGAGGAGAAGATGGAGGGAACTCGAAGTCCAAGTGAAACAGTCTGTGTGAAAATGTGTTGGTGATGTAATGCTGATGTGTTAAAGTGCCTTCAAAACACAGTCTTCAAAAGTACTTGTACTTTCATATTGTAAAAAAAAAAAACATTGTTTATACATTTTTGTCTACACAAACCCTGTACTGTGCACCTCACAGTAATTATGAAATGAGCTCTAATTGTGGTCCTCCATGTTTCAGGGTGGTAACGAGAGAACCGTCTTCCTGCCTTTGCCGTTGTCCTTTCTGTTGAATTTTACATTTGCCGGTTTGCCTGTCTGGCAAGGCTTTCAGCCACACAGCTTTTCCTTCCAATAACACACTGACTCATTTGTGATTCTAATGAACATCTTTGTTTTGTGTTCGTGTTTGTATATGGAAAACTGTTATTGAATTAGTTAACCGTCGAAATTGGAATGCCTACATTTGTAATGAAAATGATTTAAGAAACAATAGGGAGTGTTGTCGTGGAGGAAAAAAAAAAAAAATCATATAATCTTATCAGGCAGTAAAACATGCACAAAACTCAATACTGGTGGTACAGCAGGAATATGTAGAAGAATTAACAGAATACCACGGTTTTATTATGATGAGTATGACTTGTTCCCAAATTACTGGGAAAATAAAACTCTGTTATATATTGATACACTGGTGGTGGTAGGAACAGATATGTTATTTACACTTTACACACTCAGAACCATGGACAGGGACTACACACACACACACATGGTCGGTCATTGGAGATTGCCTCTAGCAAACAATTTCAGTGTTTGTGGAGTGGAATAAAATGTATTATGTACAAAAATGTATTCTCAAATTCAGCTGAAAAAAAAAAAAGTTCAGCTTTATTTACCCTTTTAGAACAAAATACCCCGCAGTGTATGTTTTCTGAGCCATGACGGAGACACTGACTCAGAAGGGAAATGACTGGAACTTTGAAATTCATCCACTTGATTTTGCTCAGACTGTAAGTGACTACTAGTGATACAAACTGAACAATTTGTGTTTGCGAGGGTACGGAATGCAAACAACTACATGGTAAGTCTTGTTGGTTGCGTGTTTGTTGAATTTGCTCTCACTATAACAGCAGATGGCAGTGTTGCTTAAAGAGTAAAGATGGTGTGTTTAGACTGAGGATAAAACATTGTTTTTAATCTACACCAAAACCTTTAAATGCAACCTCGTTCAGTCCAACTTAACGTGTCTCCTACAGTAGGGAGACTTTTCTCAAGGGTTAGGGTCTCCAGTCCTGGTCTTCATATCTGTGAAGACCACATCTACACATTCGCAGTGTTCAGCAGCTTTGCAACAAGGATAGAAGTGCAAAGTTGTGTGTGTTGGCTTTGCTTAAAGGTGTAGTCAGCGCTTTTAATCTAGAAATATGTTTTGTCTAGTTTTTCTCTAATTTTATACTCTGTTGGACAGTCATTTCTTCCAAAGAACATAGTATCACATGCAAGGGTTGTTCAAAAGTTCTAAGCCTCACCCAGAAGGAGTTGAAGAAACAAGACAGTTTGTCACTCTTTTTCAATATAGTCCCCCTTGATATCAATAATGCACTTGGTCCAGCGAATCTCCACACAAGGTGGAATCCTGGTCCTCCAAAAAATTCTCCACAGCACATATGACCTCATCATTGTTTCCAAAATGGCAACCACGCAGGTGGGATTTGAGTTTAGGAAACAAGAAGAAGTCAGATGGAGCCAAGTCTGGTGAATAAGGGGGATGGGGTAACAATTCAAAGCCACATTTGGCTGCTTCAGCTACTGCAACCTGAGCAGTGTGAACAGGCGCATTATCCTGAAGCAAAGGCACACCTGCCCTCAGCTTCCCTCTATATTTGGACTTGATTGCTTCCTTTATTTGTCTTAATTGTGATGCATAATATTGTCCATTCATAGTTTTTCCCTTTTCCAGGTAGTCTATCATAATTACACCTTCAGAATCCAAAAAAATATAAGCCATCACTTTGCCAACAGATGCTGCCTGCTTGAACTTCTTTGGGGGCAGGGGGGAGAACCATGATATTTCCATAGTTTGTTTTGAATCTTTGATTCAGGTTCAAAGTGTTGAACCCAAGTTTCATCTTGCGTCACTAATCTGCGGCGGAAATTCTCAGGGTCAGCCTGGAAGTGAGTCAGAAGTGTTCTGGAAATGTCAACCCTCTTCAGCTTCTGTTCTGGTGTCAGCATTCTTGGGAGCCATCTTGCAGACAGCTTTCTCATCCCCAAGATCTTAAAACAGTGTGGACTGAACCAGAACTGATGCCTACAGACTTGGCTATTTGCTGGACAGTAAGACGCCTGTCATCCAAAACAATGCACTGAATGGCATCAACTTTTTCATCAGTGGTTGAGGTTTTTGGACGACCTGACCAAGGGTCATCTTCTGTGGTGTCCCTGCCCCACTTCTGAATTCTGCAGCCCACTTCTTCACAGTTGAATAGGACGGGGAGTCCTCAGCAAGTGTCTGTACCATGTCCTTGTGATTTTTTTTTTTGGGTGTCATACCTTTTTTTTTTGCAGATATTTTATGACTGCTTGGGCCTCTGTTTTGTCCATTTTTGGATTTTTCACACACCTCTCACCTTTGTATGTGCATCACTTGCACAGAAATTAAGATAGAAATCTAAATTTGTTTTTCTAGCTTTATAAGAAGTGGCAGTGTTCAGCTATGACTGTTTTTTCTGGGTGAGGCTTAGAACTTTTTGAACAACCCTCATGGATGGATGGATAGATAGATAGATAGATAGATAGATAGATAGATAGATAGACAACTTTATCGATCCCATTGGGAGGTTCCCTCAGAGAAATTGAAGCGTGCCTTAGATTCCTTGTGTAGTTATGCTATGCAGCTTTTGTTGATCATTGTGTATTTTCAGCTGAAGAAACATTATATTAATCAGCAGCAACACAACATTACTGAATTACAGGGAGATCTTGAAAACATGATGATCTTGAAAATTTCTATGTAAACACCAGTGATTGTCTCAGACACCTTTAATTGTAATGTGCCATCTGGTCAGATAGGTACAAGGGTGAGGTAAACCTTTACAAAACATTCAGTTCAATGAGTTCCAGCATGTTGACAATGTCTTACTGCAACAGTCGTAACAGCTGTTTGGTCATTTGTCTCTACTCTGATATACAATTCCAGTTTTGATACCAGATATAAAATACTGGGTTTGTGCCACATATTGACGGATGAATATGAAACGAAGGCGGTTCTGACTTTGTGTTTCTTAGAGTTGCATCATTTAATCTGACCTCACCTTTTTATTTCTTCCAAGGATAAACTCTAGGTTGTGGGCATTGCTGAGCTGCCTGTAATTTCTGATCTTGACTACATGACAAAAAAATCGTCCTTTGCTGATGCAGGAAAGATTTAATATGGGATTTATTGGCTGCACAACTTAATGAATAGATGTTTCAGATGTTAACTTTATGGAGTTTCCATCTAGAATGTATGCAAATATATGGCTGCATTTCATAAACATGTTCTGTTAACTAACTTATGTTATTGCTAATACTGTGTGTCACAGTGCTATATGATGAAGTCTTTCATTTCTTGCCTGAATCTCACCCAAGACTGTACTTTTATTTTCTTCTCATCTGTTAGCTAGCCCCAAAGATATTTCAGCTGCTTTAGAGGGATTTTAACTTTTCACCATTCACATAAAAAAAGGTTGGAAGATAGAAGCAATGGGACATGGGCTATGACACCTATCAGCCACACAGACTCAAGACTTTCATTATTTATACTATTTCCAGTAAAGCAGTAAATCTCAGCTTCTCCATAAATATTAATACTGATTCCCAGTTTGTTAGAATATACGGTTGACCGACGATGTGCAGGTGTAGTTTAAAGAGTAAGAAGTTCTGCGGGGGCATTGATGTGGGTGAGACGGTGTGTGTGTGTGTGCGTGTGTGAGTAAGTGAGTATATAACACATTTTATGTACTCTGACAACCTCATGCATTCAGGTCAATATTTATCCAGTCCTCCAGGCTCACCGTGGATACTTTTCTCATCTATTTCATCACTCCTTTGAGACACTGTGTGTGTCTGTCTGCGTATGTGCTCAAGACATATATTTTTCTCCACACAGATGTGTTTGTGTATACGCTTGTTGGTACCCCTCTGTGTCTCCTTTCAACCAGTGGACATTTTAGCTACTTTGCCAAATTCTTGCTGCTTTTACTTTCTGGCAGTGTTGTGTTAGAGAATCATTCTCCCAGTACAACTGATGATGTGCTTTTGAAATCAGCTTAGTTTAGGTTTCTATGTCCCCATGGTAACATGTTGTACCCAGTGGTTGTTCTATCAATATTGTATAGTAGCTCTATTTGAATGTGTGAAAGTGATCTATAGTGTGTGTGACCACTCAAAGACTAGAAAAGTGCTGGGTAAATGCAGTCCATTTTTATGAGTCATATTATTTTAATATTAAACAGCAGCCTTCAGGGGTGAACACCTATATGAATTCCAATATACAAGTTTAGATCTTATCATGACTTACGGTATCTCACCCCCTCACATTTCTGCAAATATTATATTCTTTTCATGGGACAACACTGAAGAAATGACATTTTGACAAAATGAAAAGTAGTCAGCGTAAAGCCTAAATGTATTGTTATCTCAAAATAACTCAAAATAAGCCATTAATAGCTAAACCCCTGGCAAAAAAAAAACTAACTGAGCCCAGTGTCATGTGACTCATTTGTGTTACAAGGTCTCAGGTGTGAATAGGGAGCAGGTGGTTAAATTTAGTATTACAGCTCTCATACTGGTTACTGAAAGTTCAACATGGCACCTCATGGCAAAGAACTCTCTGAAGATCTAAAAAGAATTGTTGAAAAAAAGAATTGTTGCTCTTTATGAAAATGGCCTAGGCTATAAGAAGATTGCCAACACCCTGAAACTGAGCTGCAGCACAGTGGCCAAGACCATCCAGCAGTTTAACAGGACAGGTTTCACTCAGAACAGGCCTTGCCATGGTTGGCCAGAAAAGTTGAGTGCACGTGCTCAGCATCACATCCAGAGGCTGTTTTTGGAAAATAGACGTATGAGTGCTGCCAGCATTGCTGCAGAGGTTGAAGGGGTGAGGGGTCAGCCTGTCGATGCTCAGACCATATGCCGCACACTGCATCAAATTGGTCTGCATGGCTGTCGTCCCAGAAGGAAGCCTCTCCTAAAGATGATGCACAAGAAAACCTGCAAACAGTTTGCTGAAGACAAGCAGACTAAGGACATAGATTACTGGAACCATGTCAGGTGGTCTGATGAGACTAAGATAAACTTATTTGGTTCAGATGGTGTCAAGTGTGAGTGGTGGCAACCAGGTGAGGAGTACAAAGTCACAAAGTGTGTCTTGCCTAAAGTCAAGCATGGTGGAGGGAGTGTCATGGTCTGGGGAATCCTCAAACAGAAGGTGGAGGCGTGTAAGGTCTCAAATATCTGCCAGCTCCGTGATGTCGTCATGGAGGAGTGGAAGAGGATTCCACTGGCAACCTGTGAAGCTCTGGTGAACTCCATGCCCAAGAGAGTTAAGGCAGTGCTGGAAAATAATGGTGGCCACAAAATATTGACACTTTATTGGCATTTTCACTTAGGGGTGTACATGCTTTTGTTGCCAGAGGTTTAGCTCTTAATGGCTATTAATTTTGAGTAATTTTGAGGGAACAATAAATTTACACTGTTATATAAGCTGTACACTGAGTACTTTTCATTGTGTCAAAGTGTCATTTCTTTAGTGTTGTCCCATGAAAAGATATAATTAAATATCTGCAGAAATATGAGGGATGTAGTCACTTTTGTGAGATGCGTATACACAATATACAGTATAAACTTTGCTGCGTGGTAGCTGTTGACAATGTATTAATGAAGTGATAACAGCCACAGTTGCTGCTGCACTGGATAGTGGAGTCTTATACATATGTATGATGAGTAATCATGTTACTAGAGAAACAAGTGGTGGAACAACCATGGTTCTGTTTTCATTATAATTCAAGCGGATTTTATGAAAAGCAGGTGGGTGATGAATATGTTTTTATTGTCACTATTCACTATACTTGATACTTTTTTTTATCACTGTCATTTTTAATTACTTTCATTTGTTTTATTGGATTCTAAAGTAAGGATATTTTTCTTCATATTTTCATGTTGCTCCATTCATCTTAACTGATGTCATTCAGTTACTCTTGTTTGTATATTTTTTGTATCATCGTGTATATTTCTTTTGTCTGTCTGTGAAGCACTGTGAAGTGCACTGAATTGAATGGAAGGTGTTCAAATACACTGTAACTGACTGGTAATGTTCATTTTATGGAGGATTGTTCAAACTTAAACAACATACACTCAAATCCTCAGACAGACTCGGGGTCAGCTGAACTCTTAAGTATTTTATTATCTTTATTGTTAGTATTTTATTTATTTATTTGGATTTAATACTTGAAGTTGCCGAGAGTGACATTTTTGCAGACTATATTTTGTTGTGTGACATTTGTCTGGGACCTCAGTTTCACCTGCAGATTGTTATCCTTCCTTGAAACAGTAATGCCATTTTTTCATCTATGTTGGTTTGGGATGTTCCTGATAGCAATGCTAACTTTAGCACACTATCATCCTGAAGGTTAATAAGTAGATGCTTATCAGGTGTTATATTTACGATACTCAACATCTTAATATAGGGTGTTAGTGTGCTGACAGTTCCTAATTAACACTAAATACAAATTACAGCTGAAGCTAATGGGAAAGCCAGTGTTTTTACATAATACATAACACATTAAAGGGCTCATAGGACACATATTTTTGACTACTGTAAATTGTTCTCTGATGTCTCCAAATAGTGTATGTAATATTGATTGGGATGAAAAAGTCCCAGGATCACTCCTAAGTAGCCTAATGGAACCTCATTAAATCCCTCTAGAATGAAATGATCATTTTTCTCCTCACACTAGGTAAGATCATGAATATTTAAATGAGTTGTGCTCTGATTGGTTGGTTTCCAGTGAAGGCAAAGAAGGTCCACTGCTGATTATACTGACCAGCAACAGTTCAGTGTTAACTTCAACCTGTTTGAGGAGTCAGATATTGAGGAGCAGCCAGTCACCCAGAACAGAAATGAATGTGTCAGAGTAGCAACTATTTTGTAGCAAAGTGTCTGTTGGTGTCACACTGGTTGCTGTGTTCCTCCATCCATCCTGGATGTTTTCACCAGTGTGGCTGGAGGATTATCCTGCTAAAAGAGGTCACTGCTATTAGGGAAACTATTTTTTTCAAAAAGGGGTGAACTTATTCTGTTTATATTTAGGTAGGTGGCTCATGTCAAAATAACAACCACATGTTTCCACAGTTTCAGGACCCAAAGTTTCATAGCATCACGTTCTTTCCCTGGCGACACACACCCACCCAGCCATCACAGAAGACATGATTTGTCAGTCCAAGTCCTCTTCATCCATGTGATACCATCTATCAGAGCTATCATTAACCTTTTCTGCAGTTTGAGCTGCAGTAGCTCTTCAGTTTGATCAGAGCACACAGGTCAGCCTTCACTTCCATGTACATCAATCTTAGTTAAGTCTTAGTTGCCCATGAACCTGCCACCAGTTCCCCAGGTTTCCTTCTTAGTACCACTTTTGGTACTGACGAGTGTACACTGAAAATCTCAGAACTGCAGAGCTGGAGATGGTCTGACCCAGTCATCAGCCGCCTGTCTGGTTCTTGTTAAATTTGCTCACGCTGCACATTTTCCCTGGTTTTGAGGACAAAATGTGTTGTCTTCACTTCACTTGTCAGTGGTCATAATTACAGCTGATCAGTGCGTTTGAAATGGAAGTTGTGTGACATTTTATATTCATTCAAATTTAAGAAATCAAACCTAAGCACACAGATTGAGATACTAAGCATGTACAAGATAAGTAAATCTGCACCTAGTGTTGTACATGTATTGCAAATACTGAAATTTGCAGTTTATTCAAAGACCAGCTATATTTGCACTACTGAGATTTGACATTTCCAGCTCACTGAGGTTGTGACAGTCAAGCTGTCGTTAGTTAAAAAAGATTTATTAAACAATTCTGAACCTCCTCTTTTTTTCTTCTCTCTCCTTTCTGGCTAACGAGTGAGGGAGAGATAGATGCAAGCAGAGCTAACACCTCAGTCGACTCCAATTAGAGGGAGGCGTGAGCGAGCCTCGGTCCTGCTAATCTGTCACCTCACAGGGTGCTGGAGATAGCCTACTGAAATGAGAAAGAGGGGATGAAAGTGAAAAAGACGTAAGGCAAGAGACACAAGGACAAACAGAAGGTGGTGGGATGAGTGAATTTAAATTTGAAAGAAAATTATTTAAAACAGTCACTCTGCACAAGCTAGAGCCTCAAAAATGACCTTAATTGGATTATGGTCTTGCTGGCTCAGTCAACAAAATTGTAATGTTATATACTGTAAGATGGGCTGTCTCTGGTCTGTTGTATTGGATTGCTTTATATTGTGGGATTTCGTATTCGTTCTAAATAAAAAAACAGATTCAGTTAAAAACCAGCCTCATATAACAGATTGTGGTCAATATAAACAAATATGGGCCAACACTAAATACAGACTGGGGAAATGTGAACATCAGGATAAAATGATGGGAGGTCAATTACATGTATAAACCAGTTCATCATAATGTAACATACATGATCCAGTGAGGTTGGAGATGTTGAGAATGTTTCCTTGGTCCCTCTATTGGGCCTAATAACAGGCAATGGTGAAGAAGCCAACGCCACAATAACAACAACAGCTGTTGTTCAGTCTGTGCTAACAACAACATTAACTGATGCCTCAGCTCTCAGCCCAGTCTCCTGTCCCTTCTCACAGAGCTCACAGCCAATCACAGGCAGTTGAACACTGTCTAACCTAGCTCCTCAAATGTTCACTGTTACTGGGAAATAACAGGACTTACATTTTTACTCTAACCACACTCTTCTAATTGCCCTGAACATCGTTCCTTAGTGACTTGAACACTGACATAAACACAAAACTTTCTGTTACAAGATGCACCAAGACTGGGACCATGGTGATTTTTAGCTCACCACAGGTCTCACATGGCACCTGATACAATCGATATGGCTATTGTTGTGTTAGCAAACAGTCGATACATCACCTGCAGCAAACATGGGGAAATATTCACATTCTTTGGAGTCATTTCTCTCAAATTCCAGTATCCCCTCTGACAATGAGGAAGCTGTAGTGTGACTATGCGTGTATGATCTCTTTAAGGATCAGGACTGTACAGCAAAGCTATAGTCAGATCACCTTTACTGTGCTTCAGAGGAAACGATAAGGAATTTATAGTTGTTATTCAAAAGAAGAAAGTTCACAGCATTTATCTGTTGAATTGAAAAGGCAATGAGAAGTTGAAATTTAAACTTTCCCATGAGCTAATCACTTGTGCATCTTTTTAAATTCTCAGACCAACCACAAGTTATCTCTGCCTTGGAGCTCCATTTCAAATCAGATCAGAAGCAGAGTTCAAACGAAGCTGAAAACTTTCACAGTTGGCCCCTGCAACACACAAAGCTGATATAATGACAGAAAACCAGCAATTGTTTGGGGAGGTTCTCGAGTGAGCAAAATCTATTATCAAAATGCAACAAACACATGACCAGAAAACCACTTACAAACACCAATGGTTCACTACTATCAGTTCGACTAAAGCAACTTGGTAAAATCAATCTTTCTAGCATTCATTATTCTCTGTTGTGGAAGCATGCCTGACCAACCATAACTTGGTATAGTCCTGAAGCTCCGAAGTCAGACCAGCAGCAGATTTCAAGTCTTGCAGAGCTGGTGTGATGAAAGGGAACAAATTTTGATAGTTCTCATGGTGTAGGGAGACTAGCGTGACAAAGGGAAAAAAAAAGACCCTTTGAAAACAGGACACACCCTGCAGACAGTGGCATCACTTAAAATGTGCCAATGCCATGAACAAAAAAACGTGGTATAAACCTAATTCTTTGTTACAGCTATGATGGTCTACACCTTTCTCCCCCGTTGTTATTCACTCTTTTGAGAGTCATGGCGACTGTGATTTGACATGAGCAGCTCGTCTCTGTGTCTCTCCACTTGTTGGTGGCAACTCATAGCTTTGTGCCTTGTGTTATTTTGACTGAGACACTTCAGCAGAAATAAGGGTGTTACTCCCTGATGTCATTTTTCTGTTTTATCTCCTATTAGATTAGTCAGGTGATGAGATGTTAAATTAGCTATGTTAGTCCTCTTGTGGTTATAATTAATTTTTGATTTGAGAAACACATTTCTGTTCTCCTTTGCAGATGCTACTTGTTATTGTTTCTCAAAGGATCCTTCTCCATTAATATTAACATCTTTGTTTGTTGTCTTTTAAAAACTTTGTTTCAACCATTCCATCTGGTTATTTATGTTGCTTCCTTTTCCCCCAAGTCAACTAGGGTTGTAACGTTCTTGGTATAGTGAAGTAGGAGACTGTGTGATGCACAAGACAGATGTGAGGTGGTTGATGAAGGAGTCAAAAAGATTCGAAGGATCAGCACCAAGACCATCCTGAACAATCTGAATAGTTCTTGCACCAACATCTCCAGGCAGATTCTCCAGAGAGCACTGGATGATTTTAGTCATCAGTTCAGTGGTGACATAGGGTCATTTGTCTGGACACAGGGGCATGGATTTCTTTTGGCAAAATTACTATCAAGTAAAGCCTGTTTGGAGGTTTGTTTGGGTGTTCAATGTTCAATTGTTCATATGTTCAAACAACCTTTGTCAAAGTAAATGGAAAAATTAGGGGGATGATGTTAGAATTCTTGAAGAAATTGTCAGGCAGTCTCCTAATGATTTTGGCCTTGGGCAGCACTGGACCTCCTAACATGACAAAGTGGTCAAGAAATGGTTTACAGACAAAATTAATGTTTTGAAGTTCACAGCTGAATCTTAGTGAAAATCTATATATGGAATTAGAGAACAGAGTGTAGCAGGAAAGGACCTGGAGTTCCCTGCAAGCAGATGTGGAACAATATCCCAGTTGAAACATGTGAAAAAAGCTTGTTGACAATTATGATAAATATAGGATTTTATATGTTTGCAGTTTGAGCCATACACTGAACTGCAGTAATACCTTGGTGGAATATTATTACCCAGGTTAAAATATGTTGTCATTTTGTCAAAAGGGGTTTAAGGGAACCCTTTCTGACAAAATGGTATTTTTTAAACTGACTTTCATGACATGATGTCCAATGAACAGTGAAACAAAGCTGCTCTCACTTGCTTTTTGTACATGTACTGTCTCCTCTCCCTCCTGCCTCCCTCTTCATCCCTAATTTCAGTCTCCTCTTTCTCAATTTCTCTAATCTTCATCCCTTATCTCTGTTTTACATTACCCCCATTTCCCCACTCCATCCCCTTCTTTTATCTCACTTCTTCATCTCCTTCGTCCTCTCCTCCTCCTCCCAGATAATTTATCTGCCTAAGAGCTGACTAAGCAGCTGTTGGTGTTATCATGATTTTTTTAAGTGTTATTTTTTCAGTGACAAGAGAAACAGATAGAATCGATAACCCCACAGGGCCACAAAGGAGTTTCATAACCACCACAAGAATTAGCAAACAGATGGATTTCAGAAACTTAATATTAGCTGCTGTAGTTCAGCACAAACCCACACTCCCTTAACTCCACTTCATAAACTGTAGAGAGCTGTTGGATTATCATATTTATTAGCACGTACAAGATAAACTGCTTAATATGCAGCTACAGGACATCTAAAAATCTCCCCCTTGGTCTGACTGGAGAAGGGGAGGAGTGGTTCGATTTGGAGAGGAGGCAGACATGTCTTCTTCCACAAGCAGATATTTTGAAAACAATGACACTAATGTTTCTGAGCAGATAATGAAACACACATGCACGTAGAGAGGCTGCAAGTGATAACCTCAACTCTGGTCAAATCAAGATAGGAAAGATTGAGCGCTGCAGGACTTCTGGGTCCAGCCTTCAGGACTCGATGAGAAAAAAAAAAACACACAGTCTGTTATCCTGTTTGCCAAAGAGTTGTTAAAGAAACACTTGTTAACCTGCAATGTCCACTGCTGCTATCTGTCCACTGTGTGTTGTTTATTGTGGCCATATTGTCTAATAGAATGTCTTTTATCATAGCTGTTCCCTAAAGCCAATGGATGAAATTCAGTTCTATCTCCACAAGAAACTGATTACACCTTTAATTCCCAGATGTAAATCTACCTTTACTATCAGTTGTGGAAGTTTGTGAAATGCTTTGAGCTTGTTTGTTTCATATAAAAGAAGGAACATCCACTCAGTGTGAGCTTCACACGAGTGCATTTATTAAGCACGGTGATGCAAATGTACCTAAC
Organism: Polydactylus sextarius; assembly: GCA_016801845.1. Taxonomy (NCBI): domain Eukaryota; kingdom Metazoa; phylum Chordata; class Actinopteri; family Polynemidae; genus Polydactylus; species Polydactylus sextarius. Next base: position 16,063,486 of record CM028922.1, on the reverse strand, counting down.
AGCTCATCATAAAGGAGGAGTTTACAATTTTTAAGTGAAAATAAGTAAACGCAGCAAATGCAATGCTCTTAATGAGGGTTCCTTCAAATGTTAATACTCAGTGTTATTTTTGATTAACATAAAAATAGGAGCAAAGAGCAGTAGTAGCAAAGGTTTATTGGGATTGACAATGATCATGATATAGGTATGCCTTAAAAATATGCAGATACTGGCAGCACAGATCTTTAACAAACTGACTGTAGATTTTGATGATTAACATTTCCATGGTCTATCATTTGTATTAATGCCAAAAAGTTGACAGGCTGACAGCGTATCAAAGTGAATTGTTCCTGATCACTGGATATAGCCAAACACTCAGCACAATGTTTCTGTCACTGAACTGAATGCTAATAGTAGAAAAGTAATTGGGTGAAGTTTGTTCATTAATCTGCCAAAATCCTTTTAAACAAAAATAAACGCAAATGGTCCTTGTGTTTCTATTGTAATTAACAAAGTGAGGTATGTGCAGAGGTAGAACAGGAAGTTAACAGTTTATCGATCTTAATGCAGCAACAAAGAGGAAGCCAGCTTTCAGAAGCACATTAATGTGCTCTGTCTAGCCAAGGCCAGGAATACATTTCACACTGAGCTGGTGTGAAGCTGAGCCACACACGTCATTTCAGTTTTTTCTTTTTCTCTGCAAATGTACAGACACAAACTAACCTGTGCATCTGGTGACCTTCAACCTGCTGCTGTTTTTACCGCAGACTGTACTATCCTCCATTATCCTTGTAAATGATATTAAAGTTTTATATATCAGCCCTCTGCACAGTAAAGAGGGAGCAGAAAGGTCTTCGGGAAAACAAGTCATCTTAAAGATTTTAATACTGTTATTTATCAGAAATATTTTCACAGTTATGTGGAGACCAAGTGAATGCATACACTCTGACATTGTGTTTCAAGTGAAGCTGTGATTGGGTTTGATTTCTGCTTTCTTCATCTGCAGCTGTAAATGTTGTCTCCTTCTAATCAAATAAAACCAGTGTCTTCCTCAAGAGACAACAATAATACGCAGGAAAAACAATGTAGAATAGAATAGACACAGAAGCTATTATGTCAAAGATTATTTTCATGCCTCTTCACTGAAATAAGGAGACTGAAGTGGGATGATGTGTGATAAAGGTCAAATTCAAGACAATCTTACTGACCTATATCACTAAAGAGTTGCATAAAGACATGGCAATGTGGAATCAGTCCTCAATCTGTGCACCATCTTTATTATAATGTAGAGATCTGCAGACATCTGGAGAATCAGCCAAAGCAAACATTTCCGAAAGTTTGACTTTGACAACACCAGAATGTTAATAGATTCATTCATTGATTTACACTCTGACGAATCATAAATGAATCAATAAATGTTCATTCAAATGCAACAGAACAATCACAGAATGTCACAATCACAGAAACCAGGAAAAAAAAAAAAAAAAAAAACTAAGCCCATAAATTAAACAAACAAATGAGTGGTGTTTTTTCACACTGCTTTTCAATAGCAAATGATTAACTGAGAAATTGTGAAGTGAACTCTGTATTGAGGGTGCTCACTTTTTTAACATAACGTGATGTACGACATCAGAGACCTGGTCTGTCAGGAACTGGCAGCTTGGAAAGTGGCTCTTTATGTTTCCTGTCACATCAGTGTCTCTAACAGGCTCCATCTGGCTTTAAATCTTCTCACTGCAGCAGGAACACAGAGATCTTGTTTAGCCTGTGTTGTCAAATGAGAACGACACCTGTTTCTCTAAATACTTCATATTTTAAATGGAAATATTTTGCCATCATGATGACTATTCATTAGCCTATTTTTGGTGCCTCCTCCAGGAGTTGATGCCCTACATGCACCGTGTTTTTTTTTTTTTTTTTTTTGTCTTTCTTTTATGTCAGTCGTCAGTCTGGGAATCCAGTCTGGGTTTTCCTCCACAGGTCTCCTGCCGGCTCTGTCCTCCTCTCCTCAGAGACTGAGTGAAGAATATGTGGGAGAGTTTGAGCCAATCAACAGTGCAGAGCAACACAGAGGTGTGTTAGGGCATGTGTTCACAGAAGAGCATGTCAGTTAGAAGGAGCCAGGTGTGATCACTGTATTCCTGACGAACAAGAACAGTTCTGATACATTAGATATTATCTCTTGAGTTATTTAAACGACTGCCTTTAAAACTCCACATTTCAAGACACTGACACTTACTCTGTGTGTATGAAAATAAGGGATCTATTTAAGTTAAGTGCATTACAATTTGTGGAGTAAAAAGGGGTAACAAAGGAATGAAAACACAAAATAAAAAATGAGTAAAAAAAAAAAGTCAAGTCAGCCAAGAAGCAGTGAAATGGAAGAGCAGCAACAAAGACAGTGACTGGATGTTAGTGATTATTTTAAAGCAGAGAGCTGCTTACTGCAGGCTATGTCCGTGTGTGTCTGTTTGTGTCTATGTGTGTGTGTGTGTTCACACACATTCCATTTGGCCTTCATGAACACATCAGCACAACAGCGGCAAATTGCTACAAACTGGTACAAACTGGTACCTGTCTTATCCAGCTCCAAGTTAAAATTTCTATAACAATAATATCTTCTAACATAGTGCACTGTTACCCAATATATATCCTCAAAACGTGCAATTCATATAGTTCATAACTCATCATCCGTCATGTGGGACTCCAGAAAGAAGCTGAGCTGGAGTCTTTATGTGTGGAGTTTTCTCTGTGTGCATGTTCTGTTTGTGTCTGAGTAGGTTTTCTTTCAGGCACCCCGGCACAGTCCCACAGTCCAAACATGCAGGTAAGGCTGAGTAGTGACTCTACATTAGTAGTGAATGTGAGCGTGAATGTCTGTCCATTTTATTTGTCCCAGTGATAGACTGGTGACCTATAGGCGAGGCTCAGCACCTGGACGCTTTAATGTACTTTCTACATCATTTCACAATGCTAATTAAACAGTCTGAACCAGGGTGTTGAGGTGACGGACCAGTCTTGTCACTGTCTTAATACTGACTCTTCTTAGTGTAGTCAGAAATCAATATACAAGTGCTATTTGAATGCATCATGTTTGATGACCTTCATGTTGACTGCCCGACCTCTGCTCTCTTCCTGCTTTGAAGTAATTTCGACTCCCACCACCAGTGATGTGACCAAGTGTAAATACTAATAACAGCACAGGCCACATGTTCATGGTGTGTAGTAAGCACGGTGTGTTCTGTGTGACACCTGGCTGCAGACTAGGTTATGTGATGATGCCCGTGGAGCCACATCCTCCTTCTCCAGCTGCTTTAGCTGCCTCAGGTCTCATCTCTCTGCCTCATTATATTTCTCTTGTACTGCATCTTGTTTGTTTTCTTATCTCCCTGTTGATACCCACGTTATTGCTTCTTTAATTGTTTATTGTTCAAACATAAATACAGAATACTACAGATGATCCTGTCATAAACACACCCCGCTGAGTTACACTACAGGTGTCATACTTGAGTTTAACATCATTACTAGTTTATTGCATTTAATTTATCACACATTTAACTAACTGTACACATCATGACCCCATGTTAATTCTTATTTACATGATTATTCTGAAAATATGTTACACATGTAAATACATAGAAAAATATTTTTAAATGATTTCTTATTGTAGATGTAAAGTACACTTTTCTGACTAGTAGTGATTACTTGCACAGACGGTCTGTTTTTCTGGGCTATATCCCATCATACACTCCATACACAGGGGCAGAGGTCCATAGTGCTTGGTCAGTGTGTCGATAACTGACGTCCATTCAATCTATACTCAGTCAAAGGTCAGCTACTTAGACACAGACCCACACTGGGCAATATTGACAGTGAGTGGAAGGGAGTAAAAGTGATATGACAGATAGATGTGGCTCTTGAACATGAACAGAGTGTGTTTTAATAATGATAGTCCCACATTTCTGCTCAACATGATGAATACTGCCGGCGGTAACCTGTTGGCAGCCATAAGTGTGACAGTGTGTCGCTATTCGAACTATTTAAAAATCTTATCAGAGCTGGAAACATGTCTGAAATGTTTTATGTAGGATAACAGTTTACTGATGACAGCAGTAGCTTTTCATGTTTGGGCCATTCAGAGTAGGACATATGAGACAGAAAATCTGTGGTAATAGTATTTAAAATGAAGGAAGGTGTTTAAAAATACTATAAGCAGCTAACCAGCATCTTCCAGCATCAGTGTTTTGAGCGCAAACGTAGGATCTCACATCAGTCAGAGGAGACCGAGGATAAGATATATTATTAAAATGAGTATGCACCACTTGACCACATGTGTCTATACATCATGTGCTTGTCAGTTCATATAATGTCTCCTGCTAAAAGAGGTCTTCAGCAGATGTCTGGCAAAGACAGACACAAAATATGTCTGGTTTTTTCATGGTGTCAAGCTTAGATTTCATTTTACTGAGCCATCTTGCTCCTCAAGGTGAGAATGAGCCAATCAGTGTCCCAGCAGCCGGTCCACATCCCACAGCCTGGCAGCTGTAGGCAAGTGGCCACGCAGCCAGCCAGCAGCTGATGGCTACTCACACAACCAGCCAGCAGCCAGTTAACAGCCACCTGCACAGCCAGACAGCATCAGGTCACCACCAATCTGTGAGCCAGGAAGCCAACAGGAAAGCAGCTGTACCACGGGGAGTCTCACAAGGACGACCTGACTGAGTACGGGGTGAACTGAGTCCCCACAGAGGTCAGTTATGGTGTGATTATTCAGACTGAGGAAAATGGATCTTCGTGATCCTCAGCCAAATAGCTCTGAACATATGAATGGTCTGTCAGTGCAATAAATGCAGATAATGTTGTTCCTTTGGTTTTGTTAGGCAGTGATTATTTTATACATTTTTATATTAGTGTCTCTGCTGCAGCTCATGCTCTTACCTCACTGGACCAATCTGATGTTGATCTTGTACCATTATAACTCAAAAAGTAGTAAAGCAGGATAAGATGGCTATGGTTCTATTATTGTCATTATTATTGAAGAATGACCATATTTGTAATGGCTCCAGCAGTAAATAAAATGATTAATTATAGATTGTAATAATATAAATGATAAAAACACCTTCAGGTACTTCAGCTACTACATCTCGAGTGTAGTGTGTGTATTGTGTGGCTAAAGACAGAACTCTTCTCTTTTGAGAAATGTGTTTGACATAATCTTCTGTGTCACACAGTGTCCTAACGTTCAGTCATGCTGACATAATATCGGGCAGGTACGATAACAAGATGGTTCCACAGTGGAAGATGTCAATAGACACACTTTCCAATTTTGTTGGTAATATCCTCTCATGGCGTAAAAGTGAAACACGGCACAGAACATATGATGGAGAAACACTGTCTGCAGCACTGATGGTGCTCTCTAAATTTCCCTCTTCATGCTCTGCATCTGGGGCTCTAATTTTTCTTTTTGACAGTAGAATTAAATAGCAAAACAGCCATCTGTGACATCTCTGATGAAATGAGCACTTAAAGCTTAAATTTCATTTCACCTCTGCAGTTGGACTGAACATTTCAGCAATAATAACAACAGAGATTAACTTGTTTGGCTGGTTAAAGTCAAGGAGACAGATGCTATTAAGTGAAACAAGAGGCAATTACCTTGTGAGGGATTTGAGTTGTAGCTGTGTTTTGTTTCTAGTCCTTAAAGGCTGAGTTCATGTTAATCTGCCTTCACTGGTTAAAAAAGGTGTTGACGCTGTGGACTGCAGTACTGCTGAGCTGAGTAATTACAGTTTTTAAACTGCACCCCTTAACTTTGAATAGAATACTCTTTTATTGTCATTGTACAGTGGGGGTACAACGAAATTGTTGATTGATATTCCAATTCTGTTTTCATAGACCAGAAAAACACTTGTTACTGTTGCATATTATCCAGATTGTGGTAAAAAGCGTGATTCTAAACCAGCCAGTGTACACATCATGGTTTTCTGGTCGGCTGCAATAAGCAGCGTCACCTTGTTTTTGGTAAATTCACTACAAATCAATTTTGTTAATCAGCAGCTGTTGTTTTGTTTTGTTGGGTTTCAACAGCTGTCAGACTTCAACTAGTGTTTTAACACAACGTGTGAGTGGTCAGTAGTAAGTAACTAATAACTAACCATTCTGCCAACAACATGTCTTGTTTCTTTTGATTACATATTCAATATATGAAAATCTGGATAATGCGGTTGTTTTTCTTCCATGCAGCCAAAAATCTAGTATGAGAATATCTACAGCAGCTTCTCAAGCAGTGTCTTGGTACATGTTCTGTTCTTCTGCAAATTTGGCCACAGTGTTTCATTCAATTCAGCTTTATAACAAAATATATTTATCTCAAGATACTTTAGTTTGTGAACACCAGCACCTGTGACGTGATGAATAACAACAACAACAACAACAACAACAACAACAATAATAATAATAGTTGTAAGATGGTTGTTGCCATGGCACCACATGAGTGGCAGCCAGGTTGATGGCAGCGTCTAATTTTTCTTCCTTTTTGCTTCTTTTTACCTAAACTTTTAAACATTTAAATATGCTTTTAATTAGGACGTTTTTTCCCCCTTTTTTTCTTGTGTTTTTTTCACCTCGTTTTGTTTTTGTTTTTGACTGACAACCAGAGAGCCATTGAGCCGTTGTCCTATTATTTCTCCAGTGATCAGCTGATGACACTGTGCTGCTTAAAGATACGACCCAACAAGAGACCCCAGATCCTGGTGGAGATAAGGTGGAGAAGAAGGGGATGCAGAGTAGGAGTAAAGTACTGTGAGAAGAAAAGATGGTACAAACTATGACCACCATCTATGACTATGGGGAATGTATGATCTCTCCCCATAAGATGGAGAACTCCCAGTGCTGACCAGCCTACAGAGCAGCATCATGTGTCTCACTGAGACCTGGCAGAGGACAGAGGGGCTAATGAGACAGACAAGAGGAAGGACGTGGGGATCTAGATGTTTATTAAGGAGAGATGGAGTAACCCGGAGTACATCAGTGTTATTGAGCAGTGCTGCTCTGGACATTGACCTTTTTGCTGTTAGCTATTGGCCATACTACATCCAGAGGTGTTCTCACAAGTCATCGTGATAACTCGCTGTCGGTCGATCTACCTGTGAACTCTGTCATGTCCCAGCTGTTAACATCACACCCACTCTAGGGAAGGGAAGGTGGTGAAGTGCACAGTGCATCATGAGAGTTCCCTTATTATTACGACATACGTATATATTTAGAAAACATTCAAAGTGAACAAGACCCAGGCAGCTTTCAGGCTTTCATCTGAGCCCGGGACTTTTTTTTTTACTGTAAGGCAACAGTTTCAGGTTTAAAACTCTGCATCATTAATCACAGCCATTCTCCATGTTGTGTAAAAGTGTAGGAGCTGCACTCTTTCAGTTAATACCCTCAACAGATGGAGGCTGCAATCGAAGTGTCCATCAAAGTTCCCAGTGCTACTCTAATTTAAGTCTGCAGCCAAAGCACAGCTAAGTCTGCTGTAGAAGGAAGTAAGCCCTTGTTTTGGAAGGTGCATGTACACAATGTAGCAGATGACCTTCTCACTGACAAACTGCCTCAGGGCTCTGGAGACACTAACTTGTGTAGAAACAAGACAAAAATGTTTTTCACATAATCGCAGTCTTAGCACAACAATCTATCTGTTTTTCCAGATGACATATTAAGTTGCTGTTGACTTGATGTTGTCCCTCTGCCTCTGCTACGGATTCCACACATTCACCTGACAGTCTCAAACCACTTTCACAGTAGCTCCATGGCAGCTGTTAGTGAAGCTTTGAGCTGAATCACCCCCTGCCTGGTGCCCAGGTCAATCAACCACTAACTGCTGTAAACATCAGTCTCTGCTAGAATGCTGAAAGGTGCACAGCTCAGAAATGACACACAGGAGAAGCTACAAATTTAGATGGTTAATATTCTGTTGTCTATTGATGTTCCCCCAGTGAGAGAGTATTGACTGACTGAGCGTGTACTTTCACTTGTACATAAATCCTCCTGGCAACAGTAGAAACAAACCCTTCATATTAGATCACAGTATTTATCAGCTCTTGTCAATCTAAGTGTTCCTGTGAGCTATCGTTAAGTTCAAATGCATTAATTGCATAAACAGACAGCTGTGTAAAGTAATACATTTAGCATGCCGGCGGTGACTGACTCTTAAAACCATTCAATGGAATTAGATCAGTCTAGAGTAGACTAAATGTTGTTTCTTTGGAGAAACAAAATGACGATGAGCTTAATTAGCTTGTGATAGAAGCAGCTCCCTCTTTCACTGTCAGATTGATTTTCAAAGGTATGATCCACTGAAATCATTTCATTCTTGAGATTTAACTTTTCTTTTCTTTTCTTTTTTTTTTTTTTTTTTTTGAAAATAAACAATTGTAGTTTTTAAGATTACAAGACCCTCCCCGTCATCATTAATATTTTACTGTGAACCAAAGCCTTCTGCCTTTAAAAACACTACACATCAAACACAACTTTTTGTTGTGAGATTGAATTAAGAAACAGTTTTTCCTGAGATGACATTTAGTAGGACTGTGATGTTTTATATTTTGGGCTGCTCAGTAGAATCCTTATTTCATTTCTTGTTCTTTCTTGTTCTAGTTTTATTCCTGGAAAAGAACGATAGAATACAAATGTAAGGTGTTACAGAATAAAAAGTCACATAACACACTTTTCTGACCTCACCTCCCCCTAATTTGTGGACAGTTCTCCAGACCCAGAGACTTAAAGTTTATATTACATCATTGGTGCTTCTGTTTGCAGGCTACTATGCAGCCATTGACCCATGGATCCCTGGAAAACAAGCCCAGAGTTGCTTATAATAAGCAGACATGGGAAAACTAAGCATTGCAGACAAACAAACAAAAAAGTCAGGGAGTGAAGCAGAGTGAGGAGGAAGAAGAAAAAAAAACACAAATAGAGAAAGCAGAAGTGATGAGATGAGAATTATAACCCCTGTATATAATTACTGCAATAACAAGCTATTCACCCTGTGTGAGCAATTTTTGTTGGGAAATGTGACAAGAGGGAAGGATGATAATTACTGTCCTAAGAACAATGCAGATTAAAAAAATGATGAGCCCATCAGCTTCCACGACTGCTGAAGTTAGTTAGTGTGTGTGTGTGTGTGTGTGTGTGTGTGTGTGTGTGTTTAGTGTGTGCGCGTATGTGTGGTACAAAGACTGCGCAAGCAGGGTGTCAGCAGAAAGAATGGTTAACTGTGTGTGTTTAAAGTGACATACGTGGGCACTTTGTGTATTCCATGTGTTTGAGCACTTGCCTGGTGGATGACTGTAAATGACAGCTGCTGGGTCATAAAGGGTCTCAGAGCTTGTTAAAGCCTGACTGGGGATAATGGAGTAGGGCTTTGGGTACACACAAACACAAAGAACCCACATACACCTCATATATACTCAGTATGTCAGTTTCTGTTAGAACGACTTCTACTCCAGTCAGGCTTCTCTCCAATGTTTTATTGGGACTGATCTGCACACGTTGAAACCTTGTTATAGTGTGTGTTTGAATGTTTGCCTGCTCTTGTGAGGACTAATGTGGCTTTTCAACATTTTTGTACTGAATTGGTTTAAGATTTAAGGCTTGAATCAGGTGTAGTTTAAATTCAGGATTATGACCGTGGTCAGCCTTGTAGCTGGAGTGTTTAGGAGCCGGGACACTGGACACTGGTGCATGTTTACATGTGAATGTGTCATTTCAAAGAACCCAGATTTTAAGGTTTTCAGAGCTCCATTGTACATAACTGTCCAGCACCAAAAGGAAGACGGACAATGTGCAGTTAGCTGTTGACCTCGCTGCCACATTCCCTCAGGAAGTTTATGCACAGCTGATCAGTAGGTTGCATGTTTTAATTGCATCACTCCAGATAGCGGCTAATATTGCTTTGTATGTTGTGCATTTAATCCCATCATGCAACAGAATACCTTGTTCATGTCTCAGATGTCCACTGTGACACAAGTTCAAGGGACAGTTGTCCTCCACTGCAATGGCTCAATAATCATTGATTCATTACTGTGAAATTGCCACCTTCCTGGAGCTTAGAGGATGAGTTGTAATGAAATTGATGACACTCATTAAACCAGCACACTGATCACACAACCACACAACACAATACAAAACTTGGATTTCTATTAAAAATGGTACATACATTCATGTTGCTCTAAGGATGAATTGTAAAATTATATATATATATATATATATATATATTGAGAGAGAGAGAGAGAGAGAGAGAAATATGAGTTAGCCATGTGAATTTCAAGTGTCTTGTGGCTCAGAAGCAATGTGGTTTACTCTTTTTATTGAGCCTATTTTATCTAGAACTGAAAAAAAAAAAAAAAAAAGACCGAAATGTATTGACGTCACTGTGATAGGCCTGTAGATGCATCTCCATCCTGACACCCTTGATACATTGTAAAGTAAATACCTATACATATTGAATGTGTAGAGACACTTTCACTTTGATTTATCTTTTCCCTTTTCATTCTAACCTGCGTCAGTCTGCATTATGTCATTTTTTTCTGTGTGTGTGGATTTGAAGATGAGAAACTGATTGTGTATGCTCCACCTACATGTGTGTGACAGTGTTAGGCGTGTTTTTGTTATAGTGTGTGTGCAATAGTGCTGTGGTGAATACATTTGATTTTTGAAAAACAGACCATGAAATAGATTCTCACCATCTGATGACTTCCCAGATGTCTCCAATGTTATATGTGTTATTTCAGAGAATGTGTGTGTGTGTGTGTGTACAATTACACTTGTGAGAACCACTTTAAGTTTTATACCTTAGAAGAAAAGACTTTGAGGGAAAGTGATGACATTTTTCCTGGTCATCATAACATCAAATGTCTGTTTCCTCAGGGGTGGTTTTAAGGTTAGATTTAGAATTAAGTTTAGGTTTGTTTGTTGTTGTCGTGTTAGGGTTCGTGGAAGGGTTGGGGTTATGTTAAAGTGCTGGGGAATGAATTATGTTAATGTGATGTGTCTTCACAAAGATAGAAGTACAAGTACAAATGTGTGTACATGTGCACGTGTGTCTTATTAACCTCATACTTCGTTCTGTGTTGACCTGTACACGGTGCTGTATAGATAAAGAACTGATGGAGATTGTTCAGTAGCAGTTCTTAGGTTTTGCAGCAGCCATCACCGCAGAAACAATGTACAACAGATCTGGTCGACTACATTACCACACTGTGTGAGTGTAAAATACAATCTATTCTATGCTCTAGTTGTCCCAAACCAGAGTGGTTCCTATAAATACCTTTAGCTGTCCAAAATAGGTCCAAAATACTTCTAGTATACTACTAATAGGTTTTACAACAACCATGTAAAAGCCAAACAGGCGCACTGTTTTTCTGAGGGAGACATCAAAAATCTGTTGAGGCGTTACTTTGGACTCAGGACTTTCTGAACAACTGTGTAGGACATAATCCAAGTTGTGAACCACAACCTCTCATTTCATAGGGATTCATGAGATGCGGTTAACAGCTGCATTTCAAATAAATATGCAACTTTAGGCTCAGTTTTACCACCTACTTGACTTTAAGCAAACGTCAATAAACCCACTGAGGGAAACAAAGAAGGAATCAAGTCCAAAATGTCAGATGACTTCACGAACACCAAATCCTAGAGGATGCTTCCTACTGTGATGTTATTCACATGTGCAAATGTATCTTCAGTCTCTTTTTCTAATTTGTTACAGATATCATGCACTGTCCAGCTCCAGTGCACAAAAAAATATTTTCCTGACCCTGTTTGCTCTTCACTCTCCTCACCTCACAAACATCCCCTTCACTGTTGCTTTCTGTCTGGTTTGCCCATCTGCCCCTGTCCATCTCTTCATCTTGGCCGTGTGCCTGTGTGGTATTTGGGATTGTCCGCTGCCAGCTTTGTGTCCTGGCTTTGACAGATTGTCCCCTGGCAGGTGATATCGCTCAACAAGATCCTGTCACCAAGGGACAGCAAAAAACATAGTTTTAAAGAGGAAAGGGGAGGAGACAGAAAAATAAAAATCACTGAAAAACCATGTGACGATGTTTTGTGTGAGATCTACTGTACAGTGTATAGATTAAAGCAGGATAACTTCCCTGCACCAATGATCTATTTCCATTGTATCTGAACTGCTCATTGAGTTGAGCCTTTGTAGTGGAGCTGTCCATGGTCCTGAACACAAGCTGCTGTAGAGAGATCCACTTGAGTATTGTAACAACCAAACTATCTAACACTTTCATGTAATTGACTGTATGATTACATTGGACTGACTGCACTGAACTGTATTCAGATAGTTCAGAGGTTCCCACTCCTCCTCATGGCTCCTCAGAGTTTAAGGACCTCAGAACTAAGAAGTTCTGACCCAGTACTGCCTGTGGAGAATCATATATCTCACTCCTCTGAGTCACAACTCAATATATTATTAATAAACATCAAATAATCCACCTAGAAATGAGTGAAAATAGACAGACCTAGATTAATAACCATCACATTGTTCAGGTTTCCCTCACAATTCATGTAAAGAAAAAGAAAAACAACAAAAAGCAAAATTATTTATTCATGTAGTTCCAATATACACAATTCACTTTTCTCATCTAGCTCCCCGTTCCCTACTGAACACTGATATACTCAGCTCTGCTGATGACAGTGATGATCTATTTCCTCTCATCTGCCAAAGTTCTTTCTCTCTCAACATAGAAATGAAGTGAAGAGAGACATGCTGCGTTGTTAGAAAAACAAAACTATAGTTCACAAACTATAGTTTGAAAAAAGAAGCCCCCTGTCTCATGTCAGAAATCAGTCAATTGTTAGAGGAGCCAGCAGTTTTCCATAACCTGATGTCTAACATACCTATCACTTACTGAAGAATACAATACAAGCATAAGAACAATTGTTCTCCACATTTTCCATCAATAATCTCTCATTTTGATTTATTGTGACTTTTCTTCTGACCCTGTATAGGACGATGAGACCTAGATTATGAGACCTAGTTCTCTATCAAGAAGGTAAGCATCACTATGGAGGTAAAAGGAAGCAAAAATTCACCCAAAACCAACTATGGAACTGACATAACTTCCTCAAAAAGAGTCCAATATCAAGCTAAAAGTCTTCACCTTGCATAACTTTACTTTTTAAGTAGTGAGGTAAAACATGACTATGATATAATCAAACCAAAGACCTTCACCTTGCTTTCTCTGTGACTAAATGAATCCAAAAATGCTAAATGTCTGTTAGCTACAGCCAGAATCTTTGATATCTGGGTTGTTTGAGCAGCACCTTTGTGTTTATATAGATAACCTGTCTTTCATTCATTTGTTCCATTTTTGTTTTAACTGTGGAAAACATTCAGTTTCCTGTCTATTTGAAATTCTTCCCAGCTACTTTGGTATAGAAGAGGGTAAGTGTCACTGGAGAGATAAGATTATTGTACTGACCATTATTTGAGGTTCATCTTTTTGTTTCATTTTTGTTTTAACTGTCTAAAAAGCTTCAATTTTTGATTTGTTTGAAATGTTTCCAGACACTTGAGTATTCTACGCTGGTTGTGGTGTATTTCAATGAATAAACATTTATTCTGCAAAACACAATCATGGTAGATGTGATTTGATGAATGTTTTATCATTGTATAAAAGTCATCTTCCATGTGTAGAAGATTTTCAGCAGCAGTTGCATGGACTGAGATATGTTTTATTTCTTTTTCTGTCCATTTGACTACATACTCCCTGTATTTTATTCAGGTTTGGCCCCGTGGAGGCAGGTACATAAGTGTCAGTCTATTAGTAGTACTACTATTGTACAGCTTTTATTATTGACTTATGTAGAGGATGAATTCACATTTGTTGAGTTACAAAACTTGTAAAATGTTATAATATTCATATTTCTATTAGAAGTTACAGAAATATTATAAAAGAAAATGAAAATAGTTGTAAATTGTATAAATTCACCATGTAATGGTGAATTTATAACATTTACAACTATTTTCAATAATAAAAACTGCATTTTGACAGTTTACAACTGATACTTCTTTACTGTTAATTACCACACATTTCTCTCTCATCTCATTATATATTTGTATTTACAATGTTATATTTGAATTAAACAGTTTTATTGATTACAAGTGATGTTAAATCTGCAAATACATTTTAGTTTAATGCGTAAAATTTGATTTTACAAAAATGTTTGGAGCAGTCTTGTGTTTCATTTCTTGGTATCTTGTGACTGTTATTTAGTGTATTCTAGTGTGTATTATTTGTTAATAATTTGGATTTTGGGGAGACATATCATTTCACCTTTGTGTCTCAAGCTTAAAAAGTTCAGTGAACTCTGCTGTAGACATTTAAATAAAATGGTGGACAGTGAATGACCTTCACTATAGTGAATGGCAGATTGATTTGAATGTGGCCACAGACGTGCAGTGACTAAATACTGAAGCAGATTACACAGAAGCAGTGTCACTATAAACAGAAAACAAATGTACTTTACTACATATAGAGATGTAGTAAAAAAAATACTCCATGGATGATCCTTTATTCAATCAATAACTGTAGTGACATTTGTAAACAATTGTTTTATACTCTTAAAAGTTATTGTCCTGGTTATTGGAATGACTTTGAAATGAAAAGTGAAGACAACACATAATAGTTGTTCTATCATTGTTCCATCAGGCAGCAGCTGCTGAAAAGCTACATCGCTGTCTGCTTCATTTCAAGTACCCAGTGTGTCACACATATTGAAAATCATTTACTAAGCAGCAGCTCTGAGTGAGAAATTCACACACACACACACACACACACACACACACACACACACACTGTGTATTGTCCTGCTGGCAGAGACAGAGAGTGGGCCGCTGGGAGAAGAGATGTCTCCATCGACCAACAGTCAAACTTTTAATAAACACATTAAATCCTTATGGATCCTCCCACTGAGCTGCCACTAAATGGCACTCATGAGGAATTAGCACCAGGCAAGATTAATTGGCTGTCTGGACAGAAGAGGAGAGGAAAGCAGAGGAGAGGAAAGAGCTAGATGACAAGGGACTGAGGGAGAAACGAGGAGGAGAAACAGAAAAAAACAAAAATGAAAGAGGATGTGCAGAGGAGGAGGATGGAGTTAAAGGAAGATGAATGAGAGGACAGAAGACGGAGGAAAGAAAGATTGGCTGAGAGGTGACACAGATGAAGGAGCAGGAGAAAGGTGGCAAGATGGAGAAAGGAGGAGGAGAGGAAAGAGAAAAGTTGTAAAGGAAGGAATGCATGACAAGACTTTAAATTCAGGGTCAGTCCAAGGAAACCTGATGGAAAATTAATACCAAAATGTCCAAATTATCATTAAAGATGGATTAGAACATCTTTATGTTCAGTAGCCAGCCATTCATCAGAACATTACAGTTTCTTGCAGATGAAAGTAGCAGGGACTAAAAAAAGTAATAATAAGTAATTCAAAAGTTTGCTCCGAGACATGTCCTGTCAGACAAAGCTTAACAAATAGATCCAAAAAGAAATCGAGGTTGGAGGTCTTTTATTGATTGAACTTACATTTCTCTATAATTCATGGCCACATGACAAAGCCTGAACTTCCTTTAGTTTGGGGGGCAATGCTTTTTTTTCTGGAATTAGTTTGTTCAGAATTTTTTTGGTGCTCGTGCTGAAGTGTACCGTGGTGGAATTCTTGTTAAAGTGGCACGTGGATCGCATTTTTCATGAAAAATAGAACAGCAGAGAGTCTGCACCTCACTGTGTGGCTGCTACGATGCATTTCCAAGCTCTGAGGTGTTAAATTTTGCTCAAGAAAAGTGAACTCACAGTGTCCAACTTATATATGAATGTTCTACGTGTTACATGAGTTAATGTACAACACAGAGCAAGGACATTATTGTAGAAATCTAATGTCTCAGTGAGATTGTTTTGTAGTTCTGAAGATATTTGGTTTTTGGTAACAAATGAAAGAAGTGGTATAACTAAAATTCTGAGATATGTTTTCACATTCCATCCTTGTGTTAACTTGTGTGGCCATCGCTGCAGTTCCTGAGATATTTCACTAAAATGCATTTGCGTCTGCATTGCGTTATTCTATTATAAGTATTAATTCACCTCATATTTCTAATTGGTGTTATTGTTAATTACGTGCTACTTCTGAATGCCTTTGTCTCTGTCCATTTTCTTTTTAGAACAAGATTTTTTCAGGGTTGAACTTGAAAGAGTGAAACTGAAAAGGAGCCCGAGGTCAACTGTGGCATGCAGGCTTCTGAAACACCCCTATGGATTTTGAGTCAAACCTTTAAATTCAGGTCCTAGCTGGTTGAGAAAATCTTAGCAGGGAAAATGAGTGACCTTCACCTGCCCCTTTTAAAGTCGCTTAAAGCTGCAGTAGCTAAGTTAATGAAGGATTGAAGGATCCAGGATTGCGACGAAAAATTCACACAGATACAACATTCAGGTCCCTCCCTCAGCCTCTGCTGAGCTCTAAAACTGTCTCCTGAACCACTTAACTATAGAACATACATGCTCACTTGACTCTTGCCAAACCCTAATTACACCTCATACACCAACTTGTTATCAGTTAAAGGGGAAATTAAATTTTTTATCCATATAGCTCCAAATCATAAAAAAACATTTATTTCAAGACACTTCACATAGAGCCAACATTTCCACAAGAGTAAGAAATAATCTTACTATTTTTCAAATGGGAAAATGTCCAGTTTTTACTGTTGACTTTATTAAATGCAGCTCATAAGATTTATTGTGCTTCTTACGTTCCCCACTAGATGTTTTAAAGTCCAGGAGAAATACAATGATCTTCAGTGAAGTTCTGGAACATAGCAACATGCAATTGGTGCAGACAGGAGCAGTTTAACGACATTTACTGTTGTCACTGTTAAGTACTGTCAGGTGCTAGTCAGGTGGCTGGGTCACAGGTGAGTGAACTGCTCTGTTGATTCAAGATAATCTTTGTTAAAACACACGGTGGCTGAGAACAGATGGTACACACACACACACGTGCGCGTGCGCGCGCACACACACACACACACACACACAAAGATACGTATATTACACAATATAAAATAAACCTGGTCTTGATGTCTGTGAGTAGGTGTGTGTGTGTGTGTGTGTGTGTGTGTGTGTGTGTGTGTGTGTGTGCATGCGTGCATGTGTGTGATGCGGATTAAAGCCGTCAGCGTGTGTTCAGAAATCTGTCCCATCAACAGATGGCTAATTGCTTTGTCAATTAACCATGAAAATGTTAATGGTGTCTCATTATCAATTATTTAATTTGTTATATAACTTATTAATCAAACACAGTGTAAATTACCACAGAGACTGAGAGGGCAAGTGCAGTTTGAAACGTGAAGTGTTTAAACACTTTGAAGTGATAATGTAAATGTGAGCACTAACATCATGCCTTGTGTAAGCTCAGTGTTAATTTAATTAAAACAACCCGTAGATTTCATTTCCTGCCTCTCTGTGTCGTTTAGCACAAACATTGAGTCAGACCTCATTATTTTATGAACATTTACTCAAATTACACCACAGTAAATGTCCAAAGATCTTAAAACTGGGCATTGTGCTGCAGCATTTTAGACACGATTACTATTCTCACAACACTGAGTTGCATAATTTAACTCATAATTTAATTGCTGTTAAATATCCATTTACTACTATTTGATTACCCTAATTAGTTATTAATTCTTTTGTTTCCTGCTGTCGCTGCCTGATTGTTGAACTTTTGCTCTAATTCTGTTCTAAATTGTCATGTGGTCTAATGACTACAGATGTCATGAAACCCACTCATACATAAACATATCTCTTCTATTTAAGTGTTTTGATACCATTTACATCAGGTACAGAGGGGAACACCTTGTTTATTTTTCCTTTTTCCCTTTCATGACAGATACAGTGTAGAGAGACAGGAAATGGGGAGGAGAGTTAGGGAAAAACACACAGGAAAGTTTGACTTGGACTTGAGTTGGATCATAACCAGTCAGCTATCTAGGCGCCACTGGAGAACATCTCTTTTGTTACACAGAAACAAAGGACTGGACCCACTACGTAGACTCGGAGGCAGAACAGATTCCAAAAAAAAAAAAAAAAAAGAATTTATTTAACCAAAACACAAAGGTGAGGCAGGCAATTGTCCAGGTGAAAAAGGCAGAGAGCTGAGCAGTCTGGCGGGAACGAGGCTGGCAGAGACACAGGACTGTTGGTTAAAACAGAAATCATGCAGCAAAGCAGAAAAAAAACATTCAAAGGAGTGAGAACAACAACAAACTGGTGGCCCATGGGTGAGAGGACTGGTCTTTTAACTGCATTAGGAGTAGATGAGCCAGAGGTGTGTGTTAACCACGCCCATCACAACACTGTCAGAAGAAGAAGAGGAAAGACACAACAGAAATAGACCCAGCAAACATTTCAGCACCATGGAGAGAGAAACTGTGGACGTTTTACTGCTGAAGCTGTGTATATTATATATATATATATATATATATATATATATATATATATATATATATATATATATATATATTATAGTATTGTATAGTTATAATATATAATATACTGATGTTGTAATTGATATAATGTAGCACGTGTTGCAACATCAAACTATTTCCGTGTGTTTTTATTTTTGTTTTTTTGCTCTTTTTCTAGAGCTTTCCCAACAGTTCATCTTTAGTTACTAGTTAATTTATCATAGTTATCACACTGGGACAACAGTGTGCACCAACACCACACTTGAAAATCAGAGCTTTTTATTAAGAATTTGACCCTTTTCAAGTAGGGAAAAATGCATTTTCTCACATCAAACAAAGAACAGTTGGTGTTTGACCACCAACACAAAAAAATATCATTTTACTCACATATTAGATGGCGTGTAGGGAACAGGTTGTTTTCTAATATTATCTCTCCAGAATATGAGGGATTTATATGGTTATTTGCTTCAAAGGTTCACTTCATAATTACCATAGGGAGCCCATTACTGGCGCTTACCCTGTGATTTATCACCATCTCTCTGAAATGATGTCAAACATGGTAATGAGGGTGATGCCCCATTCTAACCCAAGCCTGAGATGTTTCATTTTTTGATCTGTGTGTCCTTGGGAAACAGTCAAATAATGAATAAAAGCAGCTCAGCAGGTTTTCAGAATTTGGTTTATATCACCATCACAATAAAAAACTGTGGCTGTGATGCAAAATACAACAGACATTACTACATTAGTGGCACACATACAAAATGTAAGTTGTTGGATTACTTTTTTCCGTGCTGTATAATTATTATCTTTGATTTGTCAACACAGACATGTGAATTGAAACAAACAGCTCAATTTATTTTGTCTGCAACCATTCAAATGAAAAACCACAGAGACCCGGAAACTGTAGAAAGCCTCAACTGTTTATCAATTTAGCACTTGCCAAACAGCTTTTGTGCGAGAAATTAAGTCTGACTGATAAACAACAAACAAATCTGAGCATTGATTCACTGTCGGCTGGAAAAATTCAAACATAGGCACCGTTTTCTCTGCTAACAAGCATGTCAGTCATCTAAAGAACAGAGACAGTTTTCATCAGCTGTCTACTTCTTAAGGAAATAACCATCCCTCTTATTGATGATGGTGCATGTAGAGCGTCATGCCCTGAGGTGAAACAAGGCAGAGGTGGAGAGGCCCTGATAGCATGAGCAGAACAGTTCAACAAAAAACTCATATCTGGTATTGCATTGAAACATTTCCGTTTTTCCTCTTATAACCTTCAAACTGTTCATAATAATAACATGTTAAACACTGTAGATATTTTATTGTTATTTTCACCTTGATGCCAGTGGTCTTGTATGTTTGGGAGGAGGTCAACAACTGTTATATTTCAGTGTAGTGTTAGAGGTGGGTAGTAATGGTATGAGATAGATAATCTGCGTGTAGCCAGTGCATATGCATCATGCTTATTCACTGAACTACTTATAACTTTCAGCTTTGTATTACAGCACAAAAAGCAGACATCAAACTGTTACAGGTATTAAGTGTCCGGCCTGAGGAGAGCACACAGTAAACACAAACACAGCTAGCTGAGTGGTTTTATTCATGAGCTTTTAAAGCTTCTACTGTTGCTGGCTCTCCCTCCCTCCCTCTCTCTCTCTCTCTCACACACACACACACACACACGGAGAGAGAGAGAATGACTGTGCTATCAAAGATACTACAGAAGGCTAATTAAGAATATGCATAGCCTAGACCTAACAAGCTCATTTGTCTCTCACCGTCCACATGGTGCTAACAAGGCCCTCTGCTCATTAAAGCCTTTAAGCTGCAAGGCCAGACAGCACCCTGTCAGTCAGCTAACAAGGTAAATGAAGGAGGCACCCAGGGTTGACTTTGCTTGGAAGACTCGAGTTGGGAGATTAACCCCCTTGACTCTTCACCAAAACAGTAAGGCGAGGTTCAGCTGACCTCAGAGAAGCTTGGTCCAACATCACACACACACACACACAAGACATCTAACACGCTGACATGGGTGTGTGTGGTTGTGCAAGTGTTTGCATGCATACTTATAACCATCCTCCTCCGTATGAAGGCAAAGATCAACCAAAAGGAAACAAGATCAAACTATGTAATGATAACTGCACAAAGAGATGAGGTCATAGGCAGAACACTGGCCATTTTTGTCTTGTCGCATTTGTTGATTTTTTTTTTTTTTAGAAGCAGACAATAAATGTCTCTAAAATAAATCAATTAGATATGAGGAGCCAGACATCACTTATATTACACATTTCATGGTGGTGCAGTGGTTTGCACTGTCACCTGAATTACCCATAGGTGTGTCTATGTGTTTGTTGATTTCCATCAACAGGACAAGCAGTATAGAAAATGCATGTATGGAAGTTTTTCTTTTGACCTTTGAATGAAGACAAAACTGTTGTAGGTTAAAACCAGTGCTTTATGGCAACACTGTGATGCAATCAATTACATTTAATTAATTAATTAATTAATTCACAATAATATTGACAATAATGATAATAATTTCAGTGGAGCAATATATACAGTTAATACTATAATGTATAGCTTTCAGTTCTCCTACACTTCTAACTGTAAAAGACACTGCAGTTCTTTTAGAAGCCTGACTGCTGCTCATGCACTGAAGTAGTGTGATAAGTTGTGCAACCTGTCAGAGCAATAGTGAGATAAACAGACTTAATGAAAAAAGATAGTGTTCTCAGACAGACCTTGAGTGATTCCTGGGTGAATCTCTTGGTCTTATTCTGTTGTTACAGAATATTTAACAAAAACGGCTGTTTTGTTCTGTGAACAGTTGTCTGACAGATGGACTGGAACCCTGTGGTTTCCCCAAAGCCATAATCCCAGGCACATTAAAGCTGCCTCAGTCAGGGACACAAATGAGAAATGCACTCCCCTTGAGTCTGAGATTAAGATTTATTAAAACACATCGCCACCGGTCCCATCAGAAGTAAGCTCCAGACATGTTTTTGGACTCTGGGTCTATTTTACACAGACCCGCATATGGCAAAAGTTCCAGCATGTTCAGGCTGAGATCCAAGGCAAGATAGGGCAAGGCGACATAAGATTAACTTTATTGATCCCTGAGGGCTAGGCATGCCAGAGGGGAAATTGAGTCATTACAGCAGAAAAGCATGGAAGTGTAGGATGGAGGACAGAGTAAATGGGGCAACAAGGTGGTGTACTGTGCAGCAAGAAAGACCTGCAATCAACATTTCTGACATTTTCAGGCACCTGGTTAAGCAAGGAGGGCAAGAAGAAAAGGAAATGGCAGCAAAAACTCAGCCATGCTTAAGGATACAAACAGAGCTTTGTTCTGATGAAAGTAAGTGTGTTTACACCATGGAGTTATAGCTGCTTCTTTGTGAAAACACAAACAAAAACTACATTCATCCCAGAAAACAGACAAAAATGACAATAACTACAGTTGTGCTCAAAATAATAGCAGTCCAACATGACTAACCAGATCAATCACTGTTTTTGGTCGAAATTATATTATTACATGGCAAATAATTTACTAGTTGGTGTAGGAGAGTCAGAGAAACCCACAGACCCAACATTCATGATATGCATGCTCTTGAGTCTGTGTAATTGAATAACTAATTGAAAGGGGAGTGTTCAAAATAATAGCAGTGTGGAGTGAATCAAATTATCCTGAGCTGGACTACTTTTTACAGGTGCCAGAAGTTGGTCGACTCCATGCAACACAGATGTGAAGCAGTTCTCAAAAACAGTGGTTATACAACTAAATATTAGTTTAGTGATGCTAAATCTTAATGTTTTTTTTTTCAGCTTATTGAGTAAATATTTGAGGTTGTAATGAAAAATGCAGACACTGCTATTTTTTGAACAGCCCAATGTCATTTTTTCCTTTCATTTTCTGTAAAGTAATTAAACTATTGATACATTTTTCTTCATGTTTTAAAATATTTAAAATATAATGTGCAGTGTTTCCAATGAATAGAAATAAAAAACTATCATAAGGATTTTGAGTTTTACATTTTCACATTAAAAAAACACTGCTATAATTTTGAATACAACTGTATGTGAACTTTCTTGAGCTGCTTACATTACAGTTGTAGTATGAGTAGACAGCAAGATATGACCTCTGGACACTGAATGGACTTGTATGCTTCTGTCAAAATACTTGTTGGGTGATTAAAGAGTACACTGCAAGTAAAACATTGCTGTTTAATATCCATTTAATATGTTTTTTTCTCACTCCAGTAGCCTAAAATCATTAGCTGATGGACAGGACAGGTTAAAAAACAAAACAGAAATGGTCAACTGGCCTTGCACTTGCCAGAAGTACTTGTGGTTTCTTTTGAGTTTGGCCTTTGACCACCAACAAACTTAACATGTGTAACATAGTGGGATCAGCATCGTGGCTAGCACTGAGGTAAGATGCATCAGAATGTACAATGAATGCAGAAAGAGAGACACTGACATTCCAAATGTCACTGTACTCTTGTAAAACTTCCGGCTCAGGGTCAGTGCCCATTTTCTTATATCTATAAGGTATAAACTGACTTATTCCCCAAGGCTCGATTTTAAGTCCAATTCTTCTTAGTCTTTACATGCTGCCCCTTAGGGATGTCAACAGGAAACCAAGCAACATGTTTTCATAGGTTATGCTGATGACACACACCTTTATATTTATGTGTGTCCTGGCGACACTAGCACTATAGAAACCAATTTTAACTGTACACAATTGTAGACATCAAGACATGGATGGACAATGTTTTACATCTCAACCAGGACACAACAGAAGTACTGGTCATCAGTCATCAATAAATCAATCAAAAGAAGTAAAGAACCCTGGACTTTAGCTTAAATCTTACATCACTTATTAGAAATATAACAGAGACAGTGTTCTTTCATCTGAAGAATATTACCAGAGTGCAGCCATTCCTCTCTCAGGCCAATGCAGAGACACTGATTCATTATTTTATTACTTGCAGAATTGATTACTGTAATGCTCCTCTTTCCGGTCTTCCTAAGAAGAACATTGTTTCATCAAAATTGCTGCAAAACTCAGCTGCATGTTTGTTGATGAGGACCAGAAAGAGAACACATATTACACCACTTAAAAAAAAAAAAAAAAAAAAGTAGTTTTTTGCCTTTAATCAGAGAAACAGGAAACAGGGAGGAGAGTGGGGGAAGGACATGCAGGAAAGGTTAACTCGGTCGGGACTCGAACCGGCGAACAACTGCACGGCTTATATGCCAACGTGGTACATCTTAGCCGCTCAGCCATCCAGGCGCCCCAATTACACCACTTTTAAAATCTCTGCATTAGCTTCCTGTGTGTCCCAATCGATTTTAAGATTATTTTACTGTTTTTAAGGCTCTCAGTGGTCATTGCCTAAAATGTACTGATTTACTTTTAGTTTATGAACCTCCTAGAGCCCTCAGGTCTTAATATGCTGGTCTTTTAGAAATTACCAACATGAGGACCAAACATATGGAGAAGCCTTATTTAACTGCTATGGTCGTCATCTTTGGAACCGTCTTCCAGCAGACTTGAGGGAAGCTGGTAGTGTTGATATTTTTAAAAGTTAGCCTAAGACTTTCCTTTTTAGTGAAGTTTTTAGTTTTTGAACTACTGTTTTATTTTACTATATACTTACTATCTATTCTTTTTGTTTTTATGACAATTATTTATCCCGTTTTTACTGTTTACCATAGTTTCAGTGTTTCCCAGTAATCAGCAATTGAATTCTGTAGCACCATTTCAAAACCACTCTGGCCAACATTGTTTAATTGGGAAACCTGAACTCACCCTTTGTGAAGTCGGCAGGGTAAGTAAGTAAGTAAGTAAGTAAATTTTATTTATAAAGCACATTTTAAAACCGCTTTCACTGACCAAAGTACTGGACAGAGGGTAGCTAAAAATAGAGATAAAATCAATGCACATGCAATGCATGTAGCCATAAAAGTAACAATGGAGTACCAATAAAAGTTCACAACAAATAAAGGGCCCACGTGATTATAAAAGAAGAGAAAGGAAAAGACAGTTAAGATGCAGGGAAGGCTAAGGAGAAAAAGGTGGGTTTTGAGCCTCAATTTAAAAGAGGAGATAGATGGAGCATGTCTGATATCTGGGGGCAGACAATTCCACAGATGTAGGGCTGGTACCGCCAAAGCTCTGTCACCTTTTTGTCTGAGCTGGGTCCGGGTCACACAGAGAAACCTTTGTCAGTGGATCTAAGGGGCCTAGGAGCAGAATGGGGTTGAAGGAGATCTCATATAGGTAAGGGCCAGCCCATGTAGTGCCTTATAAGTAACCAGAAGAACTTTAAACTGAATCCTAAAGCTAATGGGGAACCAGTGTAATGAAGCCAGTGCAGGGGTGATGTGTTGATGCTTCTTAGTACCTGTCAGCAGTCAAGCAGCTGCGTTTTGTAACAGCTGCAGATGTGATAATTGAGACTGGGGAAGACCGAGGTAGAGGGAGTTACAATAATCTAGCCGCAATGTAATGAAAGTGTGGATGACTGTTTCTAAGTCCTTGAAGGACAAAGCAGGTTTAATGCGAGAAATCAACAACAGAGCTAATCTGCCTTTTCAAGCAGAGCTCTAAGTCAAGGATGACACCTACGTTTTTAGCATAGGGCTTGACAAGGGGGAGAGCTGGGCTAGTTTTTCCACAACAGGGGGTCTAGATGTAGGAGAACCAAAAACGATGACCTCAGGGTGACAACACCGATCTTACAAGTGTGGTTTTTCACCAAGAGATGATGAGGGCAGCAGAGCGACCCTTCATTTACTCAGTAAGGAGTCATATAAGCGTCACGGTGACTGTGAAGGGTTAAACAAGGTTTTGTAAAAAAAAAGTATTCATGAAACTTTCATGAAATACATTTTAAATATATACTTTACTTAAAAAGAAAAAACGTGTGGTCATTCATCAAATCATTTTTAAACTGAGACAGTTTAAAATCATTCACCAAATTAAGAAAAGAGTTTGCATGAAATGAAGAAAACCAGTTTGAACTGAATGGTTTCTAAATGTCAAGTCAGTTGTCGATTACTTTAGTTTTTTAAAATGGATCCAGTATTGTACTTTTCTTTTGTGTGCCATTAAGTTCCAGCACTTCAGTGCTGGAACTTTTGCAAAACTAATTGTATATGTAAATATGTTTTAAGTAAATGAAGTACAAAAGGAGAATTTTAAATTCATTTTAGGCAACAATATACTGCTTCTTTACCTCATGTTGTGTGTAGAGGGAGAGAGAGAATAACTGAGTGCATGTTCAAAAAGCTAAAAGCTGTCATAGATATCTAGACAGATAGATATATAGATAGCTATTTCCTCTTTTATCTTTAAGTAATGTATTCATAAACTCTCTGCACACAGCATGTTGTGATTGAATTAGAAGAAGGAAAATACTCTTCATTACTGCTGAAGAGTGGGCCCTGGCTTCTCTTGTGTGTGTGTGAGTGTTTGTGTATGAGAGAGAAAGATAGAGATTTATGCACACACACACACACACACACACACACACACACACACACCACTACTTCAAATATTGGTGCGCACGTATCACAACTCCTCTTTTCAGGACATCGATATGGGTTCAAGATCAACTCACTAAACTAATCTCTCCTGCTTTCTTCTGAGAACTGAAACTGAAATGTTTGGTGCACTCAAACATGCACTTACTGTGGCGCAGTTATATATTAAAAAAAAAAAAAATCAAAGAAAATACTTTCTCAACTGGGGTTGAGAGGAGGCCACACACAGCAGAATATGAAACTTACACTGCAACTGAGGTTTCAAACTTGACTCTTGGCAGATCTGAACACAGAAACGACCCAGTAACAAAGAGAACAGAGTAAAAGTAACAAACATGTTCCTCAAGATTCAAGATTTTATTTTTTACATGCAATTTGTAGAGAAATACAGTGAAATTAATTTCTGTGATCCCAGTAGTGCTAGTAGTAGATAGAAGGTAGTAATAATAATAAAAAGAAGAATGTAAAAGAATGATGTAAAAATATGCGTAAGTATGTAAGCTATATACAAACTTGGTGTGTGTGTGTGTGTGTGTGTGTGTCAATCATAAACAATCATAACCACACCAAATTTATATCCTGCACACACCACAATACAGGTTATATTCTGTAACACCGTACTCATGATGTTCAATCTAGCGTATATTGTTTATTCTGCTGTGAATATACTTATGTCTCTTTTTAAAGAATGTATGTTATTTTTAACACTTTGCATTTTTAACGCTTCAGATTGTCAGCTATAATCTAACAGTCCGCTATCCTTTTTTTTTATTTATCTCAAATTACTTCTTAAGTTTTGACTCATTTTGATTAAGCCTATTGTTACATTATTATTTATTCAGTTAATGGAAAGTTTGGAATTTTAATTGCATTCCACTGCTGTTTTTACTTTTTTACAGTGCAAAAATCTTTGAATCTTAGTCACTCCTACACATAAAATATGAACACTCTGAAAGAAGACCGGGCTTAGTTTCCTTAGCGATGTAGTTGGCTCTATGTTGAAATGAAAAACAGCACCTCTCCTTATCTACAGCATTATTTCATTAATTGAAACTTTCCACTTGTGACCTATAATTAACCATTAGCCCCCTTTTACTTTTCACCAAGGAATGGAAACAGCTTGTACAATTCATTCTATTATCTTATCAGCCTTTCAATGTGGAGGAATGTAATTTTTACCTTATCCATTCAATATAATGTTGTAGAGATGGTGAAGAATGAAGAGACAATTTGGAAATGAATCATTATAATATTCCTGAAACTAACCAGGTCACTGCAAATACTGTATTATCATTATTGTTCAGTTCATGTGGGTGTTTTCTACACATTCATTATCACTGTTTAATTCAATTTCAATTTAATCTCCAAATGATGACATATTTCAAGACATTTCGCAATATTATAGAGAAAACCCAACTGTTCCCATAGTCAGAACCACTTGGCAACTGTGGAGAGTAAAAATTTCCTTTTAACATGAAGAAAGGTCCAGAACCACTTAGAGTGGGTGGCAGATCGACCGGATGAACGAGACAAAACAAAGAGGGACTTTGGAAAGCAGGTTTGTGCTTTCTCTTTTAGCTAAATACACAAACACATCACAGGAATGAATGGACATGCTGCGAATACAGTACAAACACACACAACACACACTTGTCAACACCAGCCTAATTAGAAGGAAGGTACGAAGAGCTAAGTGGGTGAGTGAGAGTAATGGGAGATATGAAGAATAAAGTAAAAGACAGCTAGACAGGGGAAAAGGTTTTTTATTGATTGTGACTTTCAGCACTTTGAGCCTCTGGTTTTCTGGGACTCTCACATGGTGAAGTTTTCCCTTATCCAATTATAACATTCCCACTATGAGGAGTCAAACACAGATGACAATAAGCTCTGAAAGCAGTGCAAGAGGGAAAGGAAGGCACAAATAGGTGGAGATGGGAAAAGTGAAGGTAAAGAACTTTTGTTTTATCTTTAAAAAGTGAAGAGGAAGAACAGTCTGAAGCGAGAGATACTGGCAAAGAAATCAAGAGAAAGAGGGCAGAAAAAAATTAGTGAGTTTTGCATTAAGAAAGAGAAGGAGGACGTGGTGAAATACTGTAATTATAAATGTCACTAGGAACAAAAAGTGACCGACCTTGTATCATCTCACACCGTCTTTCACTTCGCTCTTTCAATTGAATTAAACTAAAACATGCTCTACCACCATCTGCAAATGGATCTACAATATTAAAGTGTAGTTATCAGAGAACACAGACATGAACAGATGTTAATACAACATAAGTCTGAACATGAAGGTTGTCTTGGTCTCCACTTCATTAGGATTTGATAAACGTCATACATTTTACAATATAATTTTGTTATTGATATTACACCATTTATTATCCTGTTTTTTGTTTAGTTTTCCACATTAAATGTTAAAAATATTTGTTTTAGTGAAAAAAAAAAAGTGTGAGAGAGACAGGGGTGTCATGGCAGAGGTTTGGTAGGAAACACTGAATAAATATCAGAGTTGTTTTTACCAAATAGAACAGGAGGACGACATGTTGATACTTCTTGGCCACCGTAGAAGGAAATGTGCGCACATGCTAAAGATACTATTCAGTTGGTTGCGGTATATGACCTCACAACTAAATGGGAGTAAATCTTTCACAGCATGTCTTGAACTAAGAATGACTGGTTGAACTATGTAAATGATTTTTAAATGGTGATCATCAGCTCTCCTTGGCTTTAAGGAAGTTTAAGGAGTCTTGTCATGACTTTCAGTTTGTTGCATTCTCTGCTGCAAAGACAACGGCAATGTAGAAACATTAAGCATTGGGTGCCACAAATCACTTCACAAAGGAAGTCTTAGTAATCTAAGCAGAGGTGAACATGACAGTGGAGGGTGGATGATTTTAATATTACTATATATTATATATTATTGCTATATATTATTATGTAATATAATATATATTATTATGGACAATGTAATGCAAGTTTTAGAGAGAGTAAGACTCATTTTTTTCCACAGACTTGTTTGACTTATTGTACCTGGACAAATCATGTCATTACTATACATTACTGTACCCACCTGACCCCCATTACGTCACCTGTTTTTACCAAACGTGGTGAACACATCCCTTGATTCACTTTACTGTGTGAAAGTAATTCCCATTTCTAATTGAGCAAAATTTGACCTTTGCCTTCAAACCATCACACATGTGAGCAGAGGGCAGCCATACAGTACTCTGGGAGTGGTATGTGGGGACGGCTCAAGGCTACCTCAGTGTGACCTTGGTGGTTGGTTCAATCCTGTGACCTTCTGGGCAAAAGTCTGCTTCGTTAGCCACCTGGCCACCACTGACCCACAAAAAATGGAGGATGCGGGACGTGTGTACTACAAAGCTTAACAAATTTGGATGGAAGAACAATTTTCTGAATTACACTGTTGGTTTAGTTTAATCCATAGGCAGGAATTACAATAAAGACAAGATTTAATTATTGTCTCTTCCTGCAACACTTTGGCAATGAGCTCAAATCTACTCTGATCACTGTGGTTTTCTGTCTTGGAATCTAAACAATAGACTTAATCCCCACAGCCAAGTAGCTGGAGCTGTTAGTTTCACTTTAGCAGCTGAGACTAATTGCTAATTGATGTTAATTGTTCCTTTGTCTCAGCTGACAACACCAGTGAGCTCTCTACAGGACACTTTTGGCCCATTCTCTCTTCCTGCTGAGAGCCTGTGGTGGCTCTGGCTGAGACAAACCTGCTATTAGATAATAACCTCTGTAACTGCTGTAGTCATACTAACTGGATGCACTTCAATAATTAATTAAATTATGCCCAGAGTGGGACCACTGTTGAACATGGAAGACACAAATGGAGTCATTTCTCTGTGAAATTACTCAGTAGAGAGTGAGAGAAAGTCTACACAGGGCAGACTAAACACACAATGACTTGAATAACAATTGCTGTGAATTGTAGTCTAAGTTTTGTGTGGTACCAGTGGTTTCAGAGGTAGATATGAGCACATACAGTACAATAACTGGAACTTTTTTTAAAAACCGAAGTAAGTCATCAGTTGTGCTGGCTTGATTTTATATGGTAGTGGACACAGCTGGAGGAGAAAGTTGATGTTGAACACTTGAAGCATGATCAGATACTCAGATCTTTTTCCTACAAAATGCAACTTTCTGCTACACATCAGGCTGCTGTATGTCTGATAGAAGCTAATAGCCACGTTTCCAACGAGTTCCCCTAAAATTACTGGAAGTTCCTGCGGTGGAAACGCACCTATTGTCTCATCTATCAAGGGTAACTTCACACTATACTAGTATCACCTGAAAATGTCACACCTTTCCAGATTGTCTGCTGCTGCACCTTCACAGAGAGGTTTTCTTTCATTCACACTTTGACCTGATTAAATCCATTGTGACATTTCTTTTTCTCTCACCACAAATCACAAAGACAGAAAAATCATCACCACTCTTTCATCTAACATGGAGGTCTGCAACAGTCCCTCCTCACAGTCACTGCATGACATCACACCTACAGCTGATGATCTGAATAGGATGGTATAGATAGACAGGTTAGCTGTTGGATGCTCAACCACCCTCCACCATCTCTCACTGTGGATATGAAAATATAATCTCCCACACAGCTGTGGAGTGAAGTGATGTTTTTAATTTATTTAACCTTCATAACATAATCTGTGATATGTCAATTTATTATGAAAATTAAATGTAAGATCAAAGTCACAGGAATTTTGTCTGCACAACCAGAATTGAAGTATCACATTCAAACAAGTGGCAAAAATGTAATTGCAGGAGCACATCAAAAATACAGCAAACTAAAAAAAAAAAAAACGATGATGTAGCAAGGAGGAGCTACCAATGTGTTCTTGAGGTCACCTCTATTTCCTGGTTCATATACCAGCAAGGGTAGTTGATAAGTCAGCAGCGCTAGCAGAGTCTTCACACTGCATAGTTTTTAGGTATCAGATGACATAATGACACCTCACAGAGCTACAGCTTCTAAGTAAATGAACTGCAAGTATAGAGCTTTTCCTGTCTCCTTGTGACCACTCAAAGCTCCTTACATTAGTGGAAATTCACCGATTCACACACTCACACAACACTTCTATACATTATTCTCATAACGTTCATACGCTGATGGACCAGCCATTAGTGGAGGATCTCCCCTACTTTCTGAGCTACAGCCGCCTCTCCTGAAAGGAGCAATTGCAAACAACATATGCCATGGAGAGTCAACACCAGTCCAGATTTATTTCAAACCAAACACAGCAGCAGGTGATTTCAGTGATTACACCCTCCTTTCTGGTTGAAGGTGCTAATCAGTGTGATCAGCTGCTGTGGTGTTTGGTTGGAATTAAGCTCTGCAAAATGTTGGCTCTCATCACATCATATTAGCTGGACACAATTACTGTGGGTTATGCTCTCATTCATGATGTCTCCAGCGCAGCACACTGTACACTGTAGTTTATGAAATGTGAGAAAAGTGGTCCACGCCGCTTTAGATGAACAAGCTGTGGTATGATGACATGCTAAATGAAAACATAGAAGCTACATGTTGTTGTGGACACAGATATTACTGCCCCATCATCTACCTATGTCTCATCTGACAACTTTGCTGTTTGCTGGAAACCAGAATGGTCATTGTGTGAGTTCAGTGCTTCTCAGAGAGAACAGGATGAGTTTACATGATTTCAATTTTGGAAAGATATATTTTATAGTTTTAAAGATATGTACACACATAGACCTGATTCACTGATGCACAAATAGCAGTGTAATAGCCTACTAATGCGGGTATATCTCTCTTCTGTCTTTCTTTTTTTCTTTTTTTTTACAATAAAGTCTTCCCATTGTTCCTTAAACTCTCTCATCCCATTCATTGGTTCCCATTATGTCGGCCTCCCATCGTCTCTGTCTCGAGTCTCATCAGCCTCTATTGTCTGGAAACCGTTGCTACAGAAAAGCTCATATTATTAATACAAAGCCTCAAGAGATGTAACAGGGGTTTTATTCAGCAAGGCAGATTTCAAGGCCACATATTCTGTTCTCTTGCAATTGAGCTTCTCTACTTTCATTCGTGCTCTGTGGTTGTCCTGATCACAGCCCTCTAGCTTCTCTTGGTATCAGACAGGCTGAGGTAGGAGACTTGAGAAGTCTCTGCCATAATCCATTTTACAGAGGAGTGATCGGGAGTACAGCAAAGAGACTAAACCATCTGCTGGTGCCTTTAAATCAAACTCTTAAGTAAATGACCTCCATTCTTAATTTGACTTTCACCAGTTGAAATGTGAATAAAACAAAGAGACACAAATGCTGGTTTTAGTTTAATGTGCGTGGATGCATGCATTATGCATCCACTCTCAAAAATTCAGTTAAAATGTGTGTTTACATATAAATGTGCATGTATTATTACAGCATTATAGCATCTGCAGCTCACTATGTGCCACATTTATTTGTTTGCCAAGGTGCTTGCTCAGTAAATTTGCTTAATACACTACATGCTCAGTCAATCTCACTGCAGCTGACCTCTTAATAACACACCCACACCAAGACGGTGAAAACTGGCTTTGAGACAGATTTACAGCCCATAAACTCTGTCGCTCTGTTTATGCACTGCACTTGTTTTTCCTGAGGAGAGGCAGAGGATGGAGACAGGATGTGGTAAGAATGAAATCTCAGTGTGTTAATGCAGAGAGCAATGCGAAAATGGATTACACACTCTGATGGATACTTTACTGATTGACTTTATTTCAGTATTCACTTTCTTTTGATTTTACTTACCACACGTGGTAAAATCTAACAGAAACAAAAAGAAGCCCTTGAATTAGTGATTACAAGTTGTGGATCTCAACCTGTTTCTCTGTCTTAGTCTGTTTTCTTTTCTCTTTCAAGCTTGAGCAGTAGGTGCACGTTTGTCACACTCTCTCCTCTCCTTTGTTTGCTTCGATTCTCCAGACATCTCCACTCCCTGTGGGCCTCAGCAGGAGGTCTTGTCAACTATGAAGCTGTGTTTGTCCTCTAGTCCTTCATTTTTTTGGCTATACTTCTTTAGTTTTCTTTTTCAATCTCAGCTATTCCCTCTCCATTCTTTTCCCCCCTTGAGGAGGTCATGTTTCCCTGTGAAGCTGTGCCTGTATGTGTCATCCTCCTCACCACCACATTTTCTCTCTGTCTCTCTCTCCTCTCTGTCCCTTCTGTATCCAGCCAGGCGGTCCCGTCAGCCATAAAGCTCCATGTAGACCTCTCCACTTCACTCCAATATAGCACAATGTGTTTATCATCATGAGCTTTGTAGAATCCCTGTCACTAGATAACATC
Organism: Polydactylus sextarius; assembly: GCA_016801845.1. Taxonomy (NCBI): domain Eukaryota; kingdom Metazoa; phylum Chordata; class Actinopteri; family Polynemidae; genus Polydactylus; species Polydactylus sextarius. The sequence goes on along the minus strand of CM028922.1, from coordinate 16,030,113 downwards.
TATGTTTGTATTTGTGTGAGAGGCTTGTGTGTTTTTATAGCCTAAGAGTGAGAGAAAATGTTTTATTATTTGTGTTAATATGAGGATATATCTACATATATGAGGTATGTGCTCGAGGGCATGTTTGTTAATTAAGAAGAGTCTGGAACAAAAATGATATATTTACATTGCACTTTCAATATCTGAAAAGTATGTTTTGCATCTCTTTTACTTTAAACTGTGAACTACTTTAAAATGAAATTGCATTTAATTTGCTTTGCTTATAACAACACTTTACAACACTTTACTGAATGATGTGTGTGGAATCACGATGTGGTTGGAGCCGCAGTAAACAACTAATTTCGGTAAAAAGTGGAGGTGTGATATACTCATTAGCATATTCATAGTCATAGTCATCATGCCATACTTCGTCCTTTCATTCCTTCATTTATTCGTTCATGTGTTTCATTCCTTTATCATCTTTGGCTTTTCTCCTCCTCTCTGTTTACACAGTATTTCAATTCAGCTGAAGTCACAATAAAGCTAGGACTAAATAATAATAAACAAAATGAATTAGAATAAAGCTATGTGAAATAGTGACATAGATGACATGTTAAGTGCTCATGTAATCCTCGGCAGCTAACTTAAGTTATGTTTAGGGCTTAAATGTACAGAAGCATATTGCTGCCACACAGAGAAAAAACAAAGTGGATGTTTAAACGTAATAACATGAAAGATAAGATTCACTCATTCTTCGCCTCTTCCACTGTAAACTGGCATGTGTTCCTTATGATGGCTTATAATGGAGATTCTCCACTGTTGAGATTTCTTCAAGTTCGTGGTGTACCAGAAGACTGTCTCCTTTGCACGGTGGCTGACTTAGCTAGCTAACTAGCTGGGTATGGACCACTTGCACAAAATAGTGTGACATACTTCTGCTTTCCGAAGTTAAGACTTGTTTACTTCTGGCTGTCATGTGCCATAGAGTTTATTGTATTCATTTGTGTGTTTTCCAACCTGTAAGTCACAATTTATGACTTTGCAGCATTCCAGGCAAGTTACACCAAAATGTCTGAGTGCAAGGAAAATCTGTTAGCAATATGTAAACAAACATGGAGAACCATATTAGGCCATATTTCAATCTGTTATGCTTGTGATTGTGATGCAGTCATAGGCAATGGGGAGCGGGGTCCAGCCACAACTCACTCAGGTCTCTCAATGAACTGGCATACCTGTGGTGGATCGGGGGGATGAGAAAGGGGTTTTAAGGGCTTTTGAAAGTCAGAGCGGGGCTGCTGAGCTCTGAGCCACAAAATAATCCATTTTAAAATAATGACTAAAAACAAAACAAAAACAGTTAAAACTGTGAAGTTAAACTCCAGTTCCCAGTTGGTAAGGGCAATCATGGGTATCGTGTGTCTGTATTGCATGTATTGTGTGTGTATTTGTATAAGTAATATAGTCTTGTACTTCAGTTGTAATTAGTATGTCTGCCTTGACAGATTGATGCCACAGTCATTAATTTTATGGATGACGACACCCTGGCTGGCTACATCCCAATTTATGGAGACAGGATTGCAGCAAGATGCTTCTGTTCGCAACATCATGGTGCAAGTACAACAGAATCAACAAAAACTTCATTAGTTTAAAAACTGAAAAAAAGGATGGGAATGATGATGACACTAATAAGGAGGAGACTTCTGCAATTAAACGGAAAAGAAGTTATGAGAAATATAACAAATGGGGAAAAAAAGCGACAAGAAAAATTGAGTTGGGGTGGATCCACGAAAGTAAGCAAGTCCGAAAACGCAGAGGAGGGGGGACAAGGACCGTCGATGTCTCCAAAGAATCAAAAAAACGAGGACTTATTACAGTATCCCAAAGACATTTTCTTTCAGAGAGGGCAAAATAAATGAGGAAAATTTGAAGCATTTAGTCATGACTTATTAGACTATCAAGGGGAAACTGTTTTTGATGAAGATGTTACAGTTGGTGAACTGTACAACATACCTAAAATGGGAGTGCTGAGAATTTACCTGTGCACTTAGGTCCTAGATGATGAGGATGATGAAGAATGTGATAGGGGAAAATCAAATGGACAAGGATGAACAACCAAATGATGAAGAAGATGAGCAGACTGTTCAAACTGTTAATATAGAGACAATCCTACATCTAGACACATCTGAAGGGATGCTTGGCCCCTATCTTGGAGAACCTATTGCTGGCCAAATGGATGACACTTTGACACATCAACCTGACCTGCAGATTGATGATGACCTTATGATCACACCAGTCCTCATTCCCAGAACAAGCTCAGCACTTAGTACTCCATCCGCAGCATCTATAAGTGACGACACATTCAGCATGTCTCCCCCAACAAACACAGCACTCTCTACTTCAGACACAGCACTGACAGATGAAGCTCTGTCGATGCTGTGGCATGGCTCCCCAAACAAGCACACCAAACATTACTCCAGAGTCAGCATTTATCCATGATGTAGAAAGTGGTTCAACAGCTTCATATGATGTTGTGAGTATCACCATAAAACTTTGTAGGGTCTTCTAAAGGAGATGATCGGCCAATTCAAGGATTCAGCACTTCTTAAACATGACCTGACATAAACTTACATCGATGAAAAAGGAGCTGATGTAGATGGTGTCTCAATGGACATGTACGCTGTATTTTGGACACAGCTACTAGACCACACAGCTGAAGGGGAGGACTAGAGTATTCCATCTCTGTGTTGTAAGTGGCAAGAAGAAGAATGGAAATCCAATGGACAATTCTACTCAAAGAATTTGAAGACCATGGCTATTTTCCCTGTCGCCTTTCCCCTGCTGTCACAGTGGCACTTATTTTTGGTGAGAGTGAAGTGTCAGATGATGTGCTTTTTGAAAGTCTTCTTCTGTATGTAAGTCAGTCAGACAGGACTTTGATGACCACCGACTTAAAGGAATATCTTTCACAGGAGGAAAGGGATGAGCTGATTGACCTTTTGGACCGTTTGGATGTAACAGCACTTCCAACACAGCAGAATTTAAAAGACAACCTTCTGAAAGTGGCAAACAAACAGTTAATACAAAAGCCAAGATATGCATCAGAAAAGATGTCATTTATTGCTGGTTCCTCCCTAAGAGAAGCTTTTGCTGGCCCAGAAGATGTCTTGCACATGTATGAGGACAACAAGACTGCAACAGTACATAAGAGGCTTGGATGTTCCAGGTCTCAGAAGGATGTTCAGATTTGTTTCAGGGTCAGATGTTATATGTGTTAACAAGATAGAGATCATGTTCACAGCATAGATGGACTTGCATGGCGACCTGCAGCGCACACTTGTGGTTCAGTTCTGGAACAGCCATGGACATACGCGCCGTATCCAGAGCTATGCACAGAATTTGACAGTGTACTGATTGCCAAAGCATCCTACAAATTCAGCCTAGATTAGCTTTGTTATGTCATGATGCTTATCTCATCTTGGATATCATCTCAGGTGGAGGTGCACACATTGTTTAAAGATGTCAGAGCAGAGCATTTTCTGGCCTATCATGTTGATGCAAAAAAAAAAAAAAAACCTCTTACTTTACTGTAGTTCTGCCAGAGTGCAGCTCAAGACCGGACCACTTTCCATACTCTTGTTACCTGTTAATGACTTCTCTAATGAGTGCCCTAATACATGCTCTGCATGTAAAAGTAGGCTAGTGTTGTGTGGAAGAGCAATTTGATAAAATAGCTGTTCTAAATGTTACTACAAAGTAAATGTAGACTTGCATATATATTGCTTTTTTCATTGATTATATAAGAAGAGACCTCTTATTTGCAAAAAACAAACAAACAGTTACTTTAGTTTTATAGTGCATCTCAAGACCTGACCACTTTTCTATAGTCTTGTTAGCTGTTTATTACTTCTTAAATAAGTTCTGTAATACAAAAGAGCAATTTGATACCGCAATGATTATTCTAAATGTTACTACAAAATAAGACTTGTATATTGTACTTGTGCCTGTATATTCCTTGATTTTTCATTGATTATAGATTGAACTTTAATGTCGGGAAGCACAAACAGTTTATGTTGTATAATGTTTAAATTTGTTTTATTTTGTAAAAAAAAAAAAAAAAAAAAAAAAAGGAATAAAGCACAAGAAAGAGTCCTCGAGTTGTGTTGTTGTGTGCCCCTTGCCCTGAAGCACAAATCAAACAGTACAGAGAAACATAACCACACTGAATTCTAAATTGACATAACATCTCAATCTATGTATATAACATAATTATACAATAATATGTAATAATAATATGTTTGATCCTCTCACACCCACACAAGCCAACGTATCGACGGTATCATGTGCTCAGACGTGCTTCACTTTGTTTGGGCCACATCTACCCTCAAGGTGTGTTTTGATATTGCTTCTGACCATTTGCACAAAGCCTGAAGAACGCAAGACCGTCATCTCAGCTGGTACTGAAGACACATATATCCCCCAATCCACATCTGTCTGTCTGTCACAGTAGCTTTCACAGACCCCTGCAGATACGGGGACACACTTTGCAAATATATAGTGTAGGCAAAATAGTTAAATTATATATATATATATATATACATGATGGTTGTAATCTTGCTATTCTTCATACATTAACTGTGAAATTTGGATGGTGTCCCCATCCTCCTCTCAACTTCCCAATTTCCTCAATAAAATACCCATTGATTATCTTGGGATCGCTGTTTGTTAAATAGGCATTTAGCCATATTATGAGTTTTGAAAAGCTACCAATTGCTCCATTTATACACACACCAAATGGCTTTAGTTTGTCATAGTCAACATGCCACATGAAATTAGGCCCTGGGCCCTGGGTACAATCTCATGGATTTCAAAATCCTTCTTAGAGTGCGCATACTAATATAAAGCTCATCCACAGAACCCAATAACTGCAGAATCTCACCATGTCTCAAGCCAAGCATGAAGTAAAATTTCACCAAATCATGTAAACGAGCCATCTTGCTACACAAGGGAGTAAATCTTAAATTGAAATGACATATAAAACCACACTTTCATGTGTGGTTATATGTGAAATTATCACATTATAACATGAAAACATCTTATCACGAAATAACATGACTATTTGTTTTCACGTTATAACGTAAAAATATCTTACAGTTTCCAGGTTCTGAGAGGTAAAAGCTGTGCCAGTGACATTAAAGTGATGCAGAGAATGAAAAACAGAGAGATCTTTAGTTTAGTAAAAGATATAATATATAAACACAACTTAGAATAAGAAATAGAAAAAATTACAATAATTCCTAGTTAATAGTGAGTACATTCACTTGTTTTGTTTTAAAATGACCTTTCCCTGAAACAAAAAAAAAAAAATCATGAGCACCGCTCAGAAAGAAGCTCATTTAACATAATAGGCTTAATAGCAGTTCATTTGACATCAAAATCAAAGTTCAGTTCAATTCTTTTTTCATTCAAATGTTCAACAAGTTCTTCTGAGTTCATGAGTTATTCCAGTTCCAGTGCATATGTGTTGTTAGTAAAATGTCAAAAAGTCATCTGTCAATTTTCATATGTCAGTAAATCCTACCCCACCGGTGAACTTGTATCCCTCGATGGTAGATGACAGCTCAAACTTCTGGTTGGCTCACCATCATCCTTGTTAGAGAGAGAATCCAGCCTGCGGTTGTCCAGGAAGTTCAACCTCACCGGAAAAACCTTACTGTATACAGCCTCAAATCAAGTCATTTTGGCTTTATTACAACTAACTGTCACATTTAAATTCATATCAGATGTTACATTTTTGACATATCTTTTTTTAAACAGAACTTCATATTCACATCATTTTTAAGGCTGTGTTCAACCTATTTTAATTGAATAATGAATTAAAGTTTTTAGCCTCTTATTAATCATAAAATTATGATTAATTGCAAATTTCAATACCACGATTCAATCTCAAGTCAGTTTTAGGCGATATATATGGCCCTCAAACAATATCACAATATTTTTAGGCTATGTCACGATACACAGTAAATATCTCGACATTTTAAAAAAGGACTCATATCACTGGATAAACAAATTTAACCATTTGATGCATTAAAGGACGCCAATATAATGATTCCTTCTTTGTATTTGATTTTTTTTTTTTTAAATTTGAGTGCAAAAATGGGAAAATCACACTTGAATTTACCAAACATTTTATTTTTTAACTGGGCAATTGCACACCTAAGCTTTTGTCAGATGAAAAAAAAATAATAGTAGTAGTTGAATAACTTGAACATGGGGTTGTGTGTTGTTGCACAGGGAAAACTTGCTTTCTTCTTGTTGTATATGACAATAAACACATGAATTTTTGAATAGACCCCATTGCACAGAATGAACACTAAATGGTCAAAATAAAAATAAATAAATGAAATTGTAATTCATACGTATCAAAATGAGAAATTCTGTTTTAAACAGGGTGATCACTCAGTGATGTTCCTCATCACTGACTTTGCCATATACATGTAATACAGCAGTACAATTTTCCTGCAGCGTAGTGCAGGATTTGATTGTCTGCCTTCTGTCTGCCTCCTCCCATTATGATGTTTTCAGTTTTGTGTTACATCTCCGATCCGCTGACTGTCAATACCCACCAGATGTGTTTTAGGTCCGGCAACCAGCATCACGAGATCTCGTGAATTCACGCAATATAGCAGGGTGTGGTTTCTATATAGTATCAGTGGGGTGAAGTTATGTCAGAAAACCTCGACTTCAGGTCTGGCTTTGCACATTATCAAGTGTGGTACAGGTAAATATGATCTGCTGCAAACACAAGTTAAGTGGATGTCTTATTTTTGTTTTCATGTGCAGAATTCATTCATGTGCATGTGCGGCAAAAATAGAAGGCTTGCAGATTCCCTGCCCCAGGATCCAGAACGCTGGATCCGAGATGCACAACCACTGACTATAATGGAAACCTATTAGAGCAGTGCAAGCGTTCTGCATTCTGTGTAAATTGTGGGTTAGACCACCCCAATTTGTCCCTCTCCTCTTCTACTTATTAAGCACAGGACCTTTCCTTGTGATTTACTAGTATTTTCACCCTTGTCAGTTATTTGCTTCTATCACAAATGTCCTGTTGCACATCAGCTGATGTAGTGCCACACCTGAAAGAAATTGTCATCATTTGGGAAGCCAAACCTGTATATACCGCTCTTTGTATAGGTTAAACTTGTGGTGAGTTTGATGATCTAGAGAAAGAACACAGAAGAGAAAAAACAGATTAGTAAAGTGAGACTGATTGAGATAGAAGTAGATAATATGTACATTAGAATACAGATTAGATATATATTATAAAGTAGTTAGATGTAGATAAGAGTAGATAAGTATAAAGGGATATAGAGGGATAAAGTAAATCTCTGAAATGGACAAGAAACTTGTCACAGATTGAGCCGCCAAAGAGCCGCTACATAATTAATCAACAGCGTGAAAATTACATATTTAAGGGTAAGTGGTGGGCCTTATTTTTAAACTACCATTCACTTGTGTACTTATAACTTGGGCCCATCAGACAGGCAGCTCCACTATGTATGTCATAGGAGAAAGCAGGGTGAACACCTGGCAAAGGTTGTTGCCAGTGCACATGGAGGCCACTGTGGAATGCATAAGATTGTCAATGCCACAGGCTTGCATTATTACTGTCCTGGAATGGAGAAGAATTTAAAAATATTATATACAGTTTAAAAAAGTATTTTTTAACTGTATTTCTGGAATTTTGACTCTGAACCAGTGGGCTACCAGTACATTTGTGTCATGATCGATTACTACAAAGTTGACTGAGGCCTATGCTCTCAAGAGCAAATGTGCACTTGAGGTCACAGAATGTATACTGGACTATGCTGGTTCTTCTATAAATTCAGTGCACCAAAAAGAATACTGACAGATCAGGGAAGAGAGTTTGTGAATGAGGTGAGAATAATTGAACATGTCACTTGTTTAATTGCACTGGATTAGTATTCATTATCTGACTTTTTACCAGATAAACTCTACTTCTGTCAAAAACTGGGGATTAAAAGGAGCATCTGCTTGCCATATCAACCCCCGAACTAATGGCTTGGTGGAGAAAATGAATGGGACTATTTAGATAGATGGATACTATTTAGATAGATGGCAATTCTATGACTGGTGTATGCTCTTACAGAACATCGACATTGGTGGGTGATAAACTCAGGAGTTGGGACAGACACCTCAAGTTAACTGTTTTTGCCTTAAGGACAAAGAAACAGTTGACAGCCAAATTGGTTTGGTCAGGAGGTAAGATGCCCAACGGAGATTCCAGAAGATTACAAGGTATGTAGGTAAGGTATGTAAGTGTTTGCATGTAATGTAACAATGCAGAAAGAATTTCCTGTATACAAGTTACCAATATGATGTTCTGTCATTGTGCTCTATGCATGTTTCTTGTTACCACAGGATGATGATGTGGAGGCGCTTTTCAATAGTGAAGAACTGTCCTCTTCCAGAAAGAGGCTAGCTTCCCACCATCTTAGTGTCCAGGAGAACATGGAGAGCGTGAGGGCAAAGGTAAAAATGGAAGAGGGATTAAAATGATGTGGATGAGGACTGAGAAAGTTGGTGATAAAGTCCTGCGCCACAACATAATGCAGGAGCAACGTAAGGGCAGGAAAATGGAGAGCTCTATGTTGAGACCATTTACCATCATTAAAATAGAGGGTAAAAGTGCCGACCTGGTGACTAAAAAGTGTAAGGTGGTTCACAAAGTGAATATTGATCAGCTAACCATCTACAAAGAACCAACGGAGAGAATCCCACATCAGTGGAAAAGTTCACCATCACATAAGGACCACTCTTCAACTGTACACCGCTCATGCGCCTCAGTTCCCTCACCTCGTCCTTCAGCTTCTCAACTCCCTGCTCCTATGGTAGTGGCACCAGACATGTCTAAAATCCAAACTCTGGAAACAGGTAATTATGGACTTAAACTTGTCAGTGTTGATAGTGTGTGCAATTCATTTGTCACCACTGGTACAGAAAATTTGGGTTGGACAGAAAAATGAAATTTTGTGGAGCAAGAATGGCCCCTACAAGTTGTTCACGCATAACATGAAAGAACACCTTGGTCCAGGACAACTTGGAAAGTGGAAAATGAGGTGAGTAAAAGTCTTTTTGAGAAAAAAAAAAAAAAATGTGAAGATTGTGTTCCATGTTTTTGGTTAATAATTTCAATACACATCATCAATACATATCTCAAAACAACAGTGCACCGCTTTGGTAGGATGGACAATGGCAAGGGATATTTAATTGACTCCTACCAAATGATTGGCATTTGGAAGGGCAATTACAAGGGCCTAAGTAAGGTAAGCAATAGTCAAGTCAACATCCAAGTCCAAGGCAAATTAGTGTGTAAATCTGATTGTAGTATTCTGTATCACTGTGTTATTTTTGCAGGTGGACCCCCTTGGATTATGATGTAATGGTGGGAGCAATTTGTGATTGTTACCATTGTACACTGACTGTAAGGGCCCAAGGCTGTACTGAGATAACGTACAACACATGTGGATTTAATTGCTCCTCGAGTGTCTACATTCTCATATAACCAAAAGAGAAATGTTCCCTCAACCTGGATCCTTTTGGGGCACAGCCTGAGGCCTTGCAAAAATGCAAAGCTGTGTCTAGGTAAGTGAGGGTCATGATGAGGATCCTGATTTTACTGTTTTGCTTGGTCAGGCATTATGTTTAGTAAATTGAGCTTTCTACTCAACAGGGCTTTCATGAGGCAATGAGCCCATAACTGTTCCCGCTGGGCATGTGACACAGTAAGTGACCCACGACTACACCGTAAAAAAAGGATTTAAGGTTTTAGTTACCTCTACTAATTTACCTCAGTTCAATTCAACTAAAATGTTGGGTGTACTTAAAATATCAAGTTTAACTGTGGCCAACTAATCAATTCAGAGTAGTTCAGGCAACACAGATTTCTTAGATGACTCAACTATGTGTTGCCCTCGAAAAAATGCATCGGCAACCCCACACCATTAACAGGGACTCTCCACCTCCAACAACTTCCTTTTTAGATCAGAAGCTCCAAAAGTTAAAGCAAACTTTAGCTGTACTTGTATTTATCGAAATGCTTGTTAAATTAAGTATTGAAAAGGTAAACTAGGTAAATTACCCAGGGTTGTCAAAGTAAACTTTGCAGCTGCTTTTTATTTAGCTTAAAATCCCAAACATTGTTTATCGTCACTATAGTTAACATAGCTAAACTGTTTTTAGCTATATTTATGCCCCATCATGTAGCATTCAGTTTTAAGTGCAGAAAATTGTTTGGGTTTTTCTTTTTTGCAAGTGAATGAATTATAACAAATGACAACTGTTAGTTAGAATATAGTTTTTACTGTATTGTGTCATGTTTCATCTTGATAACCTATTTCAGCACTAGTTACATTACATTAAGGTAGGCCTTATAATGCTACATCATATAGCTGGATTTTGACAGAGCAGCCATGTCCTATTTAGTCTGTACCTGATTGTGATCTAGCTAAATCTGTTCTAAGCCACAGTTTAGCTTGTCAAATACCAAGTGATTCAGTATCAGGCCCAGTGTTCTCAGAAATAAGATTTTCACCACAGTTTGTCATCTGTTATTGTTTATCTTGTGTATTATGGGTTCAAACCAGAAGAGAAGAGCAGCTGCTTTGCTTGGACTTCCATATTACCTGAAGGGGGATCCCAACAGTTTCATCTGCATCTGTCAGGTGTGTGAGTTAATCTTCAAATGTGTAATTTTCAAATTTAGTTGAAATGTACTGTATATCTGTCTCAAGCTTAAGTATGTTGTTTACACTAAGGGAAATATTCAAACCTAATAAATCACAAAAATACAAAGTTTGTGGCTTTGATAGCAAAACAGGAAGTAACAGTATTCAGTCTTCTGTGCAGCTAAAGCCTGTGTCAGTTGTCCTCCAAAATCTACACACATACTAAACAAACTAAAACTTGAACTTAACATTGCAACTAAGATGTTTCCATTATAGTCAGTGATTGTGTTTTCACCTGCGGCTGCTGCTCAGGGTTGCCTCTCTGATCAGGCATGCCGGAGCCTGGTGCAGCTGATTGGCAAACCTTCTATTTTTGCCTCAATGCCGGACCATGGTGCAGAAGCACACAGAAAATTGTGTGGGGCAAAAAGTTGTGCACAAAAACAAAACAACACATTTGGTTAAGTGTCAAAATAAAATAAACCATGTACATGGTGGATCACATTTACCTGTGCTACACTTTGAAAACGTCACAATGGGTGGAGGCAGGCCTGAAGTCGAGGTTTTCAGATGTCATTTCACCCTGTTGGCGCTATATAGAAACTACACACTGTTATATCGCAGGATTTTATGTGAATTTGTGAGATCTCATGATGCCAGCTGCTGGACCGCAAATGCATCCGCTGGGTTTCGATGGACAGCAGATGGCACATCAGAGACGCAACGCAAGCATTCTGTATTTGAAATCCAGGTTAAGTGTTTCAGCTTTCCATTTGTTTTGAAACTGCATGACTATATTTAAGCCTCCATGTATCCTAAACTTCTTTAATTAAATTGGCAATTATGATTTTAAATGAGGAGATGGAAGGTCAACTTGATGAGCAAAGGCATCAATCACCAGAGGATGCAAGTAACCATGCAGCTTATTAAGGAAACTGGTTGGAGGAAATTGATTTGAAAATGATGTTTGAATGTTACTGCTGTTTTATATCACATTATAGTGTTATCCTCTTATTAATAGATGATCTTAATCAACTATGCCAAGTGCAGGGTCAGCACGGTACACACGTGCAATGGGTAGGATGAGACTGAAGCGCCTGCGTTTCCCCTTGGGTAACACTGCCATACACGTACATTTTTTTCCCTGGTCAAGTTCCAGGCAGCCTCTTATAGACCAGCTGATCATGATGAGCTGCAGCTGCATCAGTCCTCCTCTAACCCGCCTCCAGTCTGCAAGTGAAACTAGTTAGACAACAGGGACCAAAAGAAAAAAAAGGCACTGGGAAAACTTGGACCATAACATTTGACTACTTTCTTTTACTACTACTACTGCTTTTATTACTTATTTGGTGATCTTTGGGGTATATGAAAACTTTGTCACCATGGTATCAGACTCTGTGAACACAACCTGCTTGCTGGCAGGTTTACTTGAAGAAACCATGAGTTTCTACCTGTCTCGTCCCACATGAAGAAAGCTGTTCAACAGGGATTGTCCATTCATTCACAATCCAATTGATATCTAAGCCAAAATTATTTGAAATGCTTTACGTCACGAGAGAATCTTCTGACCCAGATTAGATGTCCTCTCATTTCCAGAGGAATATCTGTTTGAATGCCACCGCTTTTCATCAACTAGTATAATTTATCTCAATAACATTCTCCGGCCACACATCACCAACCTCACACACCGTGGACATGCACTCATATCACAGCACATTTTATGCACAGCGCTATGTTTTTTTTTTTTTTTTGCTTTTTGCAAACAGAAGATTTCTGCCTTCTTTCTGTTGGCTGAGTAGAACTCAAACCTCAAATATTATTATTATTTTTTTTATTAGTATTTTATTGAGTACTTGTGTTCACACCGTCACAATTTAAATGACTTCATCAATACGTATAAAATAAAAATGAGTAAATATTGTGTCAAGTGTTAAAGTGGGGTACTAAGTGAGAGGACGAGGTGAAACAACATTTTGTTAGGGGTTTAAATTACTATTTGAAGTAGCCACAGAATTACTATTTACTTTGTTTAAGAGCCTAAGTCAATTAAATCAAAGTGAGGTGCAATCATAGCCTAGCAAAGTATGCCCTTTTTGAATGATGTTTTTATATTTCATATAGTTGCTTCCAAGTTTTTCTCTCCTCTGTTGGATTGCACCTAAATAAAAATCAGATTTTATTCCTAACTATATTCTTCGATTTAAGGATTAAATGTTACGCAAATGGAATAGAACATTCAAACTTACATGTTGACTGGAGTGTTTTCCCCCATGCCGTCTCTCTTCTCCTCCATTGATACAGCAGTGTCACTTTTACAGTGAATTATGTGTCATAGTTTCTATAGGCCTGCATTAATACCTCCAACTCTATCGGGGTAAAATAAGTGGATCTTTTGTTTTCTCACCATGGTTTCTCATGGTATCGGAGCTGCATTGATGATGGCTTTTTATAGTGGTTGTGCACGTGCGTGACTCAAGGTAAACATACTTAGAGTTGATTGAACTAATTCAGATCAGCTGTTCTGGATCTGGATACTTAGAGTTCTAAAATGTATGTGGAGTGGATCAGCAGAGTATTAATTCACTCACAACGTGAGCAACAAGCTTATACAGCAGCCATAAAAGTCAACAACAGGAAGAACTCATTGTGAATCTCTCATTCAGCAGAGAAACGAAACTTACCCGACTGACCACACAGATTTGTGAGTGAGTGTCTACAGTTTGCGCTGCTTGCTTGGAGTCGGTACCTTTCCTTTCTCTGCCATGATATAAGATGTTTGATTGGTGCTGTTTATTGATTATCAAGTCATGACATCTAGAGTCATGACTCGTAAAAAAATTTTAGGGAGTCGGAATAATGATTCAGATCCCAAATCTTTTCCCCACTACTAGTATCTGTCGATCACAGATTGTTGCGTCATTTCCTGAAATTAACAGCATTTGCAATTCCATTGACATGTTTCCTTAAATCTTCACAAATCAACAAATTTTATCTGAACTGACGATAGACGAAACAGTTGCTTCCTTTATTCACAATAATGTGGATGTTATCCCTTTCTGTGGTGAATGTGGCGTGGAATTTCTGTTAGAAAGGAAAAGTGTGTGGCTATTGTGTTGTTAATCAATTTCAAATTGTTCTATTGACGAGAAGATGAGGAGAAAAATTTATAATGAGGAAATAGATGTCTGCAATGGGAAAGGTTGACCTGGCCAGACGGAAGAGAGCCTTGAGCTGTTTGATGGTGGTTTGTCTGGGATCTTGGTCCTTATTGTTAAATTCAATAGAAAGGACTACGATCTTTACTTGAGGCTGGGGAAGGGACTTTTCACAAACCTCAAGGAAATGGTAAGCATTTGCCCCAGGGTAGCTGTCCAATTGTATATCTGAGTTATCATGTCCGGGAATGCGGTTGATATTAGAATCACCCAGGATAACTATTGGTTTTCGCATTTGAAAAACCAGTCTTGGATCTTCCTGTTTGGACGGGCCAGATGATGTTTAGGCTTGCAGATGGGAGTATAGATAGGGGCTGGGGGGATCTGAGGGGTAGTAAGGGAGACAGTAGGTTCTGTCTTATCAATCGAGTCTGTGTGGGGTTCGACGGAAGGGGATATAGGAGGGGGAGAAGTGGGGGGAACAGCGCTCATAGGAAAGGCAGAGGGTAGGGGAAGTGTGGCTAGAGGGGGAGAGTTAAGAGAGTGATTAGACACCAGGGTGCTGGCGCTCAGGAGGGTAGGCCGGACAGTATGTTACCCCCAGGGGGCGAGCTGCGAGTAGATAGGGGAGAAGAAGGCTCAGATTGGGTTGAGGTGAGGTCATGAGTGACCTTAGTGAACCCTTTCATCATGGTTGCCCTTGGTTTGGGATACTGGGGGTTCAACTGTCCTGCCTGGTCTTCCCCGGCACCAGCAATATCTGTCTGTGGGGAAAGGGAAAGGATAGTGTCAGCCATATGTACAATAACATTGGAACAGTTAATAGGTGTATTTATAGAAAGTTCTGTTGGATCCTGAGGTCGGTGGGAGTTGTCATGGATTTGGGCCATCGTACATCTGGACACTGTGGTTTGGGAGGGAGGTATGGGTATCTTCTTGGTGGGACAGGGGATAGGAGAAATAGGAAGCGGTACCAGAAGAAATCTCCTCTGTGATGGGTAGAGGTCCCTAGGTGACCCGTTTTGGTTTCTGTGGCTGTGGAGACTTTGCTAGGATGTCAAGTGGTCGAGTCAGGTGTGTGCCAGTGGAGCTGGATTGCTCCATGTGGGTGGATGTTGTTGTTGTATGAGTTAAACCCAATGTGGTAGGGCAGGGGTTAGGTCTGTCCTGTTTGGGGACTGGCATAGCCCCTGTAGAAATCTGGGAAGACTGGATAAGATAGAATGGTGTTGAATTTCTTCTGTTAGAGTTGTTCTGTCACCCAGGTAAGGGGAAAGCTGGTGAGGGGCTGAGAATTTGGGTAGGGGAGAAAAGTCTAGCTCCTGATCTTCTGTTATGGTGGTTAACTTCTGTGTTGTGGAAATAGAGTGTTTAGTCGGTCCTTTAGTGGATCTAGTAGGTACTCGGGATGGTTGAAACAATTCCTGTACTGTTATGAGTGTGTTGGTGGAGTCTAGTACCATAGCGTTTTTTTGCCCAACCAGTGGCTATCTGTAGGGCTAATGTGTTCAAAGAAGAAGTGTCTAGCCTAGCTGCTGTGTTTGTGTAGTGTTGTTGTAAGATGCTGATGGTGTTAAGCATCCATTGTGTAGTCTGCAATTTGTTACATGTTTCTGGTGTGGGTGTAGATTGTTTAATGAAATCTGTGAGGCGTGAAACTTGACGTACCATGCCGAGTGGGAAGGAGCCTGTAGAGGTGTAGTGTAGGAGTAATCTGAGGGGGTCGTGTGAAAATGGACATAAGGGGTGGGGTGCATCGTTGGATGAGGGTGTGTGTACAGAGGTGTGTGTGTGTGTGTAGGTGTAGGCTTAACTTTAAAATAATTTAACATGTAGGTGGAGGGCTCTTACCTGTGCCGCAAGTAGGTTGTAGTCCAAGGTGGGAAAAAATGGTTGTAGCTTCTAGGGGTGATGCAGGGGTGGTTTTCCTCAGATGGTGTTGTCTGTCCTGTGCTGCTTGTTGGTGGTTCTCCAGGTGGAAAGAGGTGAATCTGACTGCAGGGGTAGCACAGGGATGGTTTTCCACCGCCAACGTTTCTGCACTTTAGGATCCAATGCTTTTCCACAAGTGTTAAAAAAAGCAGTCTTTCCTTTTGTCATAGGGCAAGCAGAGCCCTCCCCAACAACTATAACCTAACTTACAACCAAGTTCACTTATGGAGCCAGTTAAAAAGTATAAAATTCAATTTATTATTACAAGTTTGAAAAATTAAAATGTATAAAAACACTCTAAAAGAAGAGTTCAAATAAAAAGAGTGTGATCGTACTCAGAGGAGCGGGGTCCCGACGTTTTGCAGAATTACCGCTTCTTCAGGGGATAATCAAAATGGCTCTGTGTGTGTAGTGAAATACTGTTGAGGGAAGGAGGCACGTCCCTCCCTCAAGAGTATGTGTGTGGTGGTAATTAGTTAGGGTAAGTGAGATGATTGAAAAATGGAGGGAATCTATATGTGTCTCATTCTGATTGGATGGGGGAAGGGTTATTGAAAGGTTAGGGTTGGGGATTAGGGTTAGGGCTGGGGGTTAGGGTTAAGGATTGAAGACTGACTCCTCCACCTGAAGGAAGGGTTAAGATTAGGGACAGACTACTGAGTCCCCCCATGCTCTAGGATGGTGGAAGGGGTGCACAGGCCATACCGTGACCTTTCCCGGAGTCGTGGTTGTGTCTCCACGCCACCCCCAAACTCAGTCCCTCCCCAGTCCGAATTAAGGTAAGAACCTGTCACATTGTGGCTCAGATAAGTACCAATTTAGATTGAATTTGGAATATCAATTGTAGTCTCTTGTGTTTTTAATAATATCCAATTGTTAGGTTTTAGATAGTTTTTAATGTGTCCAATAATTAGGTTTTTTAATTTCCAATAGTAAGGTTTAAATTTTGTTTTTAACTTAATCCAATGTTAGGTTTTAATTTAGTTTTTAAATATGAATTGTCCATGAGTGGGTTTTAAATTGTTTTTAGTTTTATCTTAATTTAGGTTTTAATTTAGATTATCCAATTATGATTTTAGTAATAGGCCTTTAAATTAATTTAGCAAAGAATAAACAGTAAATAAAATTCACCCACAAATAACAAACTAAAATAACAAAAAAAAAAAAACAGTTGTTGACAGTTGGCTGTAGCTACGTTTCAACAAAATGTAGTCTTCTTCAGGCTGTGTTCACCCGTTGCTGGCCCCAACAAAATTACTGAGACTCTTCTCTGGACCTTTTATACTCTGTGAGACAGAGACTATGCTGTCCTGACCTCACTTAGCACATCCACCCAATGTAAGTCCAATAAAGAAACAGCTTTCAGTGAGAAAAGTTGCAGATTTATTTACAGTGCGCAAAGGTGCTCAAAACTAAAAACAAAAGACTAAAGGGAAAGACAAAAAAACAAAACCTGGCCATCATAGGCATTGATAAATATGCAAGTCGATCTGCTAACATTCACAGCCTCACAGCCAGCTGCAGCCATTCTTGGTTTCTACTTTTTCATTATTTCTCACTTGAACTCTTTGCCCTCTTGGCATTCCAACTGTTTCAGTTTCCCCT
The DNA here is from genome assembly GCA_016801845.1 of Polydactylus sextarius. Taxonomy (NCBI): domain Eukaryota; kingdom Metazoa; phylum Chordata; class Actinopteri; family Polynemidae; genus Polydactylus; species Polydactylus sextarius. The sequence continues at coordinate 16,012,694 of CM028922.1, read as the reverse complement.
TTTCGAACTGTTTCTTTTCCCCTTTGCTGTTTTTTCTTTTTTTTTCTGTCTGAGCCTTGACCTTCTCTGTCCTTTTCTCCCCTTTCCTAACCTCTTTGTGCCTATTTCTTTCTTTGTCCTCTAATTTCCACCTTCTTCCCTGTATTGCCTTCTACTCTTAACCCCCCCATGTCATATGTTGGCTCCTCCCCTCCACTGACTTCCCTCAAGTGACCCTTGCCAGCAGACTATCTCTCTTTTGGGATTAATATTAGGGTTAGGGTCAAATTGTGAATGGATTAGGATTAGAGCCAGATTCAAATGGTTGAGGTTAGAATTGAGATATGATTGGATTACGCCTAGGGTCAGATGAAAGGCTTGGTTGAGATTAGGGTTAAAATTGGATTAGGTTGTGTTTAGGATCAGATTAAGGAGTTAGTTAAGATTAGAGCCAGTTAGGGCTGGATTCTGTATAGTTAAGTTTAAGGAATGGGAATAAGAGGAATAAGAATAGGAGGATGGGAGATGTGGAGGCAGGGGCAGAAAGGGCAGACATCTTTCATTGAGACCTCATGGGTAAATTGTGTCTAGTTTTATGATCCAGTCTCTCTCAGCCTTTCTCCTCTCTTTCTTGGACTATAGTGGGTTAGAAGGACCGAGGCCTGTACTAAATCCCAGCCATGTGCAATAAAGTGTCTGACCACATGTCGGTCAGTGTTTTTGTGACGTTCTTGTGACGTATTTTTGCCTGAAATATACGAAAAATGGTCTGACCCGTTTCTCCCACATACCTCTTACTACATGTTTCACAAATAATAACATAAAGATTAAAAAAAAAAAAAAAAATTCTAAAAGCAGAAATGATTCTGATATAACGTTGAGGGTCTTTTATTAAAATTGTTTTTAATTTTCCCCACCAGTCTGACCGTGGATGGTGAGAAGGTGGTGATGAAAGGGAGAGCAGCTGAGACCTGGATGGTTTTTAACCAGAGAAAGGTTTTAAAGCTATTTCTAAGAATGGTCCTAAATGCAGGTTATGTTCTTGTTTAAGATGCAGTTTCACCTTAACCTCACTCTATGAAAGCACCGCCCCCCACTCGTGACTTCTACGTACAGCATGGCTTACCTAGATGATCCATATGACATCAGAGCCTGAATCATGAGGGGATCTCTGCGCAGGGTGAGGGTTTTTAGAGACTTAGAATCTGCTGGCATACCCAGACAATATTCTCCATGAAAGGCATAGATTTTTAGCTGAGGGAATTCGTTACATTTGTCAACTAATTGGACCAGAGGTCTCTAATGCCACTCGTCAGAGCAATTCCCTCACAATAGAGTAGACAATGTGCCTTTCGCTTTTTTGCCTTTTCTCGTTATGTTGCCAATTGGACAATTTATGTATTCCATCTGTGATGTTGAACATCTTGAATACTGTGAATACTGTTTGCCGTGCGATTCGCAAGGTGGTACTTGCCCTTTCTAACTGTTGGATGCATTTGTGTTTTTCCCTGGCCATTTAAATACACTGCAGATCAAACAAGGGTTTTATGCAATCACAAGTAATTCACAACAGTAAAGTATTCTATTTGCATAAGCGAAGTGAAGTTTAAGCTAAACACAATGTTCCATAGGATTCCCAGGGTTGACAGGAGTGATTGATTGCACACACATCCCTATTAGTGCACCCCTGGGAGAGCATGAGGGTGACTATGTCAATCGAAAATCCTTTCACAACATCAGTGTACAGGTAATGGTAATCAGATCCCATTTCATCCATGTACTGCACGATGTCCTACTTTCAGATCACAAAGTAAAAATCAACACTTTATGCAGATATTTGCGTGGACTTTAACTTCTGTCCTGGATCGCACATATGTTGTATCTTGATTTAAATGATATGATCTCACTCAAGACCTAAAATAACGTTTGCTGCCTGTCACAAAACAGTCCTTTCTCCATGTCAAAAAATATTTGCAAACATCATATGTGAAAATCATGATACATTTCAAATGGGACCATAGACACTAGTTCATAATTTTTCGATCAGAGGCCCCATGGCCCGGCAGTAGGTGGGAGGAAGTAGGACTTATGCTCCCCATCCCAACAAATGAGCAACAAGGAGAAGCATCGTGCTGTCCTACCTGCTGAGAGAGACACACCTTCCGACTGGAAGTGACATGTTGTGCAAAGAGAGAAAGAGCTTTACAATGAACTGCTGCATTTATAGGAAGTTCTACCTGCAAGGAGTGGCTATCATACAGTAGGTGCTCAATTAGAGACGTCACAAAGCATAGGATGCAAATACACCCACGCTGCTACATAAGGATAGTGTGTGGAAGGTAATAGTATAGCTTCAGACTTAATCTAAATAACTGTATTACCTGACAGTTTAGAAATGGCAGCTATTGGCAAATTTTTTTGCTATTAACATACATACATGTGTATGCAGGCCAAGACTTTTTTTCGGTATGTTACACTTCCTAATAAGTGAACTGGCACTCTAATTATTTTATTTTATTTTTTTTAGGAATTACAGATATTGAGTAGGTAAGGTAATATACTGGTAAGACTGGTGCCACAGTATTTCTCATCAATTATTAATGACAGCTTTCATGTTTATTTTTATTTTTTGCCTTTAATCAGAGACAGTGTAGAGAGACAGGAAACAGGGAGGAGAGTGAGGGAAGGACACGCAGGAAAGGTCGACTCAGTTGGGATTCAAACCGGCGAACATCTGCATGGCATATACGCCAACGTGGTGTGCCTTAGTCACTCAGCCATCCAGGCGCCCGACAGCTTTCATTTTTTATATTAAACTCTGGCATATCAATGTTAGAGACGAACAACTTCTTTGTGACTAATATTCCAAGATATATGCTTTTCTAGGTGTCTACATCACACCATATGAACATATAACCCATGAGAAAATATGTAAATAAATATATAAAATAATATTATACCTAAAAATACATTTCCCATACGGAAAAAAACTCCTATATTAAAACAAAAAAGCCAGGAACCACATGGCAGACCACAAGCTGCTGTCTTCAGCTTTACAATGAGAAACTGAGCCAGCTGGGGCTAATTGCTGTCACACTGTCTCGAGCTGGTTTTAACTGGTGCCATGTTGGGGCTGTCTCAGGGCCACCAGCTTCAGATTTCTGGCCCGACTAAAACATTGGGCTACATGGGGCCAGAGAGAGGCTAGAGGTGGCGTCAACGTTAAGGTGGAGTCAACCCGTTGTTGTAGGTGTGGAAACAGCAGGTAGAGGCACTGAAGATGGCAGTACAGAAAAGTATTTACGATTCTAGCTGCTACGGAGAACGATGGATCAACAGTTCCGGTCTCACGATGATGTTGGTGCTCTGCTCTCGGAATAAGGAGGTCATGAAACACATCGTGGCAGAGCTTTCCAAGGTGAGCATCCAGAAAACTCCCTCAAAGTCTGAGAAAGACTTAAAAAACTGCAGGTGCAGTATAAGCTCTGCTAGCGGCAGTAAGCAAGTTAACTTCTTATAGCAGACCCATGTAGATCTGGTACAACTAGAATTAAAAACAACAACAGAATTGATCATTTACTTGCCACTAGTTGTTTGTTTTTGCGTGTTTGAACCTCCCATCCTGTTTGAAAATGGACAGCGTTGGTGACATTTTCACAAACGGGGGCTGGCTGAAGGATGATCTGGAGAGGCTAGTGGCCCAACAATCTGAACACAAAAGTCTCAGGGCTAGACCTGGGACAGTAGCACCTAGGTGGCCCCCAAATGGCCCGACCAGGCCTGACAGTATGAAGCCAGCTAATGACTCCACCAGCTATTTTGTCATACTGAGAAATACAGAGATTTTGCATCCTTCTTATTCCAATCCTTGCTTGTCTTTACCTGCAGTGACCACCTTGTCTTGTATGGGCACCACTTTTAAAGATGTGCCTGGATCTGGCATCAGTACAGTTATACAGCTAATGTGCTCTAAAACTAAATGCAGTCACTCTGCATACTGTTAACAGTAACAGTAAACCTAAATGTAACAGTTTAGATGTGAAATGAAACTGGATCTATCACATCTCTGCGTTGGTACCTCAGGGTGACATGTTGCAAAGAGCAATACTAACAGAACACTGTAAACAGTCCTGTTACAGACCTGTGCCCAGCACCACAGTGTAGTCTATGGATCACACTAAGATTGCCTTTCATGTGATTTGAATAAACTGAAAATAATCAAAAGAACTCATACATCCTACCAAAACAAAAACAACACAATGAAAAGTAACAATGGGAACAAAAATAATAAGACATAGAAGTATGATGAACACAATAGCTTTTGATTTGTAATTGTTAACAGCTTTTTTTTTATCCTTTTGTCTTCCATGTTTTTTGCAAGCTCTTTTTAATTATTTTAAATATGAATCACAGAATCAAACAGAAGTGTTGTGGATCAGGTCAGAACTTTTTCATTGAACCTGAAAGCTGAAGCAGTTGCTTTCATTTGCATTAGATATTTATTTTTTTTTATGTATTTGATTTCCAGTGTTACACAAAAAAGGAGATCAGAGGTTATTTGGCTCAATTTTGCTTTCAGGTTTATGAGTTTATTACTCAGCAGCAAGATAGATGATAATATAATAAATCAAATTTATTGAAGCAGTCAGTAGCTTTATATGACACAAACCACAAAATAATTTAAGACTTAAAAAATTGTCAAGATGTTAAAATGCAAAAGAAAAGTAAGGATACTACTTAAGCAAGTAATGCTAAAGACTTGGGAGAGACAGAACTGTGTGGACCTCGAATGGATGAAAACTGTCCTCCTCATGGAAAGTACCATATTAGTTTCATATTTTATCTGTTGAAATTTGTCAAAAACAGTAGTGAATATAGATGGATAAAATGGCAAGATCATTGTGGAAATAAAATACACCGCAGGAAATTTTCCCTCAAGTCTTGTGTTTTTAATGAAATGGATGAGTGGTTGATCTTCTGTTCTCTCAGCACAATCACTCATCTACTGCATCAGTTCAACCGTATCCATTGGTTTTCTTTATTAAAAGCCTCCATCGTTCAGCGTTAGCAAAAGCTCTCATTAGCTGCTCATGTCAATGCACTTCGCCGGTGATGAATAGCTGCTATATCATTGGTTCAATGCTGCAAAATTAAAGCTCTGGCGCTTGATACAATCCCAAAGAGAACAGCTGACCTGGGGTACAGGCATCAGAGATAACAAGACTTTGTTCTGCTTTGCAAAACACCACTGCTGAAATGCATTCCAGTTTATTAAAGATGTTATTACTGAAGAAGCTACCCTGCCCATGAGCTTATTTTCTGCCAGTGATAACTTAATGAGCCTTTTCTCACAAATAAAATTGTAACTATCAAAAAAAAAAAAAAAAAAAAAAAACATCAGCTCCTTCTGACAGATATTTTTTTCATCCACTGCAGTGGACTTGGAATCAGCAGCTGATTTTTATGGACAGCTTTTCTTAAATGTATCTCTTTGTATTGACTTTTGTTGACAACAGTTTCTTTATTCAGACCAACAAGTTGTCTCTTAGACCCTGTTCCAACCAGGCTGTTGAAAGAGGTCCTACCTTTAACTGACACCTCCTTGGGATTTGATCAATTTACATGTATGTTTATTAACAAGCTATGTGCTATAGGCTTTTAAATATGCAGTGATTAATCCATTGCTTGAAAAGCCTAACATGGCTGCAGATATCCCAGGTCATTTATAGACCCATTGCTGCCTAATGATGTTATAGTTTGCACAGATTTTAAGGTTCAGAGCTCATCATGGTACACACAGATAGATAGATAGATAGATAGATAGATAGATAGATAGATAGATAGATAGATAGAGATAGATAGATAGATAGATAGATAGATAGATAGATAGATAGATAGATAGATAGATAGATAGATAGATAGATAGATAGATAGATAGATAGATAGATAGATAGATAGATAGATAGATAGACAACTTTATTGATCCCTTTAGGAGGTTCCCTCAGAGAAATTGAAGCAGAAACGGTCAGAAACAGGTTCTTCCCTTAGGCAATATCATCAGGAGGCACAATATAAACTTCCATTGTTATGCAGATGATACCCAGTTATATTTATCTTTGAAGCCAGATGAAACTATAACAATCCTGAAGTTTGGTGACCTGGTTAAATACATAAAGACCTGGACAACATCTACTTTAAAAAAAAAATGTTCTTAAAAAACTGTAATTATTGCTAAATATAGAAGACATTTATAACCCTCATCCTTTCTAGTGATACGCAAATTATAACCGTGGTAACTATGATAGCTGTGTATTTCTTTTTTGAAAGAATGATATCATTATTACGGTTGATGTGCTGATTGATTTGAGGATTCTGTTGCAGCTGTCTCTTGCTCCTTTGTTGTTTCATTCTATGCTCACTTCCATCTCTCTGCCTGTCAGGCTACTCTTTCCTTTGAGCTACGGGCAAACAACAGAAATTTGGCAGAAGCACAGGTGGTGCCTGTTGTTGCTAAGATAACCATGATTGCAATTTTCTGAAAGAATCCATTTGAAGTGCAATGTTTCTTTTTTATATTTAAAGAGATATAAAGTAAATCTGTACAGCACATCAGTTTCTACAAAACTGCACTTTCTTTTGGAGATGATTTTGATACACAAACACACACACACACAAACTGGAAATGATGGGATGACACTGATTCCACAGGAAACTCGTCCTTCAAAGTGTAGTTAATTTAAGTCTAAAATGTTTTTGTGTGGTTACAACATGCATTAAAATTTATCATACTATGACAACACACACACACATACACACACACACTTTGCATAAAAGAGTCATTACAGGCTACTTTTCTCAGAGCAGCAGACACATTGATTTCACTGTGTGTATTTCATTTTGCAGCTAAAACTGATCATTTTGGGGAAGACAGCAAACAACAGAGGTGAAATACATGGCTGTCTCACTAATGATGCACACTTGGAGTTTTTTGGGTTACTTACTATTTATGTAGAACTACTCATTAGCATATGCATCATGTTTTGTTCGTTTAATGTTTTCCTGCCAAGTTGGAATCATTAATTCTTCCTGTGTGGATTAGAAATGTTACTTTGCAAGTAAAACAGAGTACATGAAAAAAGTTTGTGAGGTGAACCCACTGGTGACTTAATGTGATGGGTGCATGGCTCTGCCTCCCTGATTGGATCCTTGTTTTTTGTTTCAATATAATTATTCAACACCTCATCAGAATTTATTATAAATAATCCTTAATTTGAGGACATAGGGATACAGTGGTCAAAACTTCGTCACGTATGATAATCGTACTATTGAGATGAAGTTTAGAGGGGGCAATTGCCTATTGGAAAAAAACCTACATTGTCTCATAAAAGAAAGGAAAAGAAAAAAGTTTTGACTTTTTAATTTCTTAAAAATTTCCAAACCCATAGTTTGACAGTGGAAAAGGTTATACATCAAGATTCTGTTGAGTATCTGCATCATGCAGAGGTGTGAGGCAGCATGGTGAAAACAAAGTGTGTAAGATAATAAGGTTTCTGTTAAGTATTACTCATGTGGGGACTTAAATGTCACAAAGTCTATTTCACAGGGAGTATGACCTGGTAAGTCAATGTAAAGTCCAGTGTGCATGCGTGTGTGTGTGCATGTGCGCGTGCACGTGTGCGCGTGTGTATGTGTGTGTGTGTGTACAGGCTTTGTGAAGCATGAAGCATGCACCTTGACCTGCAGTCCTGACATGAACTCTCTCACACACAGAGCCACTCAAGATCCTGTAGCAGCTGTCAACCTTGTGAAGACTAAAAGCTACTGCTGTGTGTCTGTACTCACTCTGTCTGGCTTTACAGAGGTCAGTTCGGGTTCTGTCTGTCTCATTCTTGTGTCTTACCTGCCTTTATCCTTAGTATATAACAGTTCATCCATGCCTGAATATTTCTTGACTACCTCCCCCCAGACTTCGACCCCTACCAGTTCAAATATCACGCAAACAGATCCACAGAGGACGCCATCGCTCTCTCCACTCTGTGCTGATCCACCTGGAGTAGCAGCAGAGATACGTCCGGCAGAGCTTCATCCAGTCTGGGACAAGTGGCCCCAGACTGTGAGACTTGGCCCCAACCTCTCCTCCATTCTCATACTAAGCACCGGTTCCCCACAGGGCTGTGCATTGAGCCCGCCCCTGTACTGTCTCTACACCCATGACTGCAGCCCAGTCCACAACAACAACCTCATCATTAAGGTTGCTGATGACACTATAGTGGTCGGATTTATCCCAAAAGCAGTGGTTTCTCACAGTTCCTCACATATTACATAGGTGGAAAAACCTGTCCTAGAGTCTTTTCTAATATGAGATGCAAATGTCAATGTCAAATGACAATGTCCTGATCAAAGATTACTCCAAGGTTCCTCACAGTTGATCTGGAGGCCAAGGTAATGCCATCCAGTTTACTATGTAATCTGAAAATGATGTTCTGAGATGTTTAGGGCCAAATACGATAACTTATGATAAAGTAATAAATTCTGAGTCATCCAGGCCTTTATGTCTTTAAAACAATCCTGAAGTTTGATGACCTGGTTAGTTTCATCTGACTTCATAGATTAATATAACTGGGTATCATCTGTATAACAATGGAAGTTTATATTGTGCTTCCTGATGATATTGCCTAAGGGAATCATGTATAAGATAAAAAGGATTGGTCCTAACACAGAACCCTGTGGAACTCCATGACTAACTGCAGTACATATGCAAGACTAATTGTTTACATGAACAAACTGGAATCTATAATCTGATAGATATGACCTAAACCAAGATAGTTCAGGGCCTCTAATCCCAACAACCTGTTCTAGTCTTTGTAATAGGATGTTATGATCAATTGTATCGAACGCAGCACTAAGATCCAACAGGACAAGTAAGTACAAGTGCATTGTCTGAGGCCATAAGAAGGTTGTTGGTAACATTCACTAATGCTGTTTCTGTTCTATGATGAGCTTTAAACCCTGACTGGAAATCTTCAAACAGACTATTCCCATGTAAGTAATCACAGAGTTGAGCAGCAACAACTTTCTCAAGGATTTTGTAGGATTTTTGTACATAGCCTTTTACTAGAGATAAATTGATCACATCCAAGATGGAGGTGTCAATTAAAGGTAGGATGTCTTTAAACAGCCTGGTTGGAACAGGGTCTAAGAGACAAGTTGTTGGTCTGATGAAGAAACTGTTTTATTCAGTTCAGAGAGATCTATGGGAGAAAAACCGTCCAGATAAAAATCAGCTGTTACTGCTGATTCCAAGTCTGCTGCACTGAGTTTATTGGAACAGACAGCTCCACAGAGCTATGACTTTCTGTCAGCCTGGCTACAGTGCTGGAAAGGAACCTGGAGTTGTTCCTTGTTTAGTCATCTTTTATTGTATTCATATATGGCACTTGGATAAATAACTGCTCTTTGAATTTAGCTACAGCATTATCAGACAGATGCCTACTGAATTTTTTTTAACAATTTTTATTAACAAAACATTTTTTTTATATTTAACAATGTGCAATAAACCCACTTTATATATGCATATCATACTGCGTATTTAGTATCCTCAGAACTATGCACCTAAACACCCTCTTATATATATATATATATATATATATATGTACTTTTTATACTTGTACACTTTAATATTTCATATGTTTCTTGCATTATTATTTTTGTACTTGTTTTATATTTACTTCTATATTTACTATATTTACTTACTATATTTACTATTCTGTTTTATGTTGTCATGCACTGGAGAAAGAGCAGCTTTTAATCTCATTGTACATGTAAAAAGTATAGTGACAATAAAAGGCATTCTATTCTATTCCGTTCTTTTGTACAGAAGTTAACCTTAACATTTCACCATTTGTTAAAACACAGAACATAACTTGTGTTCAGCCTTACCTGGTGGTACTCCCTGTGTAGAAATATGACAGTGGCATGACATTGTTATATAATCACAAAAGATCAAGCTTACATTCACAATATGTGTGACTTTAACACTGGGTGCTGCATTTCCAGTCTACAAACAATAATCATGGTCTATTTTTGTGACCAAAATGTTACACTGACCTTAACCAATCACAGTACAACTATGTTAGTCTCACTGTCCACTAATGTACTCTGGGAAGTTATGAATAACATTAACTCCTTGGATGCTAGAGGACTTTGATGTAAACATGTAATATTCTGTGCTATGTTTCTAGCAACAGACACAGGTTTAGTATTAGTAGGTATTAGTAGGCTTAGTATTCAGAGATTAGGTGGAGATAGATGCCAGAGTACATGATGGAGGAATGAACAATAATTGCTTTAATCCATGTTTTTGAATAGCCTTACTTCACTCCATGTAACTGATATAATACCCTAATTAACCCCTATTATAACCAGAGTACTAGGGGGCAGGTAAACAGTGTTTGTCTCTGGCTATAAACCAGCGTTTTCCTCTGAGTGCTGTAGTGTGTAATGTTTAGTGTCTGCCTGTTTATAAATTGTTTATCTGTACAAGTCTGCGCCAATTTATTAGTCAGACTTCATTTTCCTATCTGCCTCATTATTTGGCCAGTTCTCTGTCTGCCAGCATATTTATGTGTCTGTCTCCCTGCCTGCCTATTTAGCTTCCAGACTGTCCATCTATCACTCATAATAAGTGTTTGTGTTTGTTCTGCAGTTTGACTTCTCTCTATGCGCTGAGTTAATGACATGCATGGAAGCAACACACAGTTGATGTTGGTGTAGGGTAGTCATCCATCATGAGGCTTTTGCATATGCAAAGCTCGAGCTTGATCTGTGATGTCTCTCTTGTCACAGTGTCTCTCCACTTATTTTCCTTCTTCTCCATGTTACCAGTATCTGTCCTGTATCCTTTTTTGTCTTTCCCTTATTTTTCCACTCTTCCTCCATCTCTCTATTACATCAGTGCAGCCTCTCTCCTGTCAGGTTATCTATCTCTGTCATATTTTGTTTTTCTTTAGCTTATTTTTCACACTCTCTTACACTTAAAGTTGGAAACTTATGAATCCAGACACAGATCAAACAGACCTCTAACCTGAATGTAGGTGATTTGTCCCTGTGATACATCTCACACCTTTTTCATCACAATTACAATCAGTGTCTGGCCAACCAGACATCGGGTGTCATTACAATAATGTGTGATATGTGATTAAGTAATGAAATGCTCACACTATGGGTAGATTTAGACACAAAAACTATTTGGTGAAGGCAGGATGATGGTATAGAGGTCAACACTGTTGCCTCACGAGAAGATTCTGGGTTTGAACCTGGCATTACGCAGCACGTAACTGCTAATGCTATAAATAGTAGGAATTATGAATTATACCAGAACAGAATTACAGACTCACTAGATTTGAACGGGAGGCAGAGACAATACATTACACAAAACCACTGTTTGCTCATACTTTGTAATTATAACAGAAAAAGAAATCCATCCAGCTGTACTTCTACATCTGAAGTGCCAGGGTCACGATAGGGCTCGTTTCATTGGTGTGTGAGTTTCACTTGTAAGCTGATAAAAGCATCTGCGAAATGACTATGTAATTCTGTGCATAATTACCTCCCTGGTGATTAAATCTGATAAAGTAAGCAGGGCAGTTTCACAACAAAGAAATCAGTATTGATCCAATGAGTGGGCACGAGGCGTTATACACTAATTGTCCTGCTTGGTTCGCTCAATTAGATATAAAAAGCTTTACCTCAATGCCAGTGCTTCATCCTCAAGCTGCTGACATTGGGCCTCATTCACAAACTTTTGCTTCCACCATGCGTGTGAATGTGTTGAATAAAAATTAGATAACTCTGTTCATACTTTGCAAACAAATTTAGATCTTCCACAGACAACAGTGAACACACAAACAGTGAAAGTAAAGACACTAGTCTATTATCATTCCATTCATTTAAAAAAGTCTGCAACATAAAACAATTTATTGATGCACTGCAACAATGGAAATATGACATAATGTCAGTTTCATTGTTATCTGACATATTTGGCCAATCAAAATGTTTTACTATACCAGTTGAGTCAGTTGGTCTCATTGTTCATTGCCCTCTAATTAATCTGTCACACTAATTTCTCGTTCCATCTAACTGTGCATCTGTAGTTGATTTTAATGTATTATTGTACACATATTAAAGGAGCCATGTAAGAAAGTCATTTCAGCCTGTACCTCCTCAGGTTCAAATCCTGGCAACCCTCTGTTTCCTGGAAACGGAACGATTTCAGCAGGAAATGACAGGTTGTGTTTGAATTTCACAACCCTCTGTGAACCGTCTCATTCTGTCGGTATTCAATGGCGTCACAAGACAACTACCCATCTGTATCCAATTTCCAGAAGGATGTTCTGTGGCATTACTGGGATTACTGGGATAACGTTGGAGTAGCAGACTGCACTGACATGGACATTACAACACCATGTACAAACTCCATGGATTTAGGACAGAAAAAAAATATTTTGTGTCAAATCATTTGTATTATTAAATGAAAAATTACACCTGTGACCAATAAACTCCCCCCCCCAAAAAAAGAAATTATCTGGTTTCCACACAATCAATGTCTGACGAGTTCTTTTCATATGACACATCTAATGATCTATCTCATTAAATGTGTCATATGATAAAATGTCTCAAGCACATTTCTTCTTTTATTATCTCCACACAGTTCATGACCTGATTCTCCATCTCCGTTTCTCTCCTCTCTCCCCCTTTTGAGTGATGAGCAATCACAAAGCATCAGGCTTTAATAAATAAAAGTCTTATCGAATGTGTGTGTGTGTGTGTATGAGCTTACACGCTATATATGCAGGTATGAGGAGGAACTCAGCTCTGGCTGACGTCTGATTGGATGAGTCGCATTTGGGAACATTTATGGGATTAAACCATTTGGCACAGAGTCCATTTAGTACAATGAGAAGATTTGGAGTCTGTGACAAAGTACTGTCAAACATAATGGGCAATTAATGTCTAATTTTGAAAAGAGAACATGAAAGTATAAATTAGTATTCCATTTCTTTTCCTTTTGCATGTGGCAATTTAAACCCAGTCTGCAGGAAACACTTTTCTCCTATAAAGTGGTATTATTTGGCCTCAGGAAATTAACATTAGAATATGAACAGTCTGGGTGAACGTGATTAAGTACAGGAAAACAAAAAAGACAATTTTTTTGTTGACTTTCTTCTAAATTGCAATAATGAGTTCAGATCCTCTATTTTCAGTCTTTTGTGAGCCATGTAGTCGTGCAATAGCGGCGATTTTTCAACAGGCAGCACCGAGTTGTACTCAAGTTAAATTCAATCCAGGCTTTAGAGCAGCTTGACACTAACAACATTACCTGCAGCATTAGTCACTGCTGTTTTATACATTCGGCAAGCTGCAAAAATACAGAAATCCCTGTACGGCAACCATTTTATTTCAGAAGTCTAACCATTGTCATCATAAATTTAATGGGAGGATCAATTCAATTCAATTTGTTTCGTGTAATATCACATAAACATTTATCTCAATGAATTTTACATTATCATAAAATAGAAAAACCCAGCAGTTCCTACAATGAGCACTGCTTGGTGACAATGGAGAAAAAGCTACCTTATAACAGGAACAAACCTCCAGAACTTGAGTGAATAGTGATCTGTCTCTACTGGTTGGGGTGAAAGGAAAAATAGAGAAAAATATGTGTGTGAACTGATGTGGCATCAATCACTATTTAAGAATGGTACATAGAAGACAGAACGATATTGTTTTTTTTTAAGATTTGCCTCCAGGTGGCTTAGATCCTTTGCTCATGTGGAACTGAATTTATAATTAAACACTGCACAGTAAGATAATATACTCCAGCTATTGTCTCTTTTGTTAGCCTGCGCCTATAAAAACATTCATGCTCCATAAAACTTTGTCAGTCTATCCAGGTTGTTTCCAGTTTCCATTACTTCAGTCTGTCTTTCTGTTTTCTTTTTACTTCACTGACAGTAATTCAAACACTCTTAGCTACATTATGAAGATCAGCATGGTTCAGTAAGGATAAACTCTTCACTTAATTGTGGGGTTTCCTTCTTAGCCTTCTGTTATCCAGGCACTTTTTGCATATTTAAGACATTCCAGACCATGTCTGCAGTGTGCTTGCCACCTCTTCCTGATATAGCTGTCGCTCTTATCAATTCTGTCCGCCGTCTGCCCCCACCAAGCTGTCTGTGGTGATGTCTGCCATCTGGAGCCTGATCCTTTCATCATTAGCCCACCTGGCTGCGAGAGTACATCTGCATCCTGAGCCATCTGCAGATGTCAGTGCCGCACTGAGAAAAGCGTCAAAAATTCACCAAGCTTGGACCTCCTCTGGCTCAGAGCTGTAACAAATAGACTGTGAGCAACACCTTCAACCACCTTCAATGTTCTTCTCCAACGTATACGACTAGATGGAAGTTGTCCACAGATTTGCATCATCATTTCTCTCTCTACTATATCTTGCCAAGTCATTATAGCTTGAATGACAAATGAATACCCAACACTGTTGCCATTCCAATACTAGACAAGTAAGTACAGCATCATTTCAGAATACTGTCTTCTCTGAATGTCCACACTGGATTATTGGTAGTTACGTGTCATTCATAATTCACATGTTTTCTTTCTACTCCAGGTGACTCCATCTATGTTTTGATTAAGAGACTTTGCATAATGGTACCATCTCTGTGCCTCTTTCTGTCTGCCCAACTTACTGTGTGTGTCTCTCTCCTGCATCCAGACAGTTAATTCTGTCTTTAATGTGTTACTTTCCTCTTGGAGGAATAAGCAGGTAGCTTTATCTAATCCCTGATTTCCCAGGTGACTACCAACATGCTGTTCCTTCTAAATGAATTCATTCCACCATCGAGCCTCTTCTATCTCCACACTGCCTCTAATAAGCCAAGTAAGTAAGAGCTTCCTGCTTCTAAATAAGCTGGTACAAAGCACAAACACAGATGAACTGGTTTTACAGCCTGTAATGCCAGCAGATGTATAGTATGTGTGTGGATGTGAGCATGTCAAAATAATGTGTATGAAGTGAACACTATATGGTGTTAGTGAACTACAGTAGATACATTATAACACCTCTTTAAAAATCTCAGTTACAGGTTGTTCCACCAACACTGAAAAACCTCTTGGAAAATATTTTATCAATGCCAAAATGTTTTGTGAAATATTAGAAGTATTTCAGAGTCTTGATGAGGGCAAAGAATCTGTTTCAAATTTCAAAAACATAAATGAAAATGATTAATTATTTAGTAGTCAAGGCTTTACATGTAAAACATGGCGTGTTTGTGAAACTGAAAACAGGACGAGCAAGAAATGTGCTGGTGAAGGTTGAAGTTAGGCAACAAAACACTTGGTTAAAGTTAAAGAAAGACTGTGGTTATATGTCATTAAAGCCACAAATGTTAAATTCAGTTTGTAATAAGATTGAATGTAAACTTCATGAAAGTCAGATGTGCATCTACAAAAAAAAAAAAAAAAAAAAAGCTCACTACAAATACTTTACACAGCTTCTTCCACTGGCACTTAATATATTGTAACATATAATATATAGATATATTTCATCCGATGTCGAATCAACCTATATGGATTTATTTATTTGTCTTCAATTGTAGACATGTCAAATGGCTGTTTCATTGAGTAGCTTCCATATTTAAAAGTGAAACATCCAGTGCAGGAGAGGAGGCTAATGCTGTGTCAAAAGATCAGATGCTTTAATCAGATGGTCAGCTGAATCATAATGGCAGTCCAACTCATGAATCCTGAACAACTCAGCCTCTATTTTAACAAGGAATCGTTATATCAGAAAGATTTGTGGGTGCTAAGTGAGATAGCTCAGAATTGTGTTCAGCTGCTGAGTTTGCAGTCTAAGTAGAGCCCTGTTTTGCACAACTACACTACTGTAATTTACATCTAATTAAATGGTAGCAGTATAGCATTTTGTGCTTGTTAAAAATTTACATAGACCCATGATTATATCTTCTTTTTAAACATTTGGCTCATTACTTGTTGTGAACCTTTTGGGTTTTGTTAAGTGAAGTGATAAAAACTTAAAAAGCTGCACTGAAAATAACTAGTTGTGGTATATCCGGTTTAGTTTGATTGTTGGCATTCCATTCATACATTAATGTATAATGCAATTTATTTTAACTGTTGTTACTGAATGGCGATGTAAAGGGCTGTGATTTGGCTATAACTGAATTAACTTACCTGAATTGAAAACAAAGAAAAGCAGGAAACAATAATGTTTTTTTTTTTGGGAAATATTCAAAATACATGTTTGATTGTACACTTCTGAAAAAAAGTGTCTTTGGAATTCATTGTCTCATAAGACCAGTGCCAGCACTTTGAGCCAGGTTTGAAAGTGACAGCATTTTGAGTAGATTTCTTTTTAATTCCATCCAAATCCCTCTCTGTCATCTTTTCTTTCATTCTGACTCACCCATCCATCATGTCACCTTGTATATGTTCGTACATTTAAATGCAGGATTTTGGCCCTTGTCATTGCCCAGGTTAGTTTGTTTACACTATTCAGCTGATGTGTTTTTCTCTGTGTTTCAAGGTTAGTGACATGAAGTTTACTTTTTTTCTACATCCATGATGGCAGTAATGGCGAACAGCACAATGTCTAGGTGTTTGAATTGCATAAAAAAAAAAGATGCAAGATTGATTCACTACATTTGATCAGATGTAACAAAACCATCATCAACAGATGAATTAACTGGTCAACCTGTCAGTTTTGTCTCCCCTAGTAGAGAGAGATGGGGGGATTGAGCATTATGCTTTAGAAAACAAGCTCTTTGTTGATTTACAGCACCATTAAACTATGCCCTTGAGGAAGAAAGTTAGGTAATCTCACCAGATCACCATCTTACACTTAAGTAAGCTCATTCTCTAACAACAACAACAACATCTGCCAGAATCATTAAAACACCATAATGCTATGAGTGAGGGGGATGAGCACCTCCAACCATCCATGTAAACACACACACACACAACAAAATGTGTTTGCAGAAAAACAACTTGTTCCTACCAACAGCCTTGGTGCTCTAACACACACCTGCAAGCTGAGGTAGCTTCAAAAGAAAATGAGCATGAACTGAGATCACCTGAGACTGAACTTGATGTTTATTTTAATTTCTGTTTACAGTCTTTTTGTAAGATATGTTGTCCCTTGTGTGTTTCTCTCTGTGACCCCTCTTGTGTTGTTTTGTGATACCCCTTATGTTTATTTCTTGCTTACCACTGGGAACTTCTCTTTGTGTTGCATGGTGGCTCTGTGGGATCATCCTCAATTTTGTTATACCTCCACAGTACATTTGGCAATAAAGACTTTACTATCCTATTCTAAACTACACAGGAGATGCAGTCAAACGCAGTTTGTGTTTGTTCCACAACACAAACTGGACATAGAATAATTAACGAGCACTGGCAATTACTATGGACACACACAAATATTCATTTACACTGCTCCAGGACACAATGTAAAGACACACTCACTTAACACCCACCCATATGTAGTGGCATACTAATGACCACAAACACACACACACACTCATCATCGTGACTGGCATTGTCCCATTGATCAATCTGTGGGTTGAATGAAATTGTAACTGTGATGGTCAGAAGATATTAAGTTCACACAAAGTAAACTACATTTCAAGGTCAAATTACAAATATGATTAAGTTTGAATTAGAATAAGTTTATAATTCAAGGTGAGCTTGAAGTTATGGAATGAATGAATATATCAATACATTAACTAGGCACACTGAGAAAATGGGTGAATGACAAAAACTCTGGTGTAAAACAGTGGTCAACAGTTGACTAGAAAAGCAAAGTCCAGTCGGTTAAACATTAACATGGTCACATCATCATTATGGTTGTCTGCTGGCATTAGAAATTAGCTCAAAGTACTGCTCTGATCAAGTGAAGTGCTGTTAGAATAACTGGAAAGTGTGTACACATGTAAAGCAAAGGACAAACCAAACAACCTTGACTTAGTTGTACATGTACTTCTATTTTATGCGTTTATCCTTACAAAATTACTGACAGTGCTTTTATTGTATTTCACTATAATTCTGTGGGGAAAATTCTGTGTTATTATACTTTATTTTCTTCCATTCAACAGACAGCAATTGTTTTCCACCAGTTTTAACTAATCACTGTGACAAATGAATGAATCAGGCAGGTTTTTAAAAACAGTGCAGTCAGTTTTATGTCTTTCCTTTCACTGAGTTCTGGCACTTAGTGAAGTGGTTCACTAAACACAAGGGTCACAAGTACAAAAAATGATGAAACCAATGTGACCTACATTGGAGGTTGTGCATAAGGATGTATGATTACATGTGCATGTGAATGTAATTGGCCTGAGCATGTTTTATAGGTGTTTTTTTTTGACACAAATGCCAAAGTGAAACCTAATCCCAAACCTAATCAGTTAGAAAATGTAAGAAAACACTGTTCTTTGTCTATAACAAGGTAATTATTCTCTGCCTTGTTCCATAATAGAGACATTACATTATGTAATGCAGAATTTCTTCTGTGTTGTTTCAAAAGAACTTCTCTAACAACATATTTAGAGTTTTACATGCGCTCCCTGTTTCCTGCTAAGTGAGTTCAAAATGGTAATAATGCAGGTCAGTCAGGATTGCCTGTTTGCAGCATGAAGCCTAATTAGCATAAAGCATTTAAATGCTGAATGTGTTTTGGAGTGAGATTTAACAAGCTGACGAGGAGGCACAGACATGACCTGACCCCAGTATTACAATCCATTAGAAATAAATTAGCTGTGTGTGTGTATGTGTGTGTGTTTTTGTGTGTGTGAATATGTATGCGTGTGTGTATGTGTGTGCGTATGTGCTTGTGAATGCCTAAAAAGAGCCAGTCCTAAAGAATAGCACTGTCAACAAATTCAACCAAAACAAAGTCCAAAACACAAAAGATGTGAATCTATAGAAACATTCAGATATGTATAGATATCTATCTTTCCTCATCTTTTGCATCTTCTCTTGCCTTGTATTTCTCAAGCTTCTGTTGCTGTATCCATCATCACTGCCATCCTTTGTTGTTTATTAACCAACACTATTGATGTTAACTGGATGGCCTTGCCTCATTCTGGAGGATCCCTCATGATCAGGACCGTCTGTCCTAGGGTTAATCATTGTAGGTGGGTCCCATCCATCAGCAGTTATTTCATTTGGTCTGCCAGGCGTTCATAGAGTGCAGTTAGTTTCTTCAGCTGATAGGTGTGGATCATATCAGGATCTGGTGGTGTCCAGCGGTTCATACCTGACACTCTCTCTTGGATGTCTGCCATTTTTGTAGCTTTTTTTTTTTCATGGCAAACCTTGCTGCAAGCAAGGTTCAATCAATAATCCTGGAGGAGAAGCACACAGAGACTAACCCAGAGTTGTCAAGGAATTTGATTCTGTAATTAGATGCACTGGGACTGTTTATCTTCTGTGTTACTTAACACTAAATGGAATCATGCAAATTAATAGTTCACGTATGCTTTTCTGTGCCATAGCATTTGAAATATTGCATGTGGTACAGTATATAATATAATATTGTCAGCTTTCTTTTTTTTTCTCTAATTCGTCTGCTCTTTCCTTCCTTGATCACTCTTATTTTGCATGTTGTCCTTCATATCATACCTTTGATAAAAATCCAAATGTACAAATTCCTTTAAATGCATCATTTCAAGTGCAAAGGGTAACGTGCAGGTCCCACACTCTCATTTGTTCACATGGTTGGTTTTAACATCCTGAGGTCTTTGCAGACTGAGCCTCAGCTCTGGGCTGATTTGCCTGAGGAAGGTGATGTGTATTTTCTAGGATGTGTGAGGTAAAGGTCAGAAAAATAACACAAACAGGTTGGTACTTCATCACAGCGATAGCCAGACACCAGCTGCACTAAAACACACTCATAAACTGCAGTATATACCATGTCAATACAGGTATAACTGGAGACTAATTTACTAGTGGTGTGTGGATCATTTGAGTAAAGCAGAGGACCTGGACCTAATATGACAGGATCAGCATGAGGGTTTAACTCCACAGAGCTCCAAGAGCTGAAAGCTTAAAGTGATGGGAATCCCTGTGCTAAATAAGCCTTATTGATATTTAACTGCAGACTGCTGCTGTGTGACAACAAGACTGCCTTAAAAAAAAATTCAAATGTATTTTATGCTTTGTAAATACCAGCCTGCAAATCCCTTGATCTGTGGTCTGAGTTGTATTCAATTAATTTTGAAAGTTTTTGTTTGAAATTCAAGAGTCTCTCACAGGGTCCTCGCCTCAATTCACACCTCTCTTAGTGCTGCACTGTGCCAATTTAGTGTCCTTGCCTCGGGTCAGAAAGATTCAACACAGGAGTGAAAAGATTCTATGGCATGCACATGGGAAACACTTTTACATGCAGATGGCTTCCAACACACACAGACAGGGGAGAGCGAGACAAGAATGGACCAGACTAACTGTCTGAAAAGATGACAACTCTGTTAAAATGAGAAAAATGATAGTTTATCTCCCTCCGGCATCAAAAACTGGACAAAGTGTAACACGTATCTCTCATGTAAATCTGGGAGACAGTTGTTACATTTATGCATTATTTATCTCTCAGGAGCCAACAAAACAAATAAACATTTTCTTGAATTTTCACATATAAGTAGTTTAAGATTCCTGCCTTCTCAGAGACAACTGCCCTCGGCTCTAGTAGTGGTAAATTTCACTCACTCAGTACTGTAGTTTTTAAAGAACAATATGTCCAGTAAGGTCAGCAGGATGCTGGGATACCTGCTGGTGTCCACGTTAGCATTTTCCATCCTGTCTTTTGCTGTCTTACTGTTTGCCTGCTACAAATCTCTGAGTCTAAGTAACACCATCTTAGTAATGGGAATGTGTAAGTGGTAAAGATTTGAAGAGAAAGATTTCTTCTATTTCCTCAGAAGTGAGAATATATTTAGGATGGTGGAGGTGGAGGAGTTGGACCTCTTTAAATCCAATTGCCTTCTTTAGCACTTACAGATTATAACTCTCTGCCTTATCCACACTTTGGGACTGAGGGAATATTTACTCTAATCAGCCAACATGAAAATCATTTGTGGAGGTCTCAGGACATTGGCAGCAGATTATTTGGATCCTATGGGTTGTGAGCAGCACAGTATATATCAATTTGTGCTAGACTGGTGCAACTCATAACCACACTGAGGCTACCATTCACTGAGTTGAATGCAATTCATGTTAATGGAATTAGAAATGTGACTTCCCCCCCTGGCTGATTTTGGGCAATTGTTGCAGGTAACAGTGGTAAGCTATGTTTTTGTTTTTCCTCATAATTAATGTAACAAAGCATAAGCATAAGCGTTAGTGTGAGTTAGTCAGTTAGTGTCTCAATGCATCTTTTGAATCCAACTTTCTTCCCTTCTTGCCAACTTTAACTTGTTAAACCTCACACTGAACTCCCTCTATGACAGATTGATTGGCTCAGCTGCAATTAATTCACAACGTAAAGTGAAGCTGAATCTACACCGCCTTCATGTGCCTGTTGGAAATATCAGAATTACAAATTTAAATGAGACATTTTGTTCGTCTATGCCTCAGTTGGTGAGAAGCATCATAGTGTAGCAGGAACTAGTCGGCGCAGTCCAAATTAAATCACTTCTTTACTGGGCAGCAAATACAGCAAATACAATGTATGAGTGGTAGTGTCATACAAATACAGCATCTATACTGTACATCCTCATGCCTTATGTGTGGATTTAATCTCTTATCATCTTCTATACATGCAAATGTGTAGATACTTCATACATACTGCAACATAGAAAGACTGTAGTATTTATTATTCCAGCTATTTCAGCTAAGATTCCAATAAACTCTGGTGAAATATGAGCAACCTCAGGATTGTTCAACTTTCTCTTCATTGAATATATATATATATATATATATATATATAAGAAACAAGAAAGATGCTCTTGTGTGAATTACAGACAGTAAAGTGGAAACATTTGAAAAGAATTTATCCCATTACACATCCACTCCTTGTTAAAACGTCACCGCTCGTCTCACATCTCTCCTGGTTTAGCATTCTGTGAATCCAAGCTTGTAAAAGATTTTAACTGTGTTCCAACACATGCTCCCTGCTGAGCAAGAGAACATTTCACCAAAAAAGGGAGTTTGTTAATAAGCTGCCTCTCGTTGCTCCAGATATGACTCAGATTGAAAATACACCTGTTGTGCTTTAGAGCGTTACTTTGATGAACGCAGACGTACGCAGAGTCTCAGAAAGGATGGGTGCTGATATCAGCTGGTGCGCGCACAAAGACACCTCAAATTGCTGGCAGGTGAAAGTTGAGCCTTGTGTGGGTGTTATCATCATCAAAAATGACTTGAGTTGCTTAGTCATTTATAGAGGTGTATTTGTGATTTATGGGCCAGAGTATGAGCACAGGACGTGTCTTTTTTCAGTTTTTTTTTTTTTTTTTTTTTTTTCAATGTCAGCTCCTGGAAACAGATGGGATCAAAATAAATCTCAGTGTCAATGTCAAATTGCAGATCACAAACATTCTTCACTTTAAAAATGCACCACCGGGCCCTTCTAGCAGTTAGAGTAATTACACAAGCACTGCACATCCACAGTTCCCAGAAAATATTTCATTATTCATGTAAAATGAATGTAATAGCTACATAAGCTACTTCAGATATTTATTTTCACCAATGGCAACCTCTTCAAGTGACACTTGCATTTGTCCTCACATCTCTTTTTGTCTTACAGTGATATTTTTTTCTTTTTTGAATATCTTAAGTCTATACACAGGATTTTTTTATTTTTTTTTTTCTGAAGCATCATAAACTTTTACTTTCAACTATGTTGTTGCTGGCTGACATAAGAGACATATTGCCACTAGTGCACAGTGTAGATAATTATAACAGACAACTCTGGTTAGAGAGCAAAGAGACATTGAGACTCATTTGGCAAAAGCTTAAACAGACTAAGTACGCAAATATTCCCTTGGTGATAAAAATAGACAGCATTTTGGTTTCCTCCAAATTTGTCCATTGTAAATTTAAAGCAGAAGATATGAAGCCAACTTTTCTTGTCTCCTCTATGGAAACCACCTTGTCTCTTTTCTTTGTCTAGCAGCACTATTCTCCTCATTTCCATCGAATCTCTGCCTTTACTCTCCCCGTCTCAACACATTCAGCTTTTTCATTCTTTGTTTGTTTCCACTACCATTTGAGACAGCAAGTTAGAGTCAATAAATGATTCAAGCCTTCAACTTCAAACACCAGAGCACCCTGTTCAATTTGAATTAGTGCAAACCTCAGTCATAAAAACTTTTAATGACATTTCCTTTTTTACTTTTTACTGGTTTTCCAGTTAAAATGAACTTCATCCTCCGATTGCCAAACATCCAGTCTTTGTAAGAATGGGTTTCTTGGAATAGAACATTTGGATTTGAGCTGTAGTAAAAAATCCTTAAACAATTAAAGCACAGAGTAAACTTTCAGTTCAAGAAAAAAAAAAAAAAAAAAAAAAGGTTAGTGAGACCGATGAGTCAATGGCACATTACAGCTGAACTGTGCAAAGAAATGTTATCAATCACGTCACCTGGTCATATTTACGCCAAGCTTGATCTTCATGACTAACCGCCTCATAAATAATGCCAATGTAAATAGACACAGTTTGAGTTCAGTCTATTAATCAAAGGGTAGACATGCAACTGGGCAATATCAGTCAACACAGCCTGCAACTGTTTCAATCAAAAGCAATGACTGAATTTGAAGAAAGATAAACAAGATAAAAACAGATAAACAAAAGTTTGTTTTTTTTTTTTTTTTTTTTTTCTAGATTGTCATGGTGCATTTCGCTTCTTGCTGTGGTCATTATAGGTTCCACTAGAAAGAACAGCATTTAGGCCAGAAAAAAAGATTTGGTAATTTCTGAAAAAAAGACTATATAATATAATATCCTTACAAATGAGCACGTGGCATTTAAGAGAGAAAGCTGCAAAGAAAATAAGAAACACGTTTATCTATTTGACAACACACATGTAGCATAACAAAATAAGATTCACTGACATGTCGAACCTTGTATGTGTGTTACACTGGTAAAACTATTTTCTTCAATGAATTGGGTTTAGCCTATCTGCATGTTGTCATTGGCTGTAACTACCAGTTCCACATCACTGTGCAAGTGGTTACCTACAAGCATCAAGAACGACAATTCTTCCAAACTGAGATTGCAGTGAAAGTGGGAGGAGAATGTTCTGCCACTAATTGGAAATCTTAACAGGGATGAGAGTCCTTTAAGTGGTGAACTAAGTAGAGTATATGTGTGTGTGTTATATTTGAGGACTGGTTTTATGGAGAGAACATCATTGGAAAGTGAGACCATTTTGGCAACTGTTAAAACTCTGTAACTTTAAAGGTTTAAAGGTTTAAAGGTTAGATTTAGGGTTACGTTATGAGCTGTTTGTCAAGTTGAATAGTTTTTTGTATGGATACTACAATACAATACAATATATACACTCTCACTTTCTCTATCTCTATTATCTCTATACAAATGGGTTTTTATTTTTTAGCTTGAGTTCTACTGCTATGGCTTTGACTTTTCTCTTTGTTTGTCCTGTGGGTGGTGTGGTGGCGCAGCGGTTTGTGTTGTCACTTCGCAGTAACAAAGTCTTTCTGTGTGCGGCTTGTGTGTTGACATTATGACTGCCTGTGTGATTTCTAAGCTTCCTACAACAGCCTGAAGACATGCAGGTTAACTGGTGACTCATTGCTCATGGGTGTGATTATGAGCACGAATATAGTTGTTTTGCCTTTAAATGTCATCCTGTGATTGACTGGTCACCTGTCCAGGGTGTATCCTACCTTTCAAACACTGGGCATGTTATCCACAAGACTGTTGTACTGTGATGTCTTAATAATCACTGTCTGATAAATGTTTTTTCCTTGAGCCGCCTTAGGGCACAAGCATTTAAAATCACATGACACTTCATCAACAGAGCCATCACTGTCACAGCCTGTATCTCGCATTCTGCTCAGACTCTGGCACTAGTGCAAAGCTGAAAGCAATTGCACTACTTAATCAAAGCAAAAATAAAGCCTCAGTCTGATGTATTGCCTTTGCTCATGCAGAAGACCTTTAGTTGTTTTGTTTTTCTCTTATCAAACACACATTATTTCTTCTGGTGTGTTGTATGTTGTTTTCAGGTCCTAAACCTCACCTGTTCAATCCACCCACAGATAAACAACCATTAACACAAGCTGACAATTAATTTAAGGCTGAATAAAATCATAGTTATTCAGGACAGAATTAGATTTTCTTACCTGTTTTACTGAATCCTTTGAACTTATACTAAAAACACATTTCAGTACACTGAGAACATGGTGGAGAGCAACTTTACTTACAACAATATCTGTGGGGTTTTTTGGTCTAGTCTGGACCATAGCCCAACAGAGCTGACTCTTTGCCTTCTATTTCTGTGAACAGCCTGACTGTCTGGTGGTCTTTTCCATTAGCATGTCTCATGTTGTATTTCTTTTCTCTACCTGTATTTATAACTATATAATATATAATTTGTAACTGGCAGCTTCTGCCTGTGTCATTCTGTTTGTGTGTCTGTCACTCTCTGCTGGTCTTGTGGATAGTGAGACCAGCAGTGTTTTTTTTTTCCTGTTTGGGCTGCTTACCCCTCCAAAGGCTTTGAACAACTTTTCAAAAGTGAAATCCAAGAACTTCTTGAGCTATTTGACATGCTCTGAAAGTTTTATGGGACCCCTGAGACCCAAGCATCTCAGGTTTTTTTTACAAGTGTTATTTATTAAAAGTCTTTTCTCTGTCCAGGGCTATTAAGTTACAAGACAAAAGACCAAATAAGAATCGAATGATGAAGAACATTTAGAAAGGCAGCTTGTAAAGTATGACTCTTATTATTAATCTGCAGTGAACTACAATTGTCCTTTTACTCAATTTGAATAGTGGGTGAGGTATTACAGGATGTGTAACTGGAGTCAGTGAAAATATGGAGATTGTAAACCAGACATTTAATCACATCATTCAGCATCCCAAGGCACAATACAAACCATCAGAAGTATGGCCCAGAGTGGACGTTTTCTTTAGGGTTGATACAAAACTGAACAAAAGTAATACAAAAATATTTAAGTCTTTAGAATGATAAGTCTCCTCAGCTATTTAGCCCGTTGCTGTCATCCATTAGCTGCTGTGCAGATGCAGAGAAGTCAGAGCGGATTGCTCATTTTCCTCCCTGTTGTTAAGGTGAAGGAGACCAATGTTTAAATGGGACCAGTGAGCTTGGGTGAGTGTTGAATGTAAAGTATAGAAAACCCAGCGTGCAGATGATAAGAGGCCTGTGCTGCACTCACTGCTGGGTCGAGTGCAGAGTAAATGGTGAGTGCTCCGCTTAATGTTGTTACATAATAGGATAATGTATATATGCTTTTAGCAAACGTAAAACAGGTGTATCGAATAAGACTAATTGTATTCCATGTAGCCTGGTAGCAGCAGACATTTTAACCATAAAAGCACAAACAACATTAATGACAGCTCTGCACTGTTCAAGTGTCTGTCAGCCATGACTGTGACGGTGTGCCGAGCATAACGCCAGGACCCTGAAACTGAAGCAGCCAAATGCATTTCAACCATCAATAATTTACCACTGTACCTTTCCCTCTGTGACATGTCAAAATGTATTCTGTGATTGATTTCTTGTGCATGACTACCTCCCGGAATCTCACTACTGTAAAGTGGAAGGTGACTGGGAAATTATAAAACACTTGTGCACATTAAAGAGGACTGGAAGGGAGAGTGGTGGCCTTAAGTGTTCACCATGAGCCAGAGGCAAACTGGCTCAAGGTTTGCCTCTGGCCAGTGACCTTTCTCTTCCCTTCTATTTCCTTCCATCTCTTTGTAATTGCTGTAAAATAATGACGAAAAATGTCAAAAAGCTGAAAAAAAAAAACATTCAAAAATATTTTGAAGAAATGTTGGATCGTACTTTGCTCTGGTTGGATTTTCAGTTTAGCTTTGTCACAGAACAAACTTTCAAGGACACAAGTCGAAAAAAACGTTATATTGAAATGACCATAGAGAAACTGTGGCACACAGTGGTTGTTGAGAACTATCTACAGATTGAGAATATCATGTAAAATAATAAGGTCAATTTATTTTCAATTTAAAAAAAAAAAAAAAAAAAAACCTTAAATGTGACAGAAAATCAAAAAGCGTTGTTACCTGGTTGTCCACGGCCGCCCACCCATAATCAGGAACATGTGAAAAGTCCTAGAAATTCTCCTTTTCATAGAAAGTCCTCTTTTAGAAATGTCGCTAGAAAATGGTTTGAAAAAAGTTAAACCATATGGTAAAAGTCAGTGTGATGAAGTTACATTCATTTGAGTGGCAGTGACGGCAGCCAATCACTGTCAAGTGCTTGCATTTTATAATGAGGTTGCCAGTTAATGGTTGCAAAACCCCCAAATATCTTTTTGAGAGGTTTTTAGGAATCTTCTGAGACATTACACATCCAACCAACATTTTAATGTGTATATATCATATCATAGAACAAGGATCAAGACCCCGTTCAACCATTCTCTGTCATCTTTAAGTTTGACTTTGACCTGTATAATAAAGCAGTGATACATGCGGTGATATGAACACACCTGTATAAACATATAATAATATAATAATTGAATTAATTCTCTGTCATTATGACTGCACTGAGACCCTACAAGTGCACGACTTTGGTAGAGAGCATCATTTTTCTGCATCTAAATGTTGATTACTGTGCTCTGATGCACTGCAGTGACCTGACAGCTGGGAAAGTGAACAAGGAAGCATCTGAGTGAGTGCACTTCATGCAGTCTCCACCACGTCTCTTGCTAATGAGACATTTGCCAACATGCCTAATCTGCTCAGTGCTGTGTTTGACACGTCGTCAGTTGCTACTGCGGATGCTCTACACACACACACACACGCACACACACACAAACACACTTATAGTGAGAGAGAGAAAAGCTTTTCCTCAACTTCATGCAGGTCAGAGATGGTTGCTGCAGCATTATGCTAATAAGCATCACTGCTGTACAATCACACACTTCACTGACTGAAAGAGGAGAGAGACAGTCAGCAACATAGATAGACCACAACTTGTGGGGTGGGGGTGGGAAGTGTTAGCAGTTAGATGAAGGGAACAAAGATGTCAGGTTACACATGGAAACAGTTTCACGTTTCCAATGTGCTGCGGAGAAAAAAAAAAACTTGTAAAGTTTCCTTTTAAAGAATCCTCAATAAGTCATTAAAAGTGTCGGTTTTTCCCCTACGAACTGTGTGTTAACGAGACATTTTCACTTTCCGGAGACTGCATGACTTATCAGTTACATAAAGGATGCTTTTGATATAAATGCCAGATGACAAGTCTTTAGGATAACACAACTGCCTGGTGAAAAGGGGAAGAAAGTAGAGAGTGAGCAGAAACACAATAAAAATCAGAACTAGGTCAGCTGTAAAAAGTTGTAAATCTTTGTCATACTGGAGCAGGTTCACATCATCAACTAATTTGTCATGTCCACAGATGCATCATTCGGGGGTAACAGGAGCTCACATCGAGTTCAAGCTGATATTGGCAGGAATCTGAGAAAATATTGTGAAGTGCAGAGCAGAGGTCAAGCCTCTGTGAAACACTAGCAGCAGTGAGATGCTACTTAGTATAATTTCATGTGAGAAGGATATCCATACACGTTTCTAATAATTGCCAGTGTGTGGGTAACAGCTTTACCCACACTGATACCATTAGCCATAGCCACAGCCTTGAAACCAAGACAGGTGAGGAGAATAACATTGTTCATCTTGTTACAATACAATTTTCTGCTTGGATATTAACATTCACCTGAAGCTATTTTAACATGCACAACCTACCTAAACTTTGTTTCAAACCACAACACACTCAACAAAATCTTTGCGTAAATGGGGCTGAAATAACCATCTTTCACCACAAACATGAAAAAGGTGTGGATTTCTACACATCCTTTCACCCATGGATAGAGCTTTCACAAACGCAACCCCCAATGGTGAGATCACAACATGAAGCTCATTCTTCCAATAAAAATAACAACAAACAAATTACAATGGCCTGATTCATACTTTATTATAGGCCTCACACATTTTTCTCCTAAACTTCTCTTCTTCATTCTCAGTGATACAGCACTGTGAGGATGGAGCTGCAGATACCATCTTATCATTTAAACCTGATGTAGGAGAGACAGCGCTGGCGTCTGCAGAAACAGGAGCTGCAGTACAGGGGTTGGACACGCCTTCACCTGCCATAACCGGCCCTTACAAAGGTTTGTACGATTATGTCCTATGTCGCATCGATGATGGATTAATGATGGCTGGCAGACAGTGGGAGGAGTAAAACACTTGAGAACACATACACAATTAAACTCACATTCATATTCATAAGGAGAAAACTGGGTAGAGGTGTGTGTGTATGTAGATTATATGGTTTAATCCAACTTCCTCAAAATGTAAATTCATTTTGAAACACATTCATGGTTCCACTAAGAATTAATTCAGGTGCACTACAAATTTTTTAAGTTAGTAACTCCGGTAGCCCGATGCAGCAGACACTTTCACATTGTTTCAATTTGTGCAAAGCGTCTGAAAGCTATCCATTGGTATATGTTATCCAGGGAAGTAGCAGTTGAATGTTAATGAGCGTAGTTGATTCTGTGACTTATATGTGCCTATATCCATCTCATCAGCTTTGTTCAGTACCGCTTGAACTACACCGGTAACTCAAGCTTGAACGCTTGAGTTCAACATCATCGCTTTCAGCCCTCCCTCAAACACACAAACAGCTCCCTGATTAAGTGCTGAAACTCAATGAGAAATCGAGCAGTAGCACTAGGTGGCGCTAGCCTGGTTAGAACTCCAGCACATTTCATCCAATATTCTACTGTTAGAGGTCTTTGAGTAATGTGAGCTGTCAAAAAATAAATCAATTTAAAAAAAAATGAAACAAACTGGTGCTATGTTAACAGAGATTAACATAGTAGTAGTGAGCCTGGCCAGACAGCAAATATGCTAAGTGATCAAGGCAGATTTTTAATGGGTTTTTGTATCACTAAAGAGGCTGAACATCTCTTTATAAGTCCCATGCAACCGGTCTGCAGCCTTACCAACATAACACTATGTCTGTTTAACTCAGTAGTGGTAAAGAAAAAGTATAAAAGCAGTTTAAGCAGGCTGTCACATACCTCTGTTGGTTTCCATTGTGTTTGTGAAAGTCCAAAAGAGTTAGATCAAACTTACAATTTATTTCTTCAATGTAGCACAGAACTGTTTTTTTTTTTTTTGGCAATTGGCATCACACAAAGACCTGTGGAATATTGGTTTAAATGTGCCGGAATTCCTTTTTAGTAAATGAGCCAAAGGTGTGTGCAGTTAGTCAGGACAGCCACATCCAGCCCCAGGACTCTTAGGGTTAAAATAGGGAAGACGCAACAGAAACAGCAAGGGGCATCCTAACAGTAACAGAAAACTGTACTTTTTTACTTTTTGCTGCTTTTTGCATGAGTTCTCCTTTCTCCTTTTATCTCCTCATTTCCTGTTCATTGGTGGTGTGAACAATCCCACGAAAATTTTTCAACAGCTGGTCAAATCTGTCAAAAATCTGATCTTCAACACTGTTCAAACAACCAGAAACAACTATTTGCATATGATCAAAGGCTTCCTCTTATTAAATCTCCTCTCATATTCTAGTCTTTGCATATCACCCTCCCACTCTTTCACCAAATCCAAATCTTAAATTTCATAAAAAAGGGAAAACACAGATACATGACAGAAAGGAATGTGAATATAAGACTGTGTCATCAGAGCATGCTCTATGTCAACCTTGGAAATTGAAGATCTTCTCACAAAAGGGTATTCAAGGCAAGATTTTATTTGGTAGTTAAGTAGTTAAGTAGATTCTCAGTGAAAAACTTTACATAATTTCACAGAAATATCACTGTGGGAACAACACACATGATCATAAAATCTGACCTAAATACCTTTACTATCAATCAAAAGGTTATTAGACCTCAAGGCACAACAACAAAAGTCTGCTCTGGCTCACATTGCTGAATCCAGACCAAGGACAGAAAGACTTGGTTTAGTTCCCAACAAGATGGTTGAAGAAATTGTATCATGCGCATGTACGGCAACTACAGAAAAAAATGTGTAGGCCTGAAAACACATTGAGGACCAAGAACACAGACTACACTGTTATCCATTAGATTTTTATTGAGAAAAAAAGGTGATGCATGTGTGACATTGTCACATTAGTTACAATGTTACAACATAGTTTTCAATATCTGAGATCAGGCACAGTGACCTATTAACTAATTAAAAAGAGAACTGTCAACCAATAAAAACAAGACACAACATAAAAACCACAGGTGAAGTAACAGTAACATTGGCAGTAGCACTCCCCAGCAGTAGTGCCTTTACTAGGGTGCCAGCCCTAGTAATGTAATACTCAAATCTTTCGAAGGATTTGGATCTTTCTGAGTCACTCACTGATTAGAGTGAAAGGTTGTACAAATCACTTGAGTCACCCAAAATGGCCCATTTGCAAAAGAAAGTGTTTCCAGTATCAGCAAGAACCTTAGTACATTCCCTGGAGACATAATAAAGCATATACACTATTTTAATTTTTTATGATTTAAAATGTATGTGGAGTATGTGTATGTGGATCAGCAGAGTATTAATTCACTCACAACGGGAGCAACAGGCTTATACTGCAGCCATAGAAGTCAACAACAGGAAGAACTTGGCCAGAAAACCTGAAACACAACTTACCTGACCCAGTAAGTTTTGTTTCTGGTGTGAGTGAGTGGCTGAGCACCTAGAGTTTGCACTGCTAGCTTGGATCCACTTGTAGTGGTCAAGTTGGGTATGTTTCGTTTCTCTGCAGAGTGAGATATAAGATGTTTGAATGGTGCCGTTTATTGATTATATCAATCAAATGTGGTAGGACTCAACTGACCTGGTTAAATAGACGTCTAGATCCATGACTGACATGAGTGATTTTAGGGGGTCGGGTGAATGATTCAGATCCTAAATCTCTTTCCCACTACAGTGGTGCCTTGACTTATGAGTTTAATTTGTTCTGTGATGGAGCTTGTAACTCAAATTACTCATATGTCAAATCAATTTTCCCCATAAATATGCAGTGGCTCATGTTGATAAATCAGTGTAGTTATCAAACATCAATCTTCTGTGGAGTTCAGAGGTTTAAGTTCTAAGGTTCCTGTGGTGTTGGTTGGTAATGAAAGAGAAGATGTCATTTGCAACAAACATAGTGAATTGTAGGAAAAAACATGTCACCTGGCACATGGATATAACTCGGGAGATTTGTACTAAGTTGCATTATCATGGACAATTAAGAAAACATTTGCCTCAACAATGGCTACAACACACATGTTGTAAGGTCCATGTTTATTCAGCCCAAACCTATACAGACAGTATTTTTGTTCTTCTGTCAAAAACTGTGTTGCTGTTTGAAATACAAGAACTGGAACTACATTAAATTTACATCAATATAAAGAGAATCGTCTGGAAGATACAGCTCAGTAAACACAGTGTGTTTGAATTACCTTTGAACACTTTTTTGCCCACTGTGTGCTAAAAGGGCTGTATCTCTCCCCCAGTTCTTTCTATATTAACATAAACCTACTTGAATAAAAGCAGAGACCTCACACTTTAATGCACTATACATGATTTTTTTTTCATATTCAATCTGCTAACACTTGGAATGTGGGGAACAATGTGTCACTGTCCAAGCACTTAAAGTCTGGTGTGTACATCGCTTTATGTATAAAAAAGACATGAAAACACATTAACAAATATAAGGTAGACAGACTGTAGAGTACTTATGAATAACAGAAAAAGGAAGATCAGATCAAAATTATATACATCCATTCAGCTGAAGCAGATATCTGAGTATGTGCTGCCAGACTATGAAGAGTGTCTGACCAGTCATCATCTATACAAAGAGTAGAGAGGGAAAGATGTTGTAGTGTGTTTAATATTTCACTAGAAGACATTTAACCAAGATGTTGAATTGGGCTTTTATTTATTTATGTAAAGTTACTGACTCATATACTTCTTAATGTAATTGAAAATAGTTTATTATTGTTGTAATCATAGACACGCTTACTAGTTTTACAGCAACCTTTTTAAAAGATCAATGTTTTTATGGGAGACACATCATTGGATCACATTTAATATTAATTAAACAATATTCACAACATTCTTTCCACATAAAACTATAGTTCTAATGTTTATTTATAGTTTAATGAAACCCAACTAATAATAGCACTCTGCTGCAGTATTAGATCTGTTTATTTACAGTACTGTATAATTGTGTTTGATCATATTTATGTGTAATTTCAAAGGACAATGTCAGTTGTTCTTTTGTACAGTTAATTATGATATAATATGATAATTTAGCAGTATTGTTTGGGCGCCACAGCTGCCGGAATATTGTTTTCGATGTGTTGAAGAGGGTCTTACCTTGAATTAACCCTTTCATCCTGAATCTGATCAATTTATTAACAGGATGTATACCAAAGGCTTTCAAAGTTGCAGTAATGAAACCTTTACATAAAAATCCTACTCTGTGTCCATGTATTCTAGCTAGTTATAGAGCCATATTCAACACATCTTTTATTATTGTATAGGGTTCAGACACCTTCATAGTACAAAACTACTGCTGGTGATAGTTACTTGTTTCCATACTTGTCTTGCTGGATCTTAGTGCTGTATTTGATACCTGCTCTCTCTTCCTCTCTCTGTTTTCTCTTCTTCAGTCAAACTGTCCTCTCTGAGTCTGGTTCTTGTGAAATGAGTTTATCTTCTCCACTGGCCAAGTTGCCAAGTGCTGCTTACTGTGGTAACTGTTGGATTTTTTCTATATTATCATAAGGTGTTGACCTGTCTGTGAAAAGTGCCTTGAGACAAATTGTGATTGAAATTTGTCTTTTTATAAGATCCAAAACTGATATGTTTACATGGACAAACTTTGAAAAATCAGAAATCACAATTTAAAGTAAACCTTAAAGGTACTGGACAGCCTATGGATGTTGCCATTTGTAGAATGCAGTTTAGCTTCGATGCATTTCATAAAAACTTTAACAGATGTGTTACTGAAAAAGATTCATGTTTACCCAACATCTCTAAAAGGTAAATGATCTGACACAAGACCAAATTATTTTAGATTTCTGTCCTTTTATTGAATTTAACACAATACCTAGTGCTTCATATACAAAGACTTGGGTGGTACTTGGTCCTCTTCACGTGAAAATAACTGTGTAGTGATCTGCTGGTTCTGTGTGGATCCCAGAAAACCATGAATATGGACCCTTCGCTCGGGCTGAAAAAAAAAAACAACCTGCAATTAATATACATCTACAGTCTCCAGCCAGTTAGCTTAGCACAAAACACAGAACAGAACGACATGGAATGGGAGCAAACACCCCAATCTTCATGCTGGGCTGACAGCATGATCACGTGGACTCTTCTAGATGCTGACCAGAGAGTGAAGTTCTCACCTGGCTGAAACACAGGAAGTAACTTCTCTCCGGCTCGTCCTCGTCATCTGATCGGCAGACGTTTTTTCTTTGTCATCATGGAAAATCCTTGATGTACCCTGGAACAATGAGTCTCTGTAAAAAGAGAGTAAAAGACAATAATCACAATGACAATAGCAGCAAAAACATTTACTGTAGATACTGAATACGTCTGATACGGCTGTCGCTTAACGCATTTTGTGAACAGCGATGGTAAAATGATACTGAATAATACTGAATTCATGTTTAAGGTTTTTTTTTGAAAAAAAACATTTCAGCCTAATTATCAAAGTCACTTTCTTCATAGTAAGTAATGAAAATGATACTCACCTTTGTCCAGAGAGAAGAGCAGTGGCTCAGTGGAGAAGTGGAGAAAAAATGAAAAATGGTCAGTAAAAGAGAAATAAAAACTTTTTTCATAAATACATGTAATTATACAGATTAAAATGAATATACTCACTTTCTTCATCCAACAGGTGAGCAGCAGCTCAGGTGGATGGGTAAGAGAAGAAAAAGATGTATTACGGTCAGTGTAACGAACATTAAGTCTTTTTTGAATTACTAAATATTGTCCATAAGTAAGTCTAATTTTAAGAATTTAAAGGTAGAGCATACATAATGTAAGATACTCACTTTCTTTGTCCACAGGGAACAGACACAGCTCAGGTGGTGGAGGAGGTGAAGAGGAGGAAAAAGATAAATAATCGTCAGTAAAACAGACATTACAACATTTTACAATTACTAAATATTCATGAATAAATATAATTAGAAGAATTTAAGAGAGGAGGACACATTATGTGACAAATATACTCACTTTCTTCATCCAAAATGGTGAGAAGAAGCTCCGGTGGTGGCATAAACAAAGAAAAAAAAAGACTCGTATTAGTCAATAAATCTGGTCATAAAAATGGTCATTTTTTAAAAACATTAAAATGAGTCAGAAGCTCATACTTACTTTCTTCGTCCTCATGAGCTGAAAACAAAAATGGTTAGTAAGTCAGGTAGTTACACAAAATGAAAAGACAAAATTATATGAATAAATGAATAATTAGACATCAGATACATACCTTTTTCATCCATATGAAGATGACTCATAGAGGACCATTCCTCTATGAGAGATATCTGATGTTTGTATATGAAAGGAAAAACTTGGGAATATTCTGTTGTGTGTATTGTGTTTGTTTATGAAATATTGTGTTTGCCTGTTTTTGAAATTTAGTGTGTAAATTATGTGTGTTGTGTAAGTTGTGTAAATTGTGTGTGATGTGGCCCCTACCACAAGTTGTGGTCTGCGGCCCTTCGAGATGCAACAATAACAACAATAACAACAATAACAACAATAACAATAGTAACAATAAAACAGTGGACAGTCTCCAGTGCAAGACGCTAACTGGGGTGTCGACAGCCCTGCCAGACATGAGGGCTACCTGGGACATCGCTGACCCTGCCAGACGCAAAGGCCAGATGCCAGGAGAAAGAAAAGTCGATCCAGCCACTGTTGAAGACTTCACTCAACAATCAATTAACTACCTACAAATAACAACAATAACATTATAACAAGAAGACAAGCCCCAGTGCAAGACGCTAACCGGGGTGTCACTGGCTCTGCCAGATTCAAGGGCTCTGAAGGCAATCACTCTTCCTCAGTGAATTCAACACCTACGCCTCTTGGGAGCAGCCACTTTGTCCCCGTCGTCCTTCTTCCGGCGTCTTCTTCTGGAGCAGCTGGGTGGAGGGGTAGCACAAGGAGAAGCAGCAGGAGAAGGAGAGGAACCTGTAGGAACAGAATGGGCAAAATCAGATTCATGTGAACAAATTCGTTCCATCAGGTCCCACAACTCGTCTGTGCTGAGGCACCAAGAAGTCTCCTTCTTCTGGGTGAGAGAATTCTCACCCCACTTAGGAGGAGTCACCTCCCCATGGGTGAGAAAAGGCTCACCCCAAATAAGAGGAATCTCCTCCCCATGGGTGAGAAAAGGCTCACCACACATAGGAGAAGTCTCCTCCCTATGGGTGAGAAAAGGCTCACCCCACATAGGAGAAGTCTCCTCCCCATGGATGAGAAATGTCTCACCCCAAGTAGGAGGAATCTCCTCCACCTGGTTGAGAAATGTCTCATCCCAAATAGGAGGAATCTCCTCCCCATGGGTGAGAAATGTCTCATCCCAAGTAGGAGGAATCACCTTCATCTGGGTGAGAAATGTCTCATCCCAAGTAGAAGGAGACTCCTCCACCTGAGTAGAAGGAATCTCCTCCACCCTGGTGAGAGAAGTCTCTTCCCAAGTAGAAAAAAACTCCTCCACCTGAGTAGAAAGAGACTCCTCCACCTCAGTAGAAGGAATCTCCTCCACCCTGGTGAGAGAAGTCTCTTCCCAAGTAGAAAGAGACTCCTCCACCTGAGTAGAAGGAGACTCCTCCACCTCAGTAGAAGGAGACTCCTCCACCCTGGTGAGAGAAGTCTCTTCCCAAGTAGAAAGAGACTCCTCCACCTGAGTAGAAGGAGACTCCTCCACCTGAGTAGAAGGAGACTCCTCCACCTCAGTAGAAGGAATCTCCTCCACCCTGGTGAGAGAAGTCTCTTCCCAAGTAGAAAGAGACTCCTCCACCTGAGTAGAAAGAGACTCCTCCACCTGAGTAGAAGGAGACTCCTCCACCTCAGTAGAAGGAATCTCCTCCACCCTGGTGAGAGAAGTCTCTTCCCAAGTAGAAAGAGACTCCTCCACCTGAGTAGAAAGAGACTCCTCCACCTCAGTAGAAGGAATCTCCTCCACCCTGGTGAGAGAAGTCTCTTCCCAAGTAGAAAGAGACTCCTCCACCTGAGTAGAAAGAGACTCCTCCACCTCAGTAGAAGGAATCTCCTCCACCCTGGTGAGAGAAGTCTCTTCCCAAGTAGAAAGAGACTCCTCCACCTGAGTAGAAAGAGACTCCTCCACCTGAGTAGAAGGAATCTCCTCCACCTGAGTAGAAAGAGACTCCTCCACCTCAGTAGAAGGAATCTCCTCCACCCTGGTGAGAGAAGTCTCTTCCCAAGTAGAAGGAGACTCCTCCACCTGAGTAGAAAGAGACTCCTCCACCTCAGTAGAAGGAATCTCCTCCACCCTGGTGAGAGAAGTCTCTTCCCAAGTAGAAGGAGACTCCTCCACCTGAGTAGAAAGAGACTCCTCCACCTCAGTAGAAGGAATCTCCTCCACCCTGGTGAGAGAAGTCTCTTCCCAAGTAGAAAGAGACTCCTCCACCTGAGTAGAAGGAGACTCCTCCACCTCAGTAGAAGGAATCTCCTCCACCTGAGTAGAAAGAGACTCCTCCACCTCAGTAGAAGGAGACTCCTCCACCCTGGTGAGAGAAGTCTCTTCCCAAGTAGAAAGAGACTCCTCCACCTGAGTAGAAAGAGACTCCTCCACCTGAGTAGAAGGAATCTCCTCCACCTGAGTAGAAAGAGACTCCTCCACCTCAGTAGAAGGAATCTCCTCCACCCTGGTGAGAGAAGTCTCTTCCCAAGTAGAAAGAGACTCCTCCACCTGAGTAGAAAGAGACTCCTCCACCTCAGTAGAAGGAATCTCCTCCACCCTGGTGAGAGAAGTCTCTTCCCAAGTAGAAGGAGACTCCTCCACCTGAGTAGAAAGAGACTCCTCCACCTCAGTAGAAGGAATCTCCTCCACCCTGGTGAGAGAAGTCTCTTCCCAAGTAGAAGGAGACTCCTCCACCTGAGTAGAAAGAGACTCCTCCACCTCAGTAGAAAGAATCTCCTCCACCCTGGTGAGAGAAGTCTCTTCCCAAGTAGAAAGAGACTCCTCCACCTGAGTAGAAAGAGACTCCTCCACCTGAGTAGAAGGAATCTCCTCCACCTGAGTAGAAAGAGACTCCTCCACCTCAGTAGAAGGAATCTCCTCCACCCTGGTGAGAGAAGTCTCTTCCCAAGTAGAAGGAGACTCCTCCACCTGAGAAGGAGAACCACAGCACACACAATCCACACAAGGAGCAGCAGCAGGAGTGGCAGGAGGACCACCAAAAGGTGGAGCCCCAACCAGAAATACAGAAGCACCATGCGGAGGAGGAAGAGGGAAAGGTGGAGGGTAAGGGAGAAAGATGGGAGCACCATAAGGTGGGACCCCAGGAAAAGGGGAAGGTGCAGCGTTAAGAAGAAAAGCAGGAGCAGGGTTAGGCAGAAACATGGGAGCAGGGTGAGGAGGGGCAAAAGGAGGAGCATAAGGGGCATGGTGAGGAAGAAAGAAACGAGCAGCAGGAGGAGGAAGAGGGACAAAAGCATAAGGGGCAGCATTAGCAGTTGGAACGTTACCGCCCTGATTTGCCCTGTTTCCTCTCCGGGGGTTGATGGGGGTAGGAGGCTCCCAGGGGGTACCTGAGGAGAAAAAAATCCAAAGTGTCAAATTCTGCATGTTCATAAAACCAAGACTTGGTCATCTGTCTTCAAAACAGTATTTACATTTTAAAAAGCTATGTATGTAGGTATGTGATGTTTTACTTGTTAGATTAATAAAATCTTCAAAGTTTTTAAACTTGGTTATATAAATATGCTGACAGAGCAAATTAAATTTCTATTCCACAAATGACTTGACCAAACATATTAGAAGCAGAGAATCAGAACTTGTGCAAAACAATATAAACAGTTGACACAACATATGATATACGATACCAGCAATGATACAAGAAACATATGATACAAGGAATGATAAAATTGATACAAACAAATTTTGCTGGATGCTTACTGATCTTTGAGTACGGTATGTATTAAAGGGGGTTTTCAGCGAATAACCTCTGTTTGGAGCTCATATGTTGCACACTTAAAAAACATGTCCAAATAAAAATGAGACATAGAGAGAGAATGTTTTTTTTAAATGCGTGGCTGTTCCTAAAACAACCACTGATGTAAATATGGATGTAAAACAAGCAGACGTGCCCAGATGCCGCAACAGATTGAAATGAAACGGAAATAAATACATTGCATCCTACATGATTGTGCTGTTTGAGATCATAGTATTGGTTCAATGGCATCTTTGTAGCAGTTTTATCAAACGTAAGAGCCAGGACTCACCCCTTCCACCTCCTGTTTATACTAATGCCCTCTGGATAGAGCTACAGAGGGACCCGAGCCATCTGTGTTTACACCTTTCAACAACAGTGAAGCTCAATAAAAACGTGAGGGAAAATGGCCTCAGCCAAAGTGTAGCCAGAGGATAGTAAGAGTAACATTATGTCAGTGATTTGGGACTATCTCAGCTTCAAGAAAACATATTGTCATCATAAGAAAGTACGATTCAAATTCTGTCGCGCAGCAGTTGCCACATCACAGGACAACACAGCAAATGAACAGTAACATCTATGGCATCATGGGCTTCCTACATACTCATTTTTGAATTAGAATATAGAGCATCTTAGAGAGAGCAGATCAGTGTCAATAGTAAACTTAGCCTAATTATTCAGCCCTAATCCTGACATGAATTTTAGAATTCAGATATTATACTCTTATGTAGCTGTTGAGCAAAAGCAATGTGACATTTACACATTTTGATCATGTGCTAATCATGGTAATTCTGTCTTTACATAAACACACCTTCATCAGATTAAATCACGTGCAGTAACGCTGACGAGTTAATGCTCCAATAACTATGACCATTTACAGTGCGATGACATTAATGCAACATTTCAGTCTACGAAGTCTTTGTAACGCAAACATCTGTGTGAACTCAAAACTGAAAATAATAATAATAATAATAATAATAATTTGTTAAAAGTCACAGACTTGTAACATAGCGCGAGCTCTGAGCACAGAAGCTCGTGATCTGTTTTTGTTTACACCTGCACGTGCTGACTCGACCTCCTGAACTAAAAGTTCCATCTCCATAGTAACAGAGAAACAGCCGTTTGTTTTCTGGCGTTATTCGAAAAACAGTTTAATAACCAAACCCCCACACCAAAATTTTAAAACATGACATATGTAAAAAATACAATTAATATATATAATTATATAATACAATAATAATTAACAATATAATTACACCATCTTTAACATATTCTGCACATAACCCGCCAGAATATATTATCTTCTTTACGGTCTAATATCAACAATATCAAAAACTGTTCTGCACACTCAGATTCAATGCAATAATTAAAATGTGCTACTTTTGGACAGGAAACATTTTTTTTTAAAGTTAATATCAGCAGGTGTCCACCTAATTTCTACAAGACAACTCAAAATTCAAATCAATTCAATAGGCTTATATTATTAACAGTTGTCTTACCGCGGGCGTTGAACATCTCTGAGTGGTCCATGGTCCAGGTGCAGGTCAAGGTCAATTCCTCAATCAAAGTCTTAATCCAGAAGTTGCTTTCCAGCAATTAATCCAGTAGGTTTCCGATAGGGTTTTGCAGGTTGATCGCTCGCCAAAAACAATCCTTCAGTCTTTGCTTGAAAGGTTTGGTCAAGATCCGAGTGCAAAGGGGTATTTTCTAATTGTTTCACCCTCTATATATACACATCACCTAGGTCACGTCATCCTTCTGTTTCCATGGGTGTCCATGATGCACGTCAGGTCCAGGTCACGTCCAAAAGGGATTTACTGTCTTAAACTGACTTTATTATCGGTGGGATGTGAACATGCACAAAAAGCTAGTTGGAAAAACAAAGTTTTGCAAAATTAACTTACCAGTGAGACGCTGGATGCTGGGCGGATGTTGCAGCGTTAAAATAAAGGTTAAAATGTGTGTGAACAAATAGAGAAGAATCAGCCAATTAGAGGTCGTAGTTGTCTAAGTCCCGCCTCTAACTGCACTTGATTGACAGATCGCGACGCACCTGCGTGATTGTTTCTGAAGGAGACACGCTGGTGTGACAGATTTAGAGAAAGGAAGGACACGAGTAGCGTTAGTTAAGTTAGTAAAAGTTAGTTTATCTACAAGCTAACGACTCAAAACAGAAGATAACTAAAGAAGAAGCAACCTGTCTTTTTCGTCTTAAGCAAGCAGCGTCTTTTTCGGTAAGCTAGCAGTGTTGTGCTAATGTTGCTAATGTGTTGTGCTAGTTGTATGAGGAGCTACTTTTGTTGCCTGTTCGTTGAGAGTTGTTGTAACTGCAAATGACCTTTAATATGAGTATATATATATATATATATATATATATATATTTGTTATTTTTATGTTTATTTATACATTTTCTGAGCTTTTATCAAGGCCAGGTTGTTATTTCTTGGATTATAGCAGACGTTAAATTCAGGGCTTTTATTTTGAAAGCGTCCCGGTGAGAAAAAAGGAAAACATCCGGACTTTATCGGCAAAAAAGAGGGATGTGTCTGCTTGTACAGTGAGAAACAGAGCACTAATGTGTTTCATTAGCTCCTGGCTGATAAAGGCGCAAGGTTTGTTTCTATTACTTTTCATGTGATGTTGTCTGTTGAATGTTTAGCTTGAATTCTGGTGCTTTTGATAGTTTCATACCTTTTATGATGTGTTTCGGGCTAGCTCAAGTGGCAATTAGCATTAGCTTAATTATAGTGTTGGTCTAGACTAAGGCGGACAGAGGCAGTTAATTTATTCGTCACTGTTAAAAGCAGCAATATGTATTTGTGTTTTATCTAACTTTGACTTGAACTTTGAAGGTTACAATTGTGTATTTGATTGAAAAGTAAGAGTTAAAAGTGTTCATTTAATGTGAAATAGCATTTTATATACCGCACTCTATTGGAGGTTGTCTTTAGGTTAAAAAGGGCTTTTTGTTTTGTTCTTTTCATAGCTCTTACGGTGTGTTTGTAATTGAATACGGTCCACAAAAATAAACCAATGTGAACCATCAGTTAAAGAGTTTGAACATCATTCAGCCAGGGATGCTACAGTAACGATTTGTTACCATGACTGTTGTCCTCAAGAATCAGACACACGCTGCTCAGTTCATTTTTTCATTTTGCACTGTAACATTCCCTTAAGTAACACATCATACATAGTTCTATTAAATGTATTACTACATATTTCTCACATTTCAATTATATCAGTGTGGCGCTGCCATAAAGGTGCAAATAATACCCAAGTGGCAAATAGACGCCTGTCTCCTTTATTAGTCCAGGGCGGCAACACATTTAGGCAACTTATAAAGGCCGGGTTTGATTGTCTTCTTGTTGTTGAATTTTGCTCATTCTAACTTCCCTGCACCCAGACCAGAGCATGTGAGCGGAGCTTGTGAAATATAGCCAGAGCGTGGTGTAGGTTTTTATCCAAAGACCAGGGCGATCGCTCCGTTTTGCTCCAGTTCTGCTCTGAACCGCTCACACCAGGAGTCTAGGACATGCACAGGGCTATGAGTACTTTTAAAAAGACGAGGCTACATTGAACCTCGTGTATTTAAAGACAGAGCTGCTGACAGCTGATGCACTGCACAAGCACCGCGCCTGCAGACATGCCTGGTGTGTCACTGACACTGCTCAACGCTGTGCGGTGTGAATCCAGTCAGATACAAGTTTTCATTGATAAATGACAATGACAGACTTAAAAATGTAACAATACTGGAGCGCCGCAGTATTGTGGTACTTTGCCTTATGAATTGAAACGCCCGTCTCATATAGACACAGGGTCTGTTGAGTTATTTGGGAAGATAAAAGCCAGGGCTGCTATTTGCAGCTTTATGGTACTACACTTGTGACCCTGTGCTGTAATCTTGATTGTTGACTGTGAGTGAAAGCTTAAGCTCTTGATTAATAACGCTACTGATATTGTAACAAATTAACATCCAGTCTAGCCTGTGTATCGAAGCAATCACTATTTTTTTTTGCATAGAATAGCTGGGTGAATTCCACAACGCTAATTGTGAAGAGATATATGTTTAAATGCCACGTTGTCGTCCATTATTATTATTGTATTACCAATTTAAAGATGTTTAAACCATAATATTACCCTCTCACTGTGGAGAATGTGATAGTTTATGTTTCTATTATGTATCATGATAGTGTTATTTTGTTCTCTTACTAGGGAGCGGGCATTGCCAGATGTAACATGCATACTGTCCACAGTCTTTCCTAATATGGGACTGAAGTAAAGCTTAATGTTGTTGTCATAATGACTGTGCTGGTTGTTGTTTCATTAGAATGGTTGGGTACAATGATGTATGCTTGTTCAGATATTGTTATTTCAACTTGAGATGTTATTGAACTAGAGTGTAATGCAAGGCCTAACTATATTATCATTGAGTATCATCCTGTATTTGATGTTTAGTGTCACATTGTTGTTATGCTTTAGTAAAATTGTTGAACAACAAATAGATCAAACAAAATCTTAAATCTCTGTTTGTGAAAAACAGGTCAGGTATTATGGAGAGAGTGAGAACCACTTTGACTGGCGAGTCTCCCAACGTGATTCTACTAGACTGCAGAATCTCCCCCTGGTGGTTGGGTGGTGCCGGTCGCCAGGACTACACACATCCACAAAGAGTAGACCATCAAGAGTAGGAACAATCACATAAAACATTAAGAACCCACAGACAGTGGATTGACAAGACAAACACTGGAAGTGATCACAGACAAAACTAAAGGCTCATTTATTTTATTTTTTTTTAAGGGCCCAGTTTTTTATTTTAATTACTCTGTTGTAAATTGTAAAATTGTAAATTATCACTTGTAAAGTTAAATTACAGAAATTACAGTTTTACCACTTACCTTGTTGTCAGTGTGCTTTTATTTATGGTTATCATGGTCTATGTCCCTGAACTCCTTATGGTCCTTGAGTATGTGAATTAACCAGAAGTGGGTTACATGAGTTATGTAAGTGCTGTAATGTTTTACAGTCCTTACAGCAGAGTGACCAGCTTGGTCCTGCTTGTGGTCAGACAGACCCTCAACTTTCCTGCTAATCACTTGCAACATCCAACTGTATTGTTAAGTATCTGCCCTGCTGTGTTACTGATGGATACACAGCCTGTGTGTCAGTGTACAGATATACAATGAGTGACTAGTTCTTTGGATTTCAAAGACTTTTTTCAAAAACAGTACCGAGGTTGATATGGATGAAAGGCTGTCCTCTAACGAGTGCATCATAACTGCAGTTTGACCATGTGTC
The DNA here is from genome assembly GCA_016801845.1 of Polydactylus sextarius. NCBI lineage: Eukaryota > Metazoa > Chordata > Actinopteri > Polynemidae > Polydactylus > Polydactylus sextarius. The sequence continues at coordinate 15,967,976 of CM028922.1, read as the reverse complement.
TGGATGGATGGATAAGAATTAAAGGTTGGTAAAGTGTCTCATAATTGTAACATGTACAATACATTCGTACTTAGTTGCATCATTACTATGAACCACAGCCACTCAGATGTCCACAGTAAATCATTTGTTAGACTGGAATCGTTACTTTTATAACTAATATGTTTTTAACGTTCGACAAGAGATGGGATCTTAGAAAAAAATAACACAAAACTAAGAAACCTATTGTTTTTACCTCAACTGTGGAAGAGTCAGAACGAACAATACTCAGTGAACCTCCAGACACAATCACAGATCACTCTGTTCTTTTGGACCATGTTACTGAGAACCAGGTCCAACTATACATATTACATTGATTAGAGACATTTAAATGTATTGATCTCTTTTTCATTTTAATGTGTGAACAAACAGCCTCTTTACTTGCTTGGTTGCCCATCTCAGCTTGTGAACTTGGGTTAAAATTTCCAGGAATATCCAAAGGTTGTGATGTTGTGAGCTTGTCTACCAGCTCCTCGCCTCGGTGCCTCGACGCTGCTCCCCTACAGTGCCAACACTAGCTATCATTAAACACACACTCATGCATGCACGTGCACAAACACACACACAAAGAAATGAATATTGAGCAAAAAGATGAAGATAAGAGGGAGGAAAAAATAGGCAAAATAAACGACTTCTTTTAAGTGTCTTTACTGCGCAGTTCAGCGTCGTCCACGCTCTGACGGCATCCTTCTCATCACAAATAAAAAAGAAAATCATTTAGTGAAACCAAAATCCTTGAACAGCTTTTGGAGGAAGCAAATATGTTTGTTTACTGTGATAAATCTTCACATCTTGAGGAGTCACACTGTTCTCTGTGTGTGTGTGTGTCATCAATTATAGATTAGTCTGTGTAGCTTCCTGTGAGATGAAAATCTGTGTTCTTGGAAATGACTAGCACATCCACATACATGTGAGATGAGTCGGCTACATATTGTAACACAGATAAGTGTATGAAGATATAAATCTAAGCATTTTATTTATGAATTTATCAGCTGCATTCTATACTTTAACTGTTAAATTAAACCCTAACTTTTTGTCCTTTAACAAGTTGACAAAGTAGTTGATAAATTCAATACTGCCGTGCATGGAAACTTAAATGTATAGATGAAATCCCTGTGTAGATCAGATGAGAAAAAAACAGGATTATAGCATCTTTTACAAGTCCTCTAGGTGAAATAACTTAGACAATTTTGAAGCAGCATCTTTGGTATCTGACAGAGGAACCTTTTCTCTTCAACTGAGATCAAGTTAATCCTGTGTGAGGTCTGTGTTACAGTGAAATTGAAGAAAACTTAAGAATTTTTGCTTGTTTGTTTCACAACAGGCTGCTTTAGTTATTTTCACATGAATCACTCACCCCAGCAAACACTTATTTATTTTCCAGTCGGGCTTTGGGGTAAACATTTTAAGGCTGCAAAATAGGCAGAGTGGCTGTATTTCAGAAAAAGCTTTTATGGGAAAACGGTTAGAATAGTGCCACATAAGTCATTATAGTAGTCGAACGGCCATAAAAGCTACAGGCAAACCCCGACTTAGTGAGTATTCACGTCTGTGCGAATAGTGATGAATCCTACAGGTTGAGAGTGTTTACTGTGGGGCTTAAATTACCAAGTTAATGTTTTCACTTTGCTGGAGTATTTACTCACACTGATGATGTAAATGAGCAGAGATGTGGTTAAATGAGTTTAAATGCGCTGCCGGATGCTGAGCTGCTTCGCACACATCATCGGTGTTTCTCTGCTACTGAGCATAAAAAAAAAAAAATAAAAATCCACTGCCTATGAAAAGAATTCACTTCCTGGATTCTCTCCTCCTTTTACTGCTTTTATAAATAGAATCATCATGAAAACAACGGGGCTTCCTTAACGAGCATTCGCAAAATAAATTAATTTATTTGAATAAAAAAATGTAAAATAAGTGATTGTAGAAGTATTCACCCTCTTGTTGACTTATTTATAACAAAGGTCCAACTAGTTGGTGCTAGTAGTTAGTAAATGTATCTCAGTGACTGTGATAGAAAACACCTGGAAGCTCCATCAGTGTTACTGCTGTACCTGAGACAAAAGAACACTCCAAGAAACTATTGAAAAGGATATAAAATATTCCAAGTCAGCGGTCATCTCCTGGAATTCGGATAAACTCAATATTAAGACATGAAAGCAACACAGCACCTGTGTTAATCTCCCTTGAGCAGGCCATCAGTTGAAGAGGACTCATATGAAATCTGAACTAGGTCATCCAAAGATGTGAGACGCCACGGTCAACTGGAAGAAGTTTCCTTAGTCTGGTGAGACCAAACAGATGTTTTTTGTCCATCAGAGTAGATTTACACCAAAAACTGTATATCACCACAAATGCACCTTCTCCAATAGTACGTATCATGGTGGAGATGGTGGTGCTTTTCAGCTACTCAACGAGCTAGAAGTTAAATAAATGCAGCAAAGTATAGAGAAGTCACAGAGGACAATCTGACTCAGTCTGATAGAGACCTATAGTTTGGGAAATTACTGGAGATTAATGATCGTCCAGTGAGATCTATGGCCTGAAGCACAAATGTCTGCTCAAATGTCAACCCAACAGTGAACTTGTGGCTGGATTTGAAAAAGGGCTATTTCCACCTGTGAATTGGAACGGCTAAGTTACCCAAACAAATCATTTTGATTCAACAGCCATCTGCTCTATATTAAGTTTAGTCAATGTTATAACATATAACATAGAAGAGCATGAACTAGTTGTGTGTGTGTGTGTGTGTTTGCAAGGTGATTAAAAAATACTCCTGTCATTTGATCAGCTTGGTTTTTCTATCTTACATCACAATACCTTTAACTTTTAATCTTATCCTGCAGGCAGTTCAACAAACATTGCTTCTGGGCCACAAGATGAATGATGCACCACTGCGGGGTCATTTACTCACCTTCCATTTTACGTCATAATTACACAGTATCTGTAAGCAATATGTTTATGTATTTGTCCTTGCTAGCATTTAGCATTGTTACAGCCTTTGCATTGTGTGTGTGTGTGTGTGCGCGCGTGTGTGTGTGTTTATTTAAATGACTGCACTGGGAGCAGTTCCCATGCTCCATTGCTCCACTTTGATTTCTCTGTGTTAAGCCTGAGTGCAAATGTGTTTGTAGTTTGACATTTTTCTCAGCAATGAGAGCAGGGGGATTAGAAGTCATAATAGAATAATAAAGTCTAATGGCTCTCCAGTTTAAGGTAATGTCATTTTTATCACATGAGCAAAATAAAAAAAAAAAAAAAAACAAAGACAATGAAAAATGGCCACAGTTAAAGAATCAGGCAGAAGAACAGCTAACTTAGCTTAAATGTTATTGTGAAAAAACAGCCTGCAGTCTGCATGCGTTTAAAATTACACAACCGTTCTGGTGTTTGACTGGTCACTCAGGTGTAACTACAGTTGAAAAAAAAAAAAAAATAAATAAAAAAAAAAAATTACCATAACCATTTTGAAAAAAAGACAAACAAAAATGTCACCCTTTTATATATGGATGCTACAGCCCCTGAACACTTGAGTGTGGTCCACAGTGCTACTGAAGGGGAACATTACTGAAGAATCTGTGACTGTCTGTCACTGTCACGTTTAGTTTGCCTTTTTGTATGTGTGCCTACAGGCGTTAATCTGTTTTACACGCAGAAAAAAAAAAAAAAAATAAATAAAAGAAGCTTTGTGGCTTGCAAAAGCTCCGACGCTCTACATAAAGTCTGAGCCTTCCTTCCAGGTTCTCCGTGAAATAATGTTGTGACTGAATTTCTTAGTAACTGTGTAAACTGTGTATTTTACAGAATGGATTTTAGTTCCCCGTGAGCCAGCGGAGTGTATCGTGTGGAGAGGGAGACAACAAAGCAGACTCACTGCATAATGAACGCTAGGGATGATAATGCCGCCGGGCTCTGGGCAGACAACCCCGTTGGCCTCTTTGTACTATTTTCCACTTCACCCCCCTGGATGAACAGTGGTCACAGCAATGCCTCAACTTTCAAATAACTCTACTGAAGTTTTTTTTTTTTTTTTTTTTTTTTAAGCCTGAGGATCTAGGTCACAATTTATCAACCCAAACTGATATACAGAGCTCAATCTGTGCCTGTATTTAATAGTTGGAGTTAAACCAAAACTTGGGAGAAATGGTATCAGAGTAGTTTTCTACTGATACAACACTTGTTTAATTCTATTCTTGAAGCAAACCACTTTTTTTTTTTTTTTTTTTTTTGCCTGTGGCTTAACAAAAAACTTCTTTAATCTTTTATTATGAATTGGTCAAGTATTGTATTTTGCCACGATGTAAAACTTTCCAAGCAGCAGATTTCAAATTGCTGAGTAAATGTGCAACAGAGGAGGGTGTCTCCTTCTTTACCTGCAACCTCCACCAAGAAAATCATTTTGAAAAATGGTTAATGAAAGTCCACAATCATGTGAAACCTGATTGGTTGTAATGGTCACAAACCGAAGAGCAGCTCGGTCAAAATTCTGAGATCACCCACATTTAAATTAAATCAAGCTTTATACTATATATTACATTGTGTGTGTGTGTGTGTGTGTTTGTGTGTGTTTGTCTGGCAGAACTCAAACAATCTCTCTAAGCCAAGTGCGTCGCTGGTGTAGCTAAATATTTCATAACAGACTTGCATATTTGTTAAATGCTACTTTTGGCGGCGACTATGCTACTTTTGTTTTGTGAATTTTAAATTGAACATTAGAGAGTTATGAAGAAATATAATAAGTGTTGGCAGGACAGGGTCCAGGATCCAAAGCTCAGATGGAGAAGGATAGGTGATTAATATCATCAATCATCATATGATTTGCTAAGTGCTCCGTTAAGCCCCAGCAGTTATTGAGAGTGATGTCTGAGGTACGTTAAACAAACGTGAATAACAAACAGCTTCAGCATGCACGGAAATAACTAATCTAACGCATGTCAGACAGAGTTTTATTGGCTTGTCTGGGACTGCGGTTTTAAATGATAAAATTTTTTCATTTCATGACATTTTTTTTCATGCCATGACTTGTCTTTCAATTAGTTCTCACAGCAGAGTTATTGTAATGTGTGTGAGCATTTCTCTTCCTGTATACCCTCTCTAACCTGTGCGCATCTATTTGTGGCTGCATATTTACAGTAATTATGTATCGATCTTATTCATGTGTCTCAATTCATTATCAACAACACAGTGGCACAGGATCAATACGTGATCACCCTTCCTCCACATAATTGGTTCCTGAAGAGTTATTAAAGCCATTGACGGTAATGGACAGACATTCACTGCACCACAGGAAGATACAAATGTAAATGTATTTATTGACCCGATAAATATATTCTATTTATTACCCTAGCTATTTTTTTCTCATTATTAGGCCAGCTAGATTTGTTAATGACCCACTTAACGACCATAAGTCGAGACAAGTCGCAGAAACATCATAGTTGTGCCTAATGTTTCTCATGTTAAGCATCAGATTCGATGGAAGATTCTCACAGTTGCGTGATGTTTTGGTTGAAGTGGCTTGTAATGGGCTGACAGGTAGACCAGTTAATACGGGTGGAAAATGATCCAAGAGCAGGGAAGGGCAGGGAAATAAACAATGACAGATGACTCTATTGTCTGTAGGAATACACAGGGTCGTGCGTGTGTGTGTGTTTCTGTATGTCTGTGTGTGTCTGTGTCTGTCTGTCTATGTGTCTGTGTATAAACCTGGTTTTTCCTACATTATGGGGACTTAAACCTGTTTACGCACTCACATTGTGGAGACCTGTCTCCCTTGTGGGGACAAAAAGCTGGTCCCCATGATGTAACAAACAAAAAATGAAGGTGAAGACATGACTTAAGGTTTGGTTAAGGTTGGGGTCATGTTTAGATAAAGGTTAGACAAGCGGTACCAACAAATGGGATCTCTAGAGTTTCCAGGAAAGTCTTCAGGATATGTATGGAAGTCAATGAACTGTCCCCACAAGGCATGAAAACAAATGTAACCACAGAGGAGGGAAATGCATAAGGACAGTAGATAAAAAAGGAGGTCGAAGAGACACCTGGGGGACAGAAGATGACATGTACTGGCTGCTTGTCTCATTGAAAGGATAATATCAATATGGCTAAATTTTTAATTTACTAGTCATTATATATCCCACTCATGTCTCCCTTCTGTGAAATAATCTTACATCCAGGGAAGTAAGCTGTTGTTCAAACTGTAATGCAACTAATCAATGTGTAACTACTGACAATGTAGAGAGATCACCCCACACTGAGACAGACAGTATATCAGGATTGGAGGAAAAATCACTGACAGATCCAACATGAGCTGGACCATTTAGTGGATGGATGGGCAGTTGTTCTGTAGACCTGAGGATACGATGAACTGGAAAACATTGACAGTGACGGGTTAAGGATCTTTTGTTATTTGTTGCCCGTCTTTTCTTTAGAGTATTATCAAATAGCACTTATGTTGTTTTCTCTGTCAGTAAAAAAAACAGTCATGGAGGATTTGCACTTGCGGTTTTTAGGTTAGAGAGCCAATACACTAACAAGACCTGAGAACCAGACAATTTGGGGCAGTTGTAAGAACACAGCGGTCTACGTAGGAGCAGAGGTTATGATTCGAGAGTTCATATGGGTCATAGAAGTCTGAAAAGCTCAAGTTCTGCCCCAAGTATGACTCCATTGTTTTGTTTTTTTCTTCTCCCACAGAAGAGACAGTTTTTTTGTTATTATTATTATTATTATTCAGTCATGTACTGCACCCGGCAGTATGTAAGATGCACCCTGTGCTCACTCTTCTGTTTCCTGTCAATCTGTGAACTGTCAAGTAAAGGCAGTTTCCATCACCCGCCTGCTGGGTTTCCTCCATCACCACAACCAGAATCATGACTCCAGACGACCCTGTCAAATCGTTAATCATATGTCTCAAATAAAGAGGCTTCACATTTTCCAAAGTCCCTCTCTGTCGTTAACCTAAATATTGCAGTTAAAGATGGGAATTACACCAGGATTAGGGAGAAATTCAGCCTTGAGAATAGGTTATGGAAACTCAACCACACAAGCAATCTTTGTACCAATATATATTGTCATATTATGAACGTAACGCATAATAAAATAGATAATACAAAAGCTATTTGATATTTGATATTTGTGTTTGTGTATTTGAGTGAGGTGGGTTGTGAGAGAAGATTTATAAGAAGACAATGAAGTTTCTAGTCTATGTTGTGGGTTGGAGCAGTGACAGGGAAGTTATTGTCACCTCTGCTCATGACTAGACTCTAATCGGTTTTATTTCTGTGTCTTGTTTGATTCCATGCGATAAAACAGTTGCTCCTTGTCGATACTATACATTTTTCTTCTATGCAAATCAGTGATTGCGTTTGAATAATTATTACAATTACTATTATTATTAGTTATGAATATTATTTTTGGGCCATTTTTAATGATAAGGACAGTGTAGAGAGACAGGAAACGGGGAGGAGAGTGGAGGAAAGACACGCAGGACGGGTCGGGATTCAAACCCACAAACAGCTGCATGGTGTATAATTATAATATAATACATTCGGCTATCCTGGCAAATCATTATTTTAGTGCAAAACATGTTTTGATGACAAATACGGCCACTTTGAGTCACAAATCCCACTTGACCTCAAATTGGTTGTCATTTTTTTTTTTTTTTAACACAGCTTCCTTAGTAACTGGGTTTGATGCTCTATATCTATTTGATTGACAATATTTAAATTGAGGTAAATCAGATGACTGTACCAAGCATCCACTGTTTTATGATTAGAATAATAAGATCGATCTATTGCTACGACGTGCAAACAATAGCAGAACAATTCTCAACACAATTAAAGTCCCGGCAGCATCCCCCTCTGTGTGCATGTTGTAAATGAAACGAGGTCTGCTGCTGCAGCTCGTCACAGGTTTGATTCTTCACTATGCTTGTCACTTCGTGTATTTTTATGCTCTCATTCCTTTAGGGAATTGTACTTGCACTGATCTATTTATGTACATTTGTGTGCCTGCGCAAATTTGCATGTGTGTGTGCGTGTGAGGGTAAAGCAATAATTCCCGCTGAGATTAGATCGAGAGCTACCTTATTGGATGATTAATAATGGAGAAAAATGGAAAGTAGTGGCTCATTCGTTCATTAGACATTTAGTCGACACACACATACAGTACATATGCACGCTACTCATATATTCCCCGACACTTTTACGCACAGCACATTAAACATTTAGTCTCAGCTGAATGCCTTGCCATCACAGGCTCTATATTCCTCCATTTGGCCACAAATTAATTTGCAGTTATGAAGATATATGCACAAACGAAAAGCAAGACGGAACAAACCTAATGGACTCATTTATTGGATGCGTCATAGGTGTAAAAATCTTAAGTCATTTTCACTATGATGCTAATGTCAAAAAGTATCACAAGGCGGTGCACGTGATGTGACTGTAGATGACACTAAACATCTCCAAACACCAGAGTGTGGTTTGCTGTTCATATTCAAAGAGAATGTGGTTTAAAGCACCTTCTTTGTACATTATAGCCTTTATTCGAAAGTGTTGCCTTAATTATGATGTGACCAGGAAAAAAAAAGACCTGGTGATACTGAATGAACGGTAATCTGGGGACTTGTTGGCACATAGCTCCATGAGTTCTGAGGGTGTAAAGTGTTTAGTGCTTTTTATCCAGATGTTCTGACAACTGTCTCTGCATGTTCCTGTCTTTAACTTCACCCGGAGAACGCTTCTTTCCAGAACACCAGAGTAAAAGCACTTCTCACATCCGAGCTTATTAATTCATGCGATGACGTAAATCGTTATTAGATTTGTTACGTTTCAGTGTTCTATAGTGTTGTTGTTGATGTTAATGAAACTATGCGACGCTCACTGATGAGTTTTTAACATGACTTGTTTTGGAGACCATGCAGTTAGAGAAACGGTGCAGGTACATGACACAGATGAATAAACTGTGTCTGCGAGCGATGAATTCAAAACAGCGGCGGACTCATCCTTTGACAGGCGCTTTGCACGTAAAGACACAGAAGCCGACGCTGAAATTCATAAAACACATTTAATCTGATTCTGTTTCTAAGATCAACACGTGACATCGTGAATGACACGATGCTACAATTTAATTTCATTTAATCCCGCAGGCGTGACTCTGTAACACTTGCTGATTGTGAAATAACAGCACAGACAAGAGATTTTAGTGTGAAATTGTGTAAGAGAGCCAGTGAACTCACAGAGTTCATAAAGTTTGTGCGTCACGTTCTTAGATCAGTCAATCTCCATCTAAATGGATAAAATGTGCGTTGTGCTCCAAAATAATCTTTTTATCTATTGGGATCTTATTTGGGTTACCGACTGATCTCTAAATATTCACAGCATAGTTTCCACTATCGTTTATTTTCTTATTGGTTTATGAGGTAAACCAACAGCATGGTCGGACGTATTTATTATTTCACATCCATTGTCTTTGACTGACCACTTGTCCTGGCTACCATGCCCGTCATCACCCCACTTTATTTTCTTATTCCCTGACTCCCTGTTGTGCTCTTGCTGTTATTCCTGCAGTTAATCTCCTTCATTCCACAGCAATTCTCATTTGTATTTAGAGACTCTTCCCAACAGCGATTTGTATTGATGAAGTATACCAGACGTGCACTCTAAATAGACCCACATCAAGCTTTCTGTGTGTGTGTGTGTGTGTGTGTGTCACTAAAGCGAACACTGTTCTGTACTCCTCTAGACCACAGGGAGGGAAAACTATATTTCTTTCTCTCTATGCCTTCCCATCTTTCTTCCTCCCCCGCCATTATTGATGCTGAACACTCCTCAGCAGGGTTGTTCACTGGTCACTGCGGCAAGAGTTGAGGGAAAAACTGGTTGGCTCAAGGAGAGGAAGAGAGAAAGAATAAAATGGAGGAGGGTCTTCTATTACAAGCTTAGTTGCTTTCACACACACACACAGTGAGACGCTGTCTACCAGTTACAGGAACTGAAAGTGAGAATGGTTAAGTTCTTCCTTCACACTGCATTTTTTTTTCTTTTGCCCTTCTGCAGTTGTTTCTCCTTAATTCATTTTCTCCTGCACTTTAAATGCCCTCCATTTTCTCACCTATCATTCTTACATGCTCTGCCACTCATTTGTATCTCTTCTTTGCTCTGGCTACATAAACTCCAGTTTCTCAGGCATCTCTGCAGGCCCATTTTCAAAATCCTCCACTGACTCTGTCCTTTGGGCTTCATTCCCATTGCACCCTGAAAAAATAGAGCGTTCTCACTCAGAGCACATTGCTGTGGCAAGAGGCACTGTACAAACAACAACAACCTTATAGGTCATCTTTGCAAGCTGGTTATTATCAAAAGCCATAGATAGCATTTGATTGTTAGTTGTCCTGTAACAGGCAGACTAATTATGTTGGGAGCAAAGGAAGAAGTCAGTTGACACAGCATATGTTTGTGTTAGAAGTGTGGTGTACGGGTGGGTTGACAAAACACAGTCGGCTGTTTGTTTCCTGTGTGAAACCAATAGTGTCGTGTCTTCGGTTTCCACAGCATTGTCTAATGTTGAACATCATTAGTAACAGTAACACTTCATCATCAATCATCAGTATAGACCATTCCCTTTTTTTTTTTTTTTTTTTTTTGTGTTTGATGCATATTTAATGAAAATGAATTAAATTAATTACAGTTTTCTTACTATAATCCTTAAACATCCAGTTCTGGTGAGTTAAAAAGACTCACAAACATGAGAGAATCTATTAAAACAACCACTGACAACCAATAAAACCCAATCGAGACCAATCTCATGATGTGACCCGCTTGACACTGTAAGCCAGACAAGCATGGATGATTGAGCCGGTGCTTGAGTAATGTTTACATCAAGGCAAGTGAGATGAGTTCGGGGTTTTTGTAATAAATCTGGCCTAATAATACACTTTCAATCGTTTGGAGTCATTTTGACACAAAAACAGAAACCAGAAAGACAAAATCCAGCTTTGCATCAGCTTTTGTCATTAAATGTTCCTTTATTGTACTTGTAGTGTACAGGATGGCCTAACGCCTGTGTATACAGAAATCAGCTCTACCATTAGACACAGATCCAGAGAATTTGAGGCCAGTTTGGGGCTGATTTTTGTTTCGACGTTAGCTTCTGTATTAGCTTCTCAATTTTCGTGCCACCGATTCCATCTCGCTTCGTTAAAGAGACGTTCTCTTCCATGTGCAGCTCGGTATATTTCACTACAGCACTGATTCTTTCAAATGCTGAGAACAATCTGTGTGTATTTGTTTATAGTATAGCATCGCAACACCATAGCTGCTTGACATCTATACATTGTTTTGCATTCTGAATTTCCTGCTTGAATATTTTATGTTATAATTGATGGAGAGAGATATAAACAATAGCTATAAAACAGTACCCTCTTAGCTGGTTCTAAGTTTTTCACAGAATCAACTCATCTGTTTTATATTTAGTCTGTGACCTGAATGACAAGTGTTGCAGAGCTCTCTATAGAATTGTTTTAGCCCTTGAGATGATTTGGATGGCTTTGTCTTCAGCCTCTCTGTTGCCAACATGGAATTCTCTGAAAACAAGGGAGACTTGGCAGCACTAGACACTTTCTACCCACATGAAAACACACAGTGCCCAAACTCACACTCAAACTGGAATTGTTGTGACACTGTTTCTCTGTGTGGCTTTTTATGTTTGCATATTATAGTTTATAGTTTTAAAAGCTGTCTGGTCAAACTAACTACATATAATTAGACATGAATGAAGACACACCAATCCACAAAATTATGAACACTAAATTCAAACTCAAGACTTAAGAGTTTATTGAGCCGAAAAGAACAAAAACTTTCTGGAAAGAAGCAAAGTCCAAAACCAAAAAGAGTTTCAAATATAATCCAAAATACAAGAGCCGGAGGGGCACAGAGAACAAACACAGACAAGTCATCTGGGGGAACACTGGGGAAAGGGGAGATATATTAATACACAAGGAGGAAGAGGCAGTGAGACACAGGTGAAACACATGAGCGCAGGTTCAGGTAATCACACAAAAGGGATAGTGCAGGAGGTAGAACAGGAGACCAGAAGTGGAAGAACAAACCGGATATGACTCAAAATACCAAGATAGCAAACAAACAAAATTAGTTCCAAACCAGAATGACAAAACCAGAATATTTTGAGCTTGTAAACATAGTTATTGAGGTAAAAAAAAATGTAGAATAATTTAAAGGAAAATGGTGACTCATTTATTACAATGTCCAACTCTGAGGAGATAATCATATATTGGCTGTAAAAACCTGATATCTATCGCTAAAACGCCACCTAGCCCAAAGAAAATTATAGGATGGGCAGTAGCTGCGGTGAGATAACCCTTAATAACATAGCAATGATTGTAAGTTATTTTCAGGTTTCAAAGCAAATACATGTAAACCTCAGTGTGGGCTGCATTCCAAACAAGCCATTATAAAAAAATATTCGTATCTTTATCATTTCATTTGATACATTTGACAGAACAGTGTAATTTGGGTACATAAGTGTGAATGCGTGTGATGAACAGTGATGAACAACATGTAGGAGGAAGAGCAGTCAACCACGTAAACTGACATCAGCGTACAATCGACATTCATTGACATCAACATGAAATCAACATCAAATGCGTAATGTGAGTTATAACTTGGACGAAGGATGAGTTAAACCAAACAAAAAGGCCTCAGAGCCATGAATTCAGGTTGGAATTTGAAGCTGTTTGTAATTGTGTATGGTCTTAAATGTGAGTTCTTGAAAACATGCAAATACCAAATAAAACTTTTACAGCTTCTAAAAAATACCTACAACTTATAAAAAGCTGCCATGTGGTATTTATTGTGTGATTATGTCTTTTCAAGGCTTTGTTTTGTATGATGTAAGGCCCAGCTATAAATATCTGTCTTTATCATTTCGTTGTTATTTAGGTTTCAAGGTTTTTGTTAGCATTCAAAATGTGTCATTTTATCATGTGGCTAAAGTTCAGTTGGGCAATAGTTGTTCACTGTATATAAAAGATGACATGGCAATGCATTATCTTTTGACAATCAATGACTATCAATAAGGGAGACTTAAAATAGTTAAGCTTTTTCACTATCGTAATATGTTTTCTATCATCAGCATGTATAAAAGTGCTATAGCAGACATCTTTTGAAAGTGGTCATTATGTTAATGATAAATACGTCCATTGTTTTTGCTCTGAAAGCTGCTGCGCTTCTGTGATTCATCAGCTAATAAGAGCAGTGAATAAATTGCACTAAAGGGACAGATGTGATGGATCCTTTCTTTAATTGTCTGTGGCTGTGACAGGTTTTAAATGTCTAGTCCTTACTCCAACACTCACTCATTATGTATACAGGCCTGCTTCACACTCACTCAACCACTGAGAAGCACTTTTGGGCAATTGGTGGTTTTGATGCCTACAGACACCTACACTGAGGTACAAGGGATAGTTGGAGGACTTGACAGTCACATAAGGCACAATATATCTTTTATGATTTCTCAATTATCCATCTAATGTATTCACCCTAATGCAATTTCCGGGATTTAGATTTGGATTGACTGAAGTCTGAATCCTCTACACCACTGAATCACACAACAATCTGAGAGCACTGAAGAAAAATCCGGTCAGGTTGTGTTTTCTGACCTTTAAAAGAAATACTGACAGAAAATCAAAGAGGGCTCAATATCATTAGTAATTTCTGCAGACAAAGTCATAGAATAACATGCTAATGCATACCAATATAACACTGGCCACTTTGCCATCTTGTCTCAGATATATTGCTTTGAACCTGAAATTCACTTGAGAGATAGCATCAAATCCTCCAGTATGCTTCATGTTTCTTAATGCAGATGAACACGTTGAAGAGGAAGAAGAAAGGAGACAGTGGGAGGATGGAAGGCAATACAAAAGAAAAAAAGAATCACTGTAAAGCTGAGGGCCTTTCAGGAGAACACACACACACACACACACACACTGATGACGATGATGGAAATATAAAAAGAAACTCTTTTACATTTTCTGACTCTGCTGGCTTTCAATTGCATTTCATTAATTTGTCACACTTCCTAGAATTCATCTTCACCCCCTCATTTCAGTAACCGCAGGATAAAATTATTGGTGACTTGTATTCGCTGTTTTGTAATCTGTCTACACCCTTGTAAATGCATGTCTACCAATGTACGTTGTTTTAACTCTTCATTACATGTACTGGCTGTTTGCTTGCTTGTTTTCTGCAGAAGCTCTGGTTTCCTCTCACAGCACAAACTCACATACACGTTAGGTTGGTGACTGCCTGTAATTGTGAATGTGAATGTTTGTGTTGTGATGTGTCCAGGTTGACCTAATGATAATAATAATAATAAAAATGCATTTTATTTGTAATGTACTTTACATTTACAACAATCACAAAGTGCTACATGAAAAAGTTCAAGAAAACTAAAAACTAAAAAAGATAGAGATGAAAACATCAAAGTAAAACAACGCTATGTATACACTTGGTTAAAAAGAAATGTTTCAAGTCCTTTTTTTTAAAAGAGTCTGTGGTTTGAGGTGCTCTCAGATGGTCAGGGAGGGTATTCCACAGACGTGGGGCGGCGGAGAAAAATGCCTGATCCCCCATGGTGCTGAGCTTGGTCCTGGGAGGAGAAAGGCAGTTTTCATATGTGGTGCAGTGGGATCTTGATGGGGTTGGTGGGGTGAGTAATTCTTTGAGATATGAGGGGGCGTTGCTGTGGATGCACTGACGGGTGAGGAGGTTGACCTTATATTCAATTCTGTCAGAGATGGGAAACCAGCGAAGTGAGTGGAGAATGGTCATGTTTCCATGCTCTCATCAGGATCCTTGCAGTGCTGTTCTGGATGGGCATTGCAGTAGTCCAGCCTGGAGGAAAAAAAGGCGCGGACTAATTTTTCGGCATCTGACAGGTGGAAAATGGGGCGGAGTTTGGATGGAAAGAGGTTATTTTATATGGGTTTCAAAGTTAAGTTGACTGTCGAGTCTTATACCAAGGCTGACGACAAATGAGGAAATGGTGACGTTGTGGCCAGAGAAAGTGATGGGAGATGACTGAATCTGTTGTGGGGTGCCAACCAGGATTGTCTCAGTTTTAGAGCTGAAGAAAGTTTTGTCTCATCCACATCTTTATCTCCTCCAGGCAGTGAGAGTTTGGGGAGGGGAAGATGATGGTGATGGTGAAGCTGTAGAGGGGTGTGAGTCTGCTTTCAGGTACAATCGCGTATCGTCGTGGGGGCCGCTTGGGGGCCCCCATAGGTTCCTTCACTTCCTTCATCTGACAGGAACTTGACAGATTTTATGTGGCAAAGTCATTTTACACAAATAAAAGACAGGCTTGTGAAAATATTTGTATATCTTTGTACATCGTGTTACTTTTACACTGTATCAAGAGACAGTTTGAGTCCAGCGTATATTCACTAACCTACAATACAAAAATTCTTAAAAAGAAAAATACAGTCTGTGAAAAACATCACAGTTACACTGTCAGCTCATAACAAAATGTCCAGTCCTCTCGTCTGCCCTAGCAGGCTAACTTTGTCACAAGCCCAAAAGATGTAGCTCTGCAAAATTTCCAAGTGCTTGAGGGATCCCTCATGGACATTTTGAGTCCTCTGTGAACACTTTCCACAACTTCAGAATCCTGCAGACTGTTAGACTTTGCTGGAGGGAATAACCCTCCAGTTTTCGAGCACTGCAGAGTTAAGACGGGATGATATGCCTGTTAGGTTGCAGAAGTTTGCTCAGTGCGTTCGAAAAGTGTTTTTTTTTTTTTTTTTTTTTTTTTTTGATTAAGTTGTTGTTATATTTTAAGGTCATTCAGTGTATATTAGCTTCATTTAATTCCACATTCCACGTTTTATCATTAAGTAGGCCTAAAAAAAAGATATTAGGTAACGGTACAGATAAGTAATCCAATCGATCAAATTAAATCCACTTCAGATACAGGCTATAACATCACAACAAGCAGATAAACATAAAGGAGATTATAAAGGGGAGCTGTGCGGTGTGAGAAATGGTGCAGCTTGCAGTATCAAATGAGTAAAACTATCAAATATAAATCATAATTATTATTTCACAGTAAAATATTTTACTGCAGTTCCAATATAAAGCCAATGCATCAACTCTCTGCCCTGGTGCAGACAAGTGAATGCTCTCTCTCTCTCTCTCTCTTAAACACACACACACACAGACACACACACACTGAATCAACCCACCCCTGCCAGCAGGCGACTGTGTTTATATATTGATTAATATGGCTCCTACTGTAATATACTTGAGGCCATTGCACAGCAGGCTGCTCTTTGGTCATATTCTGCTGTGAATGTGTGTGTGTGTGTGTGTGTGTGTGTGTTTTTATATTTACGCTGATTAATAGGTTGGCTGTTGTAATATACCCCAGGCACATACAGAACACTTATCATCGATGAAAAAACTTCCCTGTGTGTGAGTTTGTGTGTGTGTGTGTGTGTGTGTGTGTGTGCGCGCGCATTTTGCCAAACACTTCAGGGGTCAAAGCGGCTGTGTACTCATTAACCAAACACAGTCTTGAGCGTATTGCCACGGCAACGGTATCACAGGAGTTTCAGCAGGTCTTGAACAATATCATGGGGTTAGGGGATTAAATGAAACGCCTACTTGCTCCAGTATTTTATATTCACCAGTTGCAGTCAAATTGAGGCGGGGCTGTTGACCATTTGTATAACTGACACAAAGTTTAACTCCACAACATTAAAAAGAAATTCTGTTGTTTTGTTATAAAGCTCTTTCTATTTATTTGGGGCTACTTTAAATACTCTAATACATGTTTTTACATATTTAAATATTTATGAATATTTGCCTCTACATATTTTCTGTAGAATGGGTGGAGACTACATCCTGTGTTAAATAGTGACAATGCATAAATCTTGATTTCAACTTTATTCCCAAGTGGATTTGCTGGAACACATAAGCACTAAATTGATGTATTTTAGGGATTTTAATAAATAAATAATAGCAATGTATCAGCGTGTTTGGATGAGTTGAAGATATATAATACATAGCAACAGCACAAACAGCATCTCACATTTTCACAAAACAGCTACTATCACATCTCAAGAGTAAAATCCCAAATATGAGTCTCTGCGCAATAAGCCACACTGTGCTCTCATGGGAAAACATTTCCAATTAAAATCCTTGGCCTCAGGGAATAGATGATGTAACAAATTTTTACAAATTCACCCCAAAGTTCATTATTTGAGTGCATTCTGTGTT
The DNA here is from genome assembly GCA_016801845.1 of Polydactylus sextarius. Taxonomy (NCBI): domain Eukaryota; kingdom Metazoa; phylum Chordata; class Actinopteri; family Polynemidae; genus Polydactylus; species Polydactylus sextarius. Next base: position 15,950,640 of record CM028922.1, on the reverse strand, counting down.
TCTCTCCTGAATACTCCTCACTGCTTCATTTCCCTTGAATAAAATTTAGTCAACTGAATGTTCTATTGGTTTGACTATCTTTCATTCCTGTATGATGTGGGGGCACTCAGCCTTTCAGAGGCTGAGTACTTGTTTTATTGCTTCTGTTTGAAACAAGCCATAGTAATTGGTGGGCTGGATGATTCGTGAAGAGAGGACAGGTGATGTGTGAAGAGTCGAGGCCTGGGAGAGCAACACAGACGCACAGAGAACTCTTTATTCTGTTTGGTCAGCAGTTAGCTCAGGATGATGTGTTTTCAGCCAAGTAGCTCAGCTGATAATTGTCAGACATCCAGGTGGAAGCAGATGGTGGGAATCATCGTGGACGAAGAGGTCAGGATGCGGAGCAAACACAGCACATGGTACAGAAACCTACTCAGCTCTTTCTGTCAAATATATAAGCTTTTGCTTTTTAACGGTTATAATTATTTCCTTGACACCTGGGTGGAGCCTGATGCTTTCTGCACTTCCCTTCACCTTGTTATATTTTTATTAGCATTGCCTCTATATCCCAGCAGCAGTCATATCCACAAAATGTCAACTCATCTCAGCCTTTGTAACATCCTGCATTCAGGTGTCAAAGACTTAATTATATTCTAAATGGAGGGTGCTATATGACATGCATAAAAAGGGAGCACTTATTGAAGTTAATGACGTTTCTGATTGCAGTCTTAAAGACTGGCCAGTCCGTCAGCCAGTGCAGGGACCTTCTCACCCCATCTCTGCAAATGATATCTGCAAAGAAGCAGGAAAGTGAGCTGTAAAATATATTTTAAAGAAAATATAATGACGGTTTGGGTCCTTATATACGGTCTTGAAAATATCATACAAGGTGGCAAGTGCAAACAAAGGACATGGATTTGTGACTTGTGACCATGGTTTGTGTTCATCAAAGCTTTTACTTTACAAAATTTACATCACTGCTAATAAGAATGATTTAAACCTGTGCTTCCTAACAAATACTATTGTAATGCATGGATTTGTCATTAACGCTTCAATTTCAACACACTGATTGTTTGAAGTTGCTCTAATCAATGTTTTTTTTTTAAAAAACATAAAAAATAAAAGGAAAGTGTGTCATGTGAAAGATTTTGCTAACAGCAACAGCGATGAATCCACAGAGAATCATCAGCATCCCCTGTAGTTCTCATCTGCTCCAACACCTGCAACAACTCAACAAGTGAGGATACTTGTGGTGTTCAATGAATTTTAAAGCCGCCAGGTAATCCAAACTTCTGATGCATTATGTTCCTCTTCCATCATACATAGGATGTATACACTTACATTATTCTTACAAAATTATTCTTCACATTTTTTTTTTCTCTTATCCTTCATTGACGAGCACTGTTTGTGAATTGAGTTTCATAATCCCTCAGATCAGAGATCTGCAGTGAAGCATCCTCACCCATCTGACCTTGACTCTAGTCTGTCCTCTTCACTCGCGGACTCTTATTTCAGTGCTTCACTAAAGAGCCGTGTCTAACCTCTTAAAAATATAATGAATTGCTTTGTGATTGTTCTCAAAAACCTCCAGTGGATCTGTAGTGAATTCTGATGTGGTTTTCTCAGTCATTAAGAGTCTTAATTGAGAACAAAAAAAAATAGACATCAAAGAATAGATTCACTTGCTGTTGGTAGAAACAATTAATATATATATATATATATATATATATATATATGTCAGTGACTTCTGCTTCTGTCAGTCAAATTACTGAAGAAAAGAAAACTGGTCACTCGGTCCTAATTGTGCTGAGAACCTCATATCTCCTGTTTTATACAGGGGGAAAATAAGTAAAATGCTTTTTTTCATTATTATTTTTACCTAGACAAGATTGTTTCTATACCAACTGTGTTCCCACAAACATTTAATCCACCGATGTGCTAGACTATTAGCAAGCCAGACAAACAGTTGGATATTTTGACAGCGATACATGTGAAGTAATGTGAGTGACTCAGTAGAAATGTTGATGAGAGGGCAAACTTTTCCCGCTGTGATGTGTCGTCATATAAAATGCCAACTAAACTGAGGCTGAGGTTTTTTGCAGATATTTTTTGGTTGTAATAATTTTAGAATGAGGTTTTTATTTAATAAAATATCTTAATATTTCATATCTTAATGAAATAAGATCTTGGCCTTGTGGTGTTTCCAGATAAAAAGCTGATAATACTGTTGAATAAGTAGACAAATTTAAATATCAATCCATTCAATAGTTTCTTGAGATATTTCAATCTGGCCCAAAGTGGAGGACCAACACACTGACTGACTGACACTGCTATTATTGCAGCCACACAATGAGTGTATAGTAATGAACACGAAAACACTTTAACTGGCTTAATATTCTGACTCATGTCAAATAATAATAAAAAAAAAACATTAAAAATTGAAGGAAATTGTTTTTTCCCTTCGTTTTGCCTGGGTTCCAGTGACCCAAAGGAAAAAAAAAAAAATGAAATAATCAAACTCTCACACCAGTCAAAGCTGGTTGACGCCAATATATTGTTTTTACCAGATGGCAATGTGTCCATGACATGCTAGGTATACTGTCAGTTTCCACACTAACTGCCATTAAAAAACTTCTTGAACAGGCCTCAACTCTTTTCATCCGCACATCAACACCTTTCCTACATTTCACAAGGAATGATATTGAATGAAATACTCCATATCAATAATAATAGAATGTTGTCTAAAAAGGTTAAACTGTTCCTGTAGTTCCATATGTTTTGTAGAAACACACACAGGTTTCACAGGTTTTTTTCTGGCAAACCTTGCCAATCAATCATCTTCCAAATAAATTCAAGTGAGATACAGCAAACTATTGAGTCTTAATATTTCAGGTAGGCCGAGTCATTATTTAGCAGCCAGTCCAAGTAGGACCCATGGCTCAGGCAGTGAGATCCTTTGTTGTATCAATTATCCCTGATGTCGCTCAAGGTGAGACTATGATATATGGCATATTACATAACGACTCCCTAGTTAGTGATGTGCTGCTCCTGTTGCTTTATGTGTCTGGCTGTGTGTGTATACATTTGCATTTGTATGTTTGAAACTGAACACAAAAGGGAAGTGTGTGCTTACACCTCAGAAATGAGTGAGTGCTTTGACTGCAGCCCGTAAATATAACCAATAAATCCGACATTATGGATGGACAGTGTATATCAGAGGTGGAATATTTCAGCCATAGATCGTATAAAATAATGGATGGAGTTTCGAAAGTGGAGCCTATGTTGAAGTCTCTTTAACCAATATTCTATGGAGATTTCAGCAGGGAAGACTTCTTGTTGTGTACAAGTCAATAAAAAATGACTTGACTTCTTACTTGATTGAGTACCTCACTAAATCAGTATATTCTATCTGTTATAGAGATGTAGTCAAGTCAAGTCTGGTGTACTGCTGCTTGGTTGGAATAAATTTGTGGAATAGGTTTGACACCTACGAACTAGAATAGAGTAGAACAGAATACTTGTCCCACAAGTATATATATATATATATATATATATATATAAGGTAAACTAGTAACATTACCCGAAGTTATCCTTCAGTCATGATTTGTCATTTGAAAATTTGTCATTTGAGACTTCTTGTTTCAAATGACCCATGTAGCATAGGCATTGTACTCTTAAACATATAGTTTCTTTATCTTGTGCAGAACACACCACTCGGACAATGGACCTTTCAACACTGAATTAGGTAGGTGTCACACTGCTCAGAGAACTCAAGCTCTTACTTCAAATTGTGAATGCTAACTCTGTCCACAATCCTCTCTTTGCCAGTTCAGGAAGGTGTGTACAGTGTTCACAGACTGACGGAGACATCCCTTGCTCCTCCTGGTGCTCCAACATGAAGAGAGATGAATCAAAGAGAGACCGAGTTATTTGAGTTATTTGAGCTATTTTAGCTGCACAGGATTTGCCCCAAAGACAATTGATGTTGTTTTTGGAGAACTCAGAGGTGGACTCTTTTATGTTATACAGGCACAGCTGAGGAAGCAATTAGAACATGGGAAAACATCTCCATATGTCCTTAATGATGTGGAAATGAGATCATTAAGGATGTGTTCTAGAGACACTGTGATTAAATGTTAAGAGCTGCAGGGTCAGTTGAAGATAGAGGACCTAAAGGTGGAAAGGGAGTAGGGTGGTAGTTGATGTCTCTCCCCAAGAATTAAAAAAAAGAGGAAGACAGAGCAAGAACATGTAATGAAAACAAACCAACACTGGAATGATACAGGACACAGACAGAAAGCCTGTATTTCTGAGGGATGACAAGGGGTCACTGAATATTTCAACGAATAGGTGAATTGTTTTTGATGACAAAAACAAGAAACGTAAAAATCAGAATAGAGTCAGTAGTTGCAGTAACAACAACAGCAATAATAATAATAATAATAATAGATAATTGTGCATTCAGTAATCCCTAACTGTACTTTAATAAAGACTCAGTCTCCAGCATCCTCCTTAACATTAATCCATTTTATGCTCTCGGTATTTCCACTAAATAGCTGTCTCTGGCAAAGGATTGACAATTGGTCCTTAGACATTTCCAACTTTACGTTCATCATAAATCAAACAAGTGGGAAAGGAAAAACTCAAGGGAACTATGAGACATTTGGGACTTAATAACACAGTCTATAAATTAACAGATTGTACAGTACAATCAATTTACAATGTGCTGCAGTTTCTACAAAAGAAAGAAAGCAGAAAGCACAAAGGATCAGTGAATTGAAATTTTCATTAGAGCTGTGATGTATTTTTCCTCTTTTTTTGTCCTGCCAAGATTTACAGTGACCTCAGAAAGTATTCAGTCATTTTTCAGTTTTTTTAAACCAATTTTTAATGTGTATTGGGTTTCATTTTAAATTGAAGCACGGATTTCCGTTAGTAAAAATACTTCACATTAACACATTGTACTTCCGTCACTAACTTCATTAATACTGCACCAACAAGTACAGATTAAAACACACACACACACACACACACACACACATATATATATATATCATATCATATCTTTGTCACAGTCTTTCTTCATCTTTTCTCTCTGAAATACAACAGTGAACACTGATGTTACCTTACTAGTGGTAACAGAAAATACAATTTACACCACAGGTCTCAGAACTCTGTGGGCAGCAAAACAGCTATTGTCATTTTTAATAAGGAAGTTTTTTTCAACCAGTTCTGAGTTCTGTGTGTGTGTGTGTGTGTGTGTGTGTGTGTGTGTGTGTGTGTGTGTGTGTGTGTGTGTGTGTGTGTGTGTGTGTGTGTTTGTGCACACTATGACCCCAGTAAACCTGGGAAAAATGACAAAGACAGAAAATAAGAGAACAAATCCAACAAGAGGAGTGTATGTCAGCAAAAGAGATATATGAAAAACAAAGTAAGAAAAAGAAAAATAGTAATAAGGGAAGAGGAAGATAATTTAATAAAGTCAAATAAAGCCCTATGTGTTACTGAGGGAAGGAAAGAGAAACAGACAGGTACAGAAAGATGAGAGAAAAGAGGATGAAAAAGACATTGTGTCCTTCCCCATGTTGAGAAATAGTTTTATTTTTCACAAATGATCTCTTCTGATCCTTCATTGGTGGAGAGTGTGAAGTAGTAGCAGTACTGAGTTTTCTTCAGTCCTTTAACAACTTCTGTCCTTAGTACACAAATGCCTGGTGACCCTGGTGTCATTTTTTATCGCATCGTATCATGTTTCATAATGATCAACTCTTTCAGGAAGAGTTATGTCAGCGATGACATTGGGTTTAGCTCTTTAAGCTGAACTTGTCATTATGGCAGTTTGACACATACCTAATTGTGCTGTAACTAAATCTACCCTCGACCTGACTTGTTGAAAAAAATGAAATAAATAATAATAATAATTCAAATAAATGAAAAAGTTGCATCGTAAAGTCTTTCTCAATTACAACTGAAAGTAGAAGGCTGTTTCCTTTTATGTGTTTACACACATACTATTAACAAACCTCCAGCAGCACCAGAACTGACAATTCATGTTTTTTCACACATACAGTCCAAACTCAGTCATCCAAAAGTGGACCAACAGGAAACAAACTCTGTTCCTTCTGTTTCCACATTGTGGATTAATTTCAAAGAGGACTGGGTTTTCTCTCTGCTCCACTTCAGCTCTGATGGAGCCTCAGTACTCTTTCTGTTCGCACTGTAGCTCCTCTAGAGCTCTCAGACAACCACGGCTCTGCAGTTTGTAGTCTCTGTAGTTTTTATTTGGTACAAAATGTCTGCTGCTATGCTTGCCCTTCTGTGTTGTCTGGTTAAATTAGTCCACACACATAAAGACAACTGAGATAGAATTATTCAGATTACATGTGAGCACAAAAGAATGGGACTATAAAGAAGACAGGCATGGCGGAAAAGACGTTTTATTTCGGAGTATTCACATATTGGAGTGATTGGAGTGTTGACATAGGAACAAAAAATGAACTGAGTTCATGCATTATAATCCGGCTACTGAGAGTGCTGAGTGGCACTCATATCGTTATGCGTATTTTGATATTTGCTTTGCTGTTTATTTATTCATTCTTTCTAAATCATGAATTTAAGTATCTTTCACCTCTTAAGAAAAAATAAACAGTCACACTGTAGGCTCATATATAATATGAATTATACGTATGTCTTATATCACATTGTACTGTAAGTGCTTCGAAATTTAAGAAGTATACACAGAGAAGTTTAAGAGAATGTTTTAATCTGTTCTAGTTGTATGTGACATTTTATACACATTTATTCTGAATTCAAAATGGCAGATTTTCTTTTTTTTTTTTTCCCTTAATTTTGAGGGTCACAACTGCAATAAAAAGTTTGTTTAAATTAATTTAAAAAGATTTAATTATACCACTATCAAGCACATAATTCTGTAAAGCCTGTTTGGGCTTATGCATTGGGTTGTCTTCCTATATATACACAAAAATTAAAAATACATAAGGTATTTCACTAAATTTATGTTCTGTATTTCTATATTGAGCCATGGTCAGTATATTATTTCTGTCAGCTTGTTAAACCAGCAACAATATAAACACATAGCAGTGTTCTGAGCTTACTCTGCCCAACACAGATATACTCTCCAGAGATCTCTGAGAATTATTTGTTATAGGTGAACTGAATACACTCTGCTGTCTTCCTCCTATCTCAAAAGACTACAGCTCATATAAAAAATATTCATGGGCAATTGTTCAGTGTAGTGGCCTCCAGAGGCACTTCCTTAATGAATTAAGACCCAGAACATACCCGGATGCGCAACCACCACCATTAAACTTTTACTGCACAGAGGGTTTACAAAGATATGCCCCTCTGAACAAACAGACCCAACATAAACATGCAAAGGAGAAGGCCACTTGTCCACAGAAGTCACCCTTCTCACTATGGACTCATTCACCGGCAGACCGATGAATTCATCTTTTCAATTTTCTGGTAAAATTTCAGGTGGTGCACCTTATGAATAAATAAAGCACTAAATAAATAATATAGTAATAAATAAACAGTAATAAATAAAATAGTACATCAGCCACAGCTCAATGACTCCAAAGCAAGATGCTTCAAGGCAAAGTGTAGTGACAAGTTATTGATAACTGTTATTGGTTTCATGCAGTTTATGAACTACAGCTTCACATCACAGTCAGTGTCACACACCATACACACCATCATGTCCACATTAAAACCCAGCCCTGTCCAGTCTTCACAAGTTCATAACATACAGTGGTAATGGTTGTCTGCCTCTGCCTCTCGTGAGCTCTGTTTTTGTGATTCGTTACTCAGTGACTTACATCTTGTCTCATTCTGTCTCAGACCTGCCACATCCACTCGCTCAGTGTCAGCCACTTCCATGTGCACACTCACATGCATTCATAGATCCACACTGCAGCCAAGCCCCTTGGCCAGCACCTCCACCCCCATTGGATCCAACTGTCCTGCCCCAAGATAAGACTGTTCCAGCTTGCCTACCTTGTCACTCTGTGAACAATAAACTGTGTGAAATGTGCTCCGTCTCTTGTGGTCTGCATTGTGGGTACGATGAGATGAATTTTATGACAAATAGAAACAGAAAGGCCTCTTTGAAAAAAAAAACATACTGACTCATAATTCAGAGTCAATGTATATTTGACCTTGCCACAGGATCACCATATATATGTCAGCTTTCCTGCCTGCCAGCCAGTCCTAGTGCTATGCTCACCACTCAGTCTTCACCTTCATTACACCTGCTTTGTCTCAAACATTTTGCTCACCATCACCTGCCACCAAGTCATGAGGGTCTCTGAGCCCCCTGCCTCCTTCTGCCAGGACCATCCACATCACTCACAGCAATCACCCATTCCACATTCAGTCTTGTGTTTGGGGTTTGCTAGTTGATAATGGCAATAATAAATCTGTTGTAATGGTACAACAGATAATATTCTCTCACCCTCTGCCACATTTGTACTGCTCTTGCCTCGTTCTAGAGAATTGGGGATAATTTAAAATAAAGGATAATAAAGTATGAAACTGTCTCAGCCTGGACAGAGGGAGGGACAGAAAGGTAGTGAAGTGTTAGGAAAGAGCCAGCAGGGACATGGTCGCCAGCGAAGACATAGAAAGATACATTGTTATTATTGTGGAGGGACGTCTGTAGGGAAGAACAGATACACACAGAGACTAGTTAGAATGGAAATAGGAGGGCACATGACAAATTGATATGTTTTTGGAAAAATGGTCTAGAGACAAAAAGATACTATAAAAGGCCAGAAAATTAACTGAGGAAGTCAAAACAAAAATAATAACATGACAAAAGACTTGTGATATTTTTTTCATGTTGAGAATACGAAAAATATACTAGCGCTACGTCATATTCTGCCAAAACTGAAGCACAGCCATTTCCTGGTTTATATCTGGGTAGAGTAGTAGTAAAATATAGTAGTAGCACTATACATATATTGCACTTTGGGCAGTGGGAATAAACTGGTGAAAAACTTTTGACTACGTCATTGTTTAGAACTGTCTTGAGATCAAGATGGTTTTCTGTCGGTTCAGTGTCAGATGAATTAAAATGAACTGATTTCACACCCGCAAATATAATTAACTTTGTCACAAAGTTTACTTTTGAATCCAATCAAGTTCTCGGCACATTAAGATAATTAAAACTTAGACTGCCATAGCAAAGAGTATGGGTACTTCTAGACAGGTTTATTGTTAAGAATATTTTGGCTCCATCCTTGACGGTGAAAAGCAGATTGCTTATCTTGTTTGAAGGTGGACTACTTGATTTTATGGGCTTTAAAATTGAAATGTTTCAAAACATTATTTTCTTGTCTTTCAATATAAAAAGGAAATTTAAAAAAATGGGGCTACCAAGGTGAAGAGCAGATCCAGTGCAGTTTAAAGGAAAATACTTGTTATTTTCTGATAAGACTGTATATTTTATTGCCAAAATTATAATTGCACAGCGGTGAAAGAATCAAAAGAAGGTAGCTGAGGATTGGATTGGCTTGAGGACAAAGGAAAGATAGAACATAAACACATATATGACCCTTGGAACCATGCACATAAATTGTCTTGTCGTTGTCTTAACGGAGGCACTCATTAATATGACACTATGGGAAGGTAAAGGCATTTGTGTACTATACTCCCTGAATTTCAAAGGAGTAAATAAGTGGACTTACACAGGTATCATGGGCTGCTTATGAAGGATGTAATGTTTTTTAAAAGATCATTAAGTAAGCAAAGCAATTTGAAGGAGTAGTTGGGGATGCTGTGGACTGATGGAGGCATTATTATAGTTATATTGTGAAGAGGGGTAAATGCCCAATGGTTGTGGATGCATGCTGCATTTGTGAGTGGTGAATATACTTAATGCAAGCATGTGTGTGTGTGCTACTGAACAGGGAATAGTGATTAAGATTTATATATTCTTCTTGCACGTCTCCTGCTCTGTCCCATTTAGATACTGAAGATGTGCAGTCAGGACACACAAAGCACACATAAACACTCAGAAATAAATGCACATATACTTCTTGTTTCGACAAGAAGGCATTGTGTGCTGCTGAGTGTGCTGCTGTGTCCTCTGTGGAGATCCAACATCCTAACCATAACAACCATATGGACAGAAGAGACAGAGGAGAGGAAGAGAGAACTGACAACACAGATACTAGGTCACAGTAGTGCATCACTGCATTATTGATAAAAAATAAAACAATAATGTTAATGTCAGTTTTGATAATATTCCTTGAGTTAACGTCTTCATAGTAAATGTATCATCATGGCTACGAGAGCTAAGGTTTAGACTTAAGTAATGTCTAATTAAGACATATTCATGTTTATCAAAAGCTTTTCATTAAAGACTTTGTTTTATAATTCTAAGAGTCTGTGACTAACATAAATGATTGGGGTATTTTCACAGTGTCAGGGAGTGAAAAGAAGTCTAATTAATAATTTAATGAAATGGTTCTCTCATTTGAGTTCAGATTCTTTATTCTAGAAACCACAGCAACTTCTGTGTATCCTCCATCATTAGTTATTCATGACAGTTTGGCAGTGTTGAAAATACACAGTATATTTGATTTTCATTATTACTGTCACCAAGTCAAATGTATTCTCAGTCCCAAGTCAAATGGAGGCATACATCCTGCAGACAGCTGGTCAGCTTGTCTGGCTACTTGTTCAAACAGTGATGGCAGAGGGAAGGATTCCCCTGACGGAAGAAGCCAAATAAGTTTTACATCGAGGCTTCTCAAAAGCTGCTTTTGAAAATCTGAACTGACAACAAACAACAGCATTATGGTCGTTATTTTCTCTGTTCGTTATCATGCATTTAATCTTCCGCGACACATATCTAGAAAGTTTACTTCAATGACACAATCAATACATGTTGGAAACTCAAACTACTTCACAAATGATTAAATAGAAGAAAACCGAATAATAGTAATAACAACAACAACAACAAAAAGAGCTATCAATTTGATTTTAGAGACAGAACATAATTTTCAATCATTTAATAACAGGCAGCTGAAAACAATTGAATTTTATGTCTAGACTAGAAACTGGCTGCAGTCAGAGCACATGCGATGCCAATATTATTACCATTCACACAGTTTAATATTAAAAATACTCAAAGTTGACAATAAAAGCACATGTTGTACAGGCCTGTTCTCCAGTGCACAAGTAAAATGAACAGTTTTTCGTTGATCTGAGATATTTATTCCTTGCGAATGATTTCAAAGGCTTTAATCTTGAACTTTAATCGACACAATCTGATAAAATTGTCTCATAAAAAAAAAAAAAAGAAAAAGAAAAAGAAAAAAACACACATATACTTTACAGACAACACATTAACTTTCAAAAGTAATGACTTTAAATATTACCAAATGTTTGATGAATGACTCAGGTTACACTTTTTTATGAAATGTATTTAAACCTCGTTTAACCCTTTGTAGCCAACTAAATGAGTTTCTGAGACGTCTGTCTTATCAATAAAAATAAATAAAATACAAATAACTGTAATAATATATAAGTCATCGTTCTCACTATATATAATATATAATTATTAAAATAAATAAATAATTAACTCAAAATATGAATCTCATCTCACTGACAACATGACAGTGACAAACATTTAGAAATATTAAGTCTACTACAATTTATATTCACACAAACAAGAACTGTCTGCGCAATAAATGACATTGTAAATTGTGTCAAGAGAAATTTCAACTACATAGAATAAAATAATCTCATTCACTATATGACACATAATAATAATGTAGACTTAAAAACATTTGATCTGCTTCATTTCATGCTCACAGGGAGAAATAGGCTCAAAAACAAGAACAATCTCACTGCACCCAGTTGAACGTGAAGTTTAAAACATGAACATGTTCAGTCTTCTTGAAAAACATGACAAACAAAGTATTGAACTACTATTATAAATGAATGATGCACTAGAACAGGGGTGAAGGAAATTCTCACATAATGTGAAACAGGGATGGTGGGTAGGGCAGACATCTTTTTCTGTTATTCTGAGTAAGTGGAAGCGTGTGTGTGTGCGTGTGTGTGTGTGTGCGTGTGCATGTGCGTGCACGTGCGTGTGTGCCACAGTTCTGCTCTTTTAGTCACTCACTGACTGTACAGCAGAGCACAGAGGTGACTTACTTTGGAGGCCATCTTATCTTTCTCACATCTAGTCTTATCAGGACTTTCTGAGACAACTCAAAAGTGAATTTTGATTCAATTTTATTCATACAGCACCAAATCATAAAAACATTTATCTCAAGCCACTTTACATAGAGAAACCCAACATTTCCACAGTGAGCAAGCGTTTGGCGACAATGGAGGAAAAACTCCCTTTTAACAGGAAGCAGCAGAACCAGACTCAGAGTGGACGGTCATCTGCCTCGACCGGTTGGAGTGAGATGAAAACAGAGAAAAAAGAAAAGGAGGAGACAGAGGAAAGGGAGGGGGAAGGGGGTGGGGACGACAGGGGAGGGATACCATGAAGTGCCAGTAGAGACTAGATGTTTACAAGCAGTTGTTGAAGCAGAATTATCATTACAATTAACATTAGAACAACAATAACAACAACAATAATAATAATCATAATAATGTTGTCATCAGTAGGAAAGAATGGATCCAACTGCTCTGGAGTCAAAGCTACCTGAAAAAGAGAAAGGGGTGGGGTGACACAACTGCGAGAGACAGCAGGTGAGTGTTAATAATATGTAATATATGGATATAAAGACATGAAGTGTGAGGGAGAGACAGAGACGAGAAGAGTGAGGGACAGACAGAAGAGGTGCAGTAGATATACGAATCCAGATAGAGTTGCTACAGCTGCTGCAGTTGAAGGCACGTTACTGAGGACCTCTGTGACCTCAATGACCCTTGATGTCCGTCCCACTGATGAAGATGGCCGTTGGCTGCTCCAGTTCATTGTCTGGGGGAAAAATATGAAGTGATGAATGCTTACTTTAATCACTGTAATTAGGAACAATTTTGTTGTACTTGTAATTGAGTATCGGTAATGCTTTGTAACCTACTTCGTTATATTTAAAATCATATTGGCTGCTGAGTAGTCTACAATATTACCTGGCATCATAAAGCCCGTGAGAAATTGAACAATTTCTACAATTTTTCAAAGAGAAAATTTCTGCTTTTGAGCTGTCTGGCCTCTCTTTTGGTGACCTCAGCTCAGATCCTACTGCCCTTCCTTTACCTGCTGTCTTCGATCAGTTTGAGCCCATATTCCTCTCCTCACTGTCCCATGTGGTTGAGCAACTACTGTCCCTCTGACAGCATCCCCTCTCAACTTTTTAAGCAGGTATTTGGCACTGTGGGGTCTTCCATTGTTTTGTTTTATTGTTGTCTACTATTGATTAATACCTGCCTTAGTACAGGAACTGTTCCAGCTGCTCTCAAACATGCTGTTGTGCAGCCTCTTATTAAAAAAAAAAATCTGGACCCTTCCTAGCTGTCTAATATCAGATCTCCAAATTGCCATTTCTGTCCAAAATTTTAGGAAAAATGTTTTTTATTCAGTTACAGTCATTCTTGGTGGCCAGTGACATTTATGAAAAATTTCAGTCTGGCTTCAAACCGTGACACAGCACGGAAACAGCACTTTTGAGAGTTTTAACTGATCTGATTTTAACCGTACATACATTTAACATTTTAGCATGACTACAGCAGTGGGTAAGCATCACTGGTCCTGTTCTTTTATGGTTCCAGCCCTAACTGACTGACTGGAGCTTCTCTGTGCAGCTCAGGGATTTTAGCTCGACCTCAGCCCCCTCTTACCTCCAGGGCCCCCCAAGGCTCCATTTTAGGTCCAGTCTTATATCTGCTTTATATGCTGCTTGTTCGTTCATTCATTTGCTGTTGCTGGGTTCAGTATTCAAAAATATAATCTTTCATTCCATTGCTATGCTGGCGACATCCAGATCTACTTCTATAAAAAAACTACTGGATTGTTTAAATGATATAAAAGCCTGAAACGCTAGAAACTTTTTAAGCTTAAATAAGAATAAGACAGAGATTATAATGTTTGGGTGTGAATCATTAGATTATATGGCAGACGTTCTTGGCCCACTAACTCCAAACATTCAGTCATCATTAAAAAATCTTGGTGTGACATTCAACACCAAACTTAGGCTTGACCAGCAGGTTAGCTTGGTTGTAGAAACCAGCTTTTGTGACAGGTGACAGTCATCTGATAAATTATTTAATTTCAGTTTGATGGTTGTGTTGTGTTATAATGTTATATTACATCTTACAGTACATGAATACCCATACACACAAATCACAAATAAATAATCTAAAGATTTTAAAGGCTTTTTGAGTGAGAAAAAAACATTAAATGAACAACAGCAATATTTGTCAGTAATATTTTTTTCAATGCAGGAAGAAAGTATTAGTCAGACAAGGGGGAAAATGTAAGAGAAGGAGAACACAAAAAAAACTAATGACAGGAAGTGAATAAGGAGGGAAATTAGTCTGATTTAAAAATGATAGAAAAAGTGAATCATAATACTCTAAAAATGTTCTCAAACATAAAAAATATCACCATACTTTTTCCATCTTTTTTTCTGGCCCACTTCCACTTGGTCAGTCTTACTGTTTCCTTGAAATGAGAGAAAACGAGTGAGAGGACAAATGAGATGTGACGAGCACCGTTTAACTAGATGGCTCCAATCTGACTTAATGGGCTGAAAAAACGACTGGTTGACTAACTACACTGTAGAAGCTGATTGGCTGAGTGACAGGATATGAGCCAAATGAAAAAGTGTGTCAAAGCCCTCTGTCCACATGTGGGTATGACTGAGTCACTACTGTAGGTAGCTGTCAACACCAAGCTAATTCTCTGATGGAGAAATGAGTCATTGGTTAGTTTTCTTGACTGTGTGACTTAGCAGCTCTTGTCTACATAGCCGTGGGGTTGTTGGACAGTTCTCTTATTGTTCCCTTTGTCTATTTAAACATGCAATCAGATGCGCAACCACCCAAATAAGTTTCCTGACCTTAGAATCTGTGCTCTAACATGAACACAGTATTTAATTGTTGATAAAAAACTCATTATTTCTGTTGAAACAGAATATTTAAAAAGTAGTTTATTGTGACCTTTTCCCTCCATTCTTTTTCTTTTTTTTTCTTCTTATTTTCTATGGCTGAGCATTAAAGTGCAGCACGAGATCATGATTGCACACTGTGAAATTGAACATGAATCACTTTCTGCAGACTGGCTGCTTTTAATGGCACTTTGGGGAGAGAAGAGGAAGCTGTGGATATAGTGGTGTTGAAGCAAATGAACATACAGCAGCTGTTGGATCATTTGTGACAGATATTCATGTGTAAACTGCTTTTATATTAAGTAAGACACACGCACAGAATTAAGTTGCCACTTGATGCCTCAGAAAGCAAATTTTCAATCAGTATGTAAATTGGTGACAGCGTGACAAAGTGATATGTTGGTTATTGACAGCACAGAGAAAGTTCTCTTCTTGCAAGTGTTAGCTGTTAGCAAACATTTGTATATTTACAGATCTAGCTGGTACAGAGCAGCATCATTGTTAATATAATGTTGTGTTTCTGGCCACCTGAGGATTTGACCTGTGTTTTGCTTCCCATCCGTTTCTATGCTGTTCTCCACTGTGTTCACAAGCAAGTCCTAACTTCCTGTCATTTATCTCAGTGCAGGCACGTTACAGCACCGATTTACGAGAGCTTTTTCATTTAAAAACAGTCAGAAAAAAAGAGCGATCAGTCTAAACCAAAACTGTGAGCTCCCATGATAGCCCACACTTTGGTTTGAATAAATGAAACAACGTGAGTTTGCCTTAGTTTAATTATTTCATGACAATAGTTTGGTTGATTCCCTTGTAACTGTGTTGGGGTTGCAGTAATGGGTGAGCAAGTATTAATTACAAAGGATGCCCTTTGTTTGAAATGTGCCTTATATTGATTGTTATGCATTTCAGTTTTGTCACACACTTTTCCAAACTTTGTCCTAACCAATGAACCATTGAGTTAATTCAGTTCTATTCAAGGTTATTTGTGCCAAGTTTATTTGTGCCAAATCATAAAAACACTTCGAAGTGTCTTTGGCATGTTGTTTTCTCTGCCCTCCTCCTTGTGTAGTTTTTTTTTAATGTCCAGATCACAGACATTTGGCAACATTCAACATGTATCAAACATTTTGAAAGTTTTTCATTGTGGCAGCTGTAGCAGGACAGTACTCAGTCTATGAAATAACATGTGTTACTCATGCATATGCACGTGCACTGGCTTAACAATGACTTTTAAAATGAAATTTAAATTCAAATAAACTGAATTCTGAATTTATCTCAAGGTACTTTCCATTATAGAGTAGACAAACCCAAACAGGTCTCACATGGGGCAGCACTTAGTGTAAATGGAGGAAAGACTCCCTTCCAACAGAACCAGACTCAGGGTGGACGGATATCTGCCTCAACTGGTTGGAGGGGAATAAAAAGATAAACGAGAGGAGGAGGGTGGTGGAGAAGGGAGAAAGAAGAGTGGGAGACCAGGAAGAGACATTTTATATTGTTACAATCAGTAAACCAGCAGCAAGTGCAGTATTAACAAAGAACACACGTCTGGCCATCAGTCCTCTGACTGTCAGTAATTACAAACCAGTCCACACACAATTAATGACAACTTTATTGGATTTTTTTGTTTGTTTTTCAAATTTCTTTAAAATTTAAAAAACAAATCTTAAAATCTTTCATTTACAAGAGCATTCGTGTGTGGCCATGTCTCTACAAGCTGCACACCTTGATTTCGGCAGTTTATCTATAAATCCCAGGCAGATTTTCTCCAGCTCTGGTCTCTCTACAGATGATGTCTGGGGTGAAAGTCTAGGCTTTGGCCGGGCCACCGGGGTATCTAAACGCCCTTTTGACTAAATCCAAGTGGGCTGTCATGTCTTTTTTCAAAATGACTTTCATCCAGCCACTCTACCATAAAGGCCTGACTGATGAAAAGTTGCTGTGATGGTTGTCCTTCCACAAAGTTTTTCATCTCTGCAGTAGACTTCCAAAGCTCTGTTACAGTGACTGGATCTTTGTCACATTCTCTCCTGCAAAGTTATTCCACTTGACAGGACAGGCAGCTCTTGGAAAGCTCCTGGTCTTTCTAGTCTTCTCCTGTATTAAAACATTCAAAACACTACAGACACCTTTTACATGACAATACTTCAGTTTGATTTTTAACACATTTGGGTAGAAATGCTGTTTATTGATGTTAGTGATATAGTGGCCTAAATTGGTTGCACTCACAATGATGATTACAACAGAATAAATTAGGGAGGATGTCCCTTTCTCCTCCTTCTCTCCCCTTCCTCACCTCCTTAACATCCCCACCACTGATAAACATGACATAGAGAGTAACAGACATAACATAGAGTAACCATCTTCACTGTGGTCTCTATTTATTGGTTTTCTCACCTCCTCTTCTATTCTCTGAGCTTCTTCTGTCTTATGTTCTTTATCCCAGGTGACATTCTTCTTCCCTTTTGTCCTCATCTTTTACTCAACTCCCCTGCTCCCCTGTCATATCTGAGCTCGCTTTTCCTCCACTCTTTTCATGTCTTAACCTCCCTTTGAGCTGTCATCCTTCTATTCTCCTGGTCTTCACCGCTATTCACAGCCCAGGAGCTTCTTATTTTTTTATCTGTTTTTACCACCTCTCCCACAGGAAACAAAATGGTCTTCTCAACTGGTGACATTCAAGGAGCAAATAAGACCTTAGTGTCAGCAAGACACTAACCATATGCAAGTACAATGATGCAGCACTGCCATTTATACACACTATAAAGCACTGAGCTGTGATTATGGTGGTATGCTAATAAAACAGCTCTGTAAAGAAACGCTGGCAGAGTTTCTCTGTCAGTGAGGGGATAAAATGGCTGCATAATTACAAGGGAGGAATGTGTGTATGGAGGTATGGGTGCTGAACATGTGTGTTTGAGGGACTAAATATGTGTGTGGGCCGTTATACATGTCAATGTGGTTAGGTGAATGTGTGTGTATGAGGATGCTGGAGCGAGTTCATGGATGCATGTGTATTTTTGTGGTTTGCCGTGTGTGCCAGGTCAGAGAAGCTTCTCTCATCTGTGGCCCAGAATTAGTCAATAACTGGCACCCTGTCTTGATAACCAGCTCAGTTAAAAAGTACTGAGCTTAATTTGTTTTCTGCCTTCATGCATACAATTGCACCTTGCCTTGTTGCTCTGCAGTTCTATTGGTTCATTAAATTTCTCTATTGAACTCTTCAAATTCAGCAGCAGCAGGCAATGGTTGCACCAGATTCTCCAGATCACTTTATATATGGTAAAACCAACCACAAATGCATCCAATATGTGTTTGACTTGAGTCTTACTGTACTGCTCTGAAAAACCATGGATGTTCTCAAATGGTAAATACCTTCAGTCAAACCTGAACCAGGGTACTAGCCTGTTCACAAAATATGCTGTTTTCCATTTTTTTCTTTTCATAATAAGTTTAGCTGTTGCCCTTTTGGACTTTGTTACCAGATTAGAGCAATTAACACAGTATGTACATAGTTAAAGCAATAGAAAGTTTTTTAAAAATATATCCTTTAACCATCTCAACTACAAATGCTTTTCCCTAACCACTATGTCAATCCTAAAATCAAGTTGTGAGTCTCAAACAGCCCTTTTAAGGCATAACAGCTGGATAAAATGTCCTCACTTTCCAAAAATGTCCTCACTCAACATCTAAAAACCAATATGGACCTCACAAAGACAGGACTGCAGGAGTACACACACACACACACACACACAAATACCACAGAGCCATTATTGAGTCATGCTCACTCCTATCATTAAGTCTGGGCACTGTGATCAAATAAGTGTTTCACTAATGATCTGCACTATTTTTCTAAACCACTATCATATGCGTGCATAACCAGATTTACACTCAGACCACAGTTGAATTCATTTCTTTCTGCAATCTATCACTCTCTAGATAGATGTTTGGACACAGACTTCACACAGGTGTTGAGTAAAAGAGATTCAGCAACAGCAGCACGATTTAATGTTGAAAAAAGTGCGGTTATTATTGCAGAGTTTTATATGAATTAAAGCTTTTTAGATATTTTATTTCATATCACACACACACACACACACCTCACCCCCTCACTAGGCAAAAAAGGATGTGACTGACTTTTTCCTGGTTGAGGTAATCACATGTTTACATATTACACTTTATTTAACAGCATAAATTGTCAAATATGTTTGGCATGGAGGGGTTTCATTTTAAATTTCACACTGTTCCACCTATACAACATGTGTGTACAGTTGTGTGGTGCCAAACCCGCTGACAGAAATCTTGATTTGAGAGAGATCTTTGTCTGAATATGATGCCCAAACACTTACACGTAAAGGCCGTATCGACAGGAACTATCTCAGGAGGTTTGAGGAACTCAGGGACTGAGCCTCCATTTAGGAACCAAATGTATTTACTTATGTGTCATTTGGTACCAGATGAACCATTTCAACCGTCACTGATTGGTCATGGTGACAACGTATGATCTGTTTTGTTCATAAAACAACAGTGTTTTGGTATTGACAGTGTCAAAGTGGGAATCAAACATTTCCTGCTTTCCAGCTTTGTAACTAGTGAGTGAATGAGTGAGTGTCAGGAGAGAGAAGAGTCATGTAGCAGTAAATACAGAATACGGGATGATTCTGTGTCGGTGTTTCTCCTACATGCATATTGCATTTCATATAGTATCTTTTCTTTCATTCTACCATGTGTCTTTAGATTACTGATTTGGTTCTTTTAGGAACAGGGACTTTTCTTCCTAATGTATTGAAATATTGTAAGAAACTTTCTTCTGGTTCCCTAGTTTAATAACCATTTTCATAGCTCTGTGTTGCACATCAGTTCATTAGAACACAGGTCAGTTTTCAGATAACGTATTCTGTATGTATATAACTACAATCATGTATACAGTATTTGATGTATTTACAGTGATTTGTTTATGCTATTATCGGTTAGAGCTGAATGATATTTGGCAAATGCTCCAGAAATGTCACCTGTACATGGTTGGTGCAGCATAAAGTAGCAGTAGGATAGAAGCAACAGATGTAGCCCATATAGGGTTAACCCTACCTCTAAATGATAATGCCTTTAAAAAATACACACATGCTAACACAGCTTGAGAGCCAGCGGATATCACCCACTACACCCTGCCTCTACGAAGTGTGTTACATGTAAAATAATGGAGTTGTACATGCAGGGTGTCACTCTGCATGAGAACCTCAAAGACTCAAGGGGATAGCATGCAGCTTCCTCACATTTGCATTTAAAGGAGCCATTTGAATCAGAACTGGTGTTTGTGTCCTCTGGGTTTCTGTATTTCTTGAGGTATTCCAAGCATGATTGACTCAGGAGACACAAAGGCAGTGTTACGACTTATAGGAGATGTTGCAGCTTTTGTTGCTATAGCTGCAAGAAGAAAAAAAAAAGACTCCTGTGCTCACTGTAGTAATCACAATAATAATCTTGGATAAAGAGATGGAAAAAAGATAAATAGATAAAATGTCAACAGTGAGCCATTTTAAGATTCACACATTGGGATTTAACCAAACGTGAGATGCTATTTCTGTCTTTGTGTCATCTTTGCCTTTGGCAAATATGTGTGTGAGTTAAATTCCAATTTTTCTGTCCTGTAAAATGTACTGAAAAATGTATGGTTATTTTATACTATACTACTTTGTAAATTACTATTCCACCATTATGGTGGAACAGTAATTATACTATTCCACCATAATTATACTATTCCACCATTAACCAGCAGCCACTGGAAGTTATGATATTATACATTTAGAAAAAGAGAAACTGTAAAATGCAGTAGATACTCTAGAGTTCCAACCTTTTCAAGCTGACTTTTCCATTCGATGTTTAAGCAACAGCAGATATAGTTGAATGAAATAATGAATTATCCAAACAATGAGGGAAAACTTTTTACATCAGAGCTTGTTATGTTTTGCGGCACAAGGACAAGGATCCATCTGTGTGCAGATAAAAGGCCTCGAAAAGAAAATTATAATCAGTCTCGAGGGAGAAAAGAGGGCACTGCTTGCACGCTGCAGCCAAATATCTTCATTTATAAAAAGTCGATTAAAAATCTCAAAAGCAAAGTGGCTGCCCAGCCTGCTCACCAGTGATTAGATTGAGGAATCACAGTGTATGCTATCTCTCTCTATCTCTCCCCTCACTTTCCTACAGTCACCAATGTCATTACATCTTCCTTTTGTTCATCTCAGCCTCCAGCTTACTTTTTAATGTCTCCATCACTTTATCACCTGCAACTTCCATCTCCCTTTGTTTTGCATTTTTGTCCTCCGCTCGTCCAGTGTCTGCCAGTTTTGTGGCTGTGAATCAAATCAATACCTGTTAACACAGTTTTACCCTAAAGCAGTTTCACACTTCACACGCACACACTCTCTTTATCTCTGTCTTCACGCTCGCGCACACACACACACACACACACACACACACACACACAAACACTCACGCACGCACACACACACACACACTCATGTACACAAACACACTTACACACTCATACACACACACACACACACACACACACATACACACTCATATACACAAACACACTACACTAACTGATTAGCTATATTGACGTCAAGGCCTTTCACTAAATGCCCAAAGCCAGCAACTTGATTGGTCAATACCCAGCGGCCTGTGTCCTAATTGGCTGGCGTACAAGGAAGAGCAGAGGGACTTACTACTTCATTAAGAGGCAGAGAGATGCCAAGATTGGACCCACAACTACAGTTTCTGTGTGTGTGTGTGTGTGTGTCCGTGCATGCATGCCGTGCTCTTTTTAGCTCATTTCTGTTCTGCCAATAAATCCATACCTACACAAAGGCCTTGATATTTAATATCCTCACCCTGGCTCAGAGTGCAGCATTTTTGGCTTCTATGAGTCACACAAGGGTCCCTTTAACAGCTTTTCATTTAAATAATGAGCTAAAAAAAAAAAAAAAAAAGAAAAGGTTGAAAATAAATAACAGTCGACTTTTATTTTTTTTTAAAAATTAGGGATAATAACATAAAATGAATATAATGTAACAGGTCTCTCTCTAAATCCTTACCCAACTGACAGAGTACATCCTTTTATTTATATAGTCTGTCATTCCTTTCCTGTCTCTTATCCGCTCTATCCTCTTTGTTCCATCTATATCCCCAGCAAGACACTGGCCCAACCTGCTCCCTCACTCAGTGTTGATATAATATCTTTTGTGTGAATAAACCCACTAAAACAGAATTCACAGGCCATACATTAAAGTAAAAATACTAGATGCCTAACAGGCAGTGCCACAGTGTGTCTGGACCTCCACTGTCCTGGATACAGAACCAATGGTGGTTTCCTGTGTGTTAGTGTTAGTGTGTGCATCTTGGAAACTGGAATCAATCATGTATGCAAACCTGTGCATATAAACTTATGTTACGTAAGGAAGTAACTGCATTGCATTTTGTGTGTGTGCTTGACATTTGCTCGTGCCTTCGCAGCCTGGGGATAAGTGAAGCTGCCAGTGCAGAAGAAGCTGGTAGACATGATGAAGAGTTTGATGACATTTGATTTAAAGCGGGCTTGACTGAAAGCTTAAAAGAGGCACAATCAATAAATCATGAAAGCACATGACTGCAAGTAGCTTTTGCTCTCTGCGTGCACATGGTAAGGGTTGTGCTGTCTTAACAGTAACTGAACAGCAGTGACAAAAAAATGCTAAATGACGTCATCTCTAAAATGCTCCACAGACTCCAGATCAGCAACTCTACGTACTACACACATACATACTCACAAATTTCTCACCTTATGTTTCAAATGCTGTGTCATTTTGTTCTTTTACATCCACCTGTTACATTCACTCACTTACAGTTTTTCTCGATTGTTCACACACAATCCTCTCAATTCTCCTGCAAAGTGAAACTTTACATTCAAAACTATGTTATTTCCTCTCAAAATGGTGTTTTGTTTTCAAATGACAAACACAAACCATCTTATGAAAAGAAATTTAAAAGAACCAGTTGAACACTGAGGTGCTCAATGTGAAACACTATGATGAATGAAAACACTTCCTCTCCATTCACCATAAGGACTTTGGCCTTTTTTTTGTTCAGTGTTACACTTACTACAAACAGCACATACACAAGTGTGTTGTAAAATGTTTTAGAATATTGTTTTTATACTCAAAACACACAATTTTTTCAATTTTTCCCTGGCCTGTTGCCCTATTATGCAAAAGCTCTGATTGCTAATTGTAAAACTGTGTGACAGGTGTTTGCCCATGTGATGAGTCAGTGTGCATAGAAGGTCAATTAACTTTAGAATTTTGAATAACAGTGTGTTCCTTGTGAAAACAAGAGATTTTCTTCATGAAAATTGTCCCAAATACAGAGAATTGTGTATAGTGTTTTGAAAAAAAAGTGTGTTTCAGAACTGCAATTTGAGTGTAAAGCACGAATTGTGCTTGTAGTTTAGCAGAGTTGGTTAAGGGGTTTGGTGCAAGAGTTACATGTTGTGGTCATTGTGTCTCAAGTACCAGTATTTGTGTGTAAACAACTTAACTAAAAACTGTAAATAAGTACATCAAATACATATATAAAATTATATGTAATGTAATATTTTAATACAAAATACAAATGTGGTTTAGTAACATAAATACATTTAAAGAAAGATTACAGAATAAAGTAAGAACTGCTGTTATGCAAAGCATATTACAAAAAGCGGTACTGGAAGTAATTACTGAACAAGAAAATGGAAATAAATTGTATACTTTTTGTTTTTTATAAAATGCCCTCAAAACAGGGCACATCTGGTAAGGGATGAGGCATGAATTGTTTCCTACTGCAGTCATTTTATGAAATACTTCTTCACCCCTTGATGAATATGTGACTTGTCATGGAAGTAAACAAATTTAACCATAAAATACCATGGTCTTGTAACAGCTGCATGCATGCATAACAATAAATGGCTTCTAAAATATGGCTAAGTCTGTGCTACCAGAAGAAGAAAATTTAGCTGTTCAGAGGATTTCTACTCGCTCATGGTTGAAGTACAAAAATCAGCTAATCAGCGCTTAACACTCAGCTTCTGAAAAGCTTCTTGTGTGCTATAAAATCATATGGTGGAAAAAACAAAATGGCATTGCATACACATCATCATGGACCTGTGAGCTCTGGAATCCAGCCACAACTTTCATGCCTATACACTTCATATAGAGCATATGAAAGTCTTGCATTCATATGGAACCTTGTTACCTGTTGCTGTCATTAAAAACAGCTTTCAAAATTTCAAAAGTTTTAATCTACTGCTGACCCCTGTCATTCCACTGAATGGCAACTGTAGTATGCAATACTCCGTTGAACTCACAGCTGTGATGAGCTAATTAGACTCATGGTGAAGAGGTACATGATGATGGTTCTAAGTGATGAATACCACATACAGTCACTGTAATACTGAGGGAGCACATAATAATATTTCTGTGTGTCTGAATCCAATTTCATTAAATTTTTTTGCATCCAATTCATACATCTGCATATTTAATTACCAAAACAAAAGTACAGGTACAAATCTCAAATTGGATCATGTTCCAATGTGCGTGCATAATTAACCATAATCTTTATTTCTCTTTATTGCACGTACAGATAAATGTTACCATCATTATTACTTCTGCACAGGTTGATTACCTTTTGGATAGTGCTGCATCCTCCCTACAACATTTGATACTGTTGAGAAAGAAAGTAGTGAATCAGAGGAGAGCTCCTTGGTTCAGCTCACATACTGTACACAAGCTTTAAAACAACATTCATGGAATGAAGAAATTACGCCACTAAGAGGAATTTCACTTAGCATAGTATAGTAGTTTAATGGCATATAAACCTTGCATAAGGTCAGAACTTATTTTTCTTTAATAGAAGAAAGTACAAACAACCCCAAGTTCCTCTTCAGCACTGTAGCCAGGCTGACAAAAAGTCATAGCTCTGTTGAACCATCTATTCTCTGACTCTTAGCAGCACTTGACATCATGAACTGTTTTATAACTGTAAGAGAAAAGATTAGTTACTCTCCACCCACTGATTTTTTTGTCCAGTACAGTAGACTAGGAATCAGCAGTACCAGCTAATCTTTATCTGAACAGCTATTCTCCCTTAGATCATTCAATGTATCTTTAGTAATGGGCTATGCACTACAGTCTTTTAACATTGCAGTAATTAAGCCATTACTTATAAAGGCTTACCATGGATCCAGATAGTATAGCTAACTATAAATCAAACCTCCTTTTACTTCTGAAATCCTTGAACATTTGTTGCTGCTCAAATCTGCAACAAATTTCACAGGCTGAATGGCCTATTTGACAGTTTCCAGTCAGGGTTTAGAGCTCACCATAGTACAGAAACAGCCCTTGTGAAAGTTACCAGCGACTTTCTTATGGACAATGGATTTGTCTCTATACTTGTTTTGTTGGATCTTAATGCTGAATTTGATACAACTGATCACAAGATGCTATTATAAAGACTAGAACATGTTTGGATTAGAGGCACTGCACTTTATTGGTTTAAGTCATATCTATCAGATAGATTCCAGTTTATTCATGTAAGCAATGAGTCATGCATACGTACTGCAGTTAGTCATGGAGTTCCACAGGGTTCTGTGTTAGGACCAATCCTGTTTATCTTATATATGCTTCCCTTAGGCAATATCATAACACAATATAAAACTCCATTGTTATGCAGATGATAAACATATTTATCTATGAAACTAGATAAAACTAACCAGGTCATCAAACTTCAGGACTGTTTTAAAGACATAAAGGCCTGGATGACTCAGAATTTATTACTTTTAGATTCACACAAAACAAGTTATTTGGCCCTAAGCATTATTTTTTTTTTAATTATCATATATATTTTTAATCATATTGTAATTACTCATTACGAAAATCAGAAACATCCAAAGTCTCAAAATGTTGCTGTAAAGTTAATTCATGCATTTGTTACCTCTAGACTGGACTACTGTAACTCCTTACTATCAGCATGTGCCCGTAACTCCATCAAATACCTTCAGTTAATCCAAAATACTGCTGTATGACTGTTGACAGGAAGTAGGACCAGAAATCACATTTCTCTTATGTTGACTTCACTATCTCCATGTTAAATCTAGAGCAGAATTCAAAATCTGCTGCATATAACCTGCTTGAGAATAAATCCCTTAATGATCAGGCTCCATCATATCTTAAGGAGCTCATAGTTTCTTATTATCTTAATAGATCACTTCAATCACAAACTGCTGGGTTTTTTTTTTGTGTGGTTCGTAGAGTCTCTAAGACCAGAATGGGAGGTAGAGTATCCACTTATGAAGCTCTTCTCTTATGGGACCAGCTCCCAGTTTGGGTCCAGGAGACAGACACCCTTTCTACATTTAAGGTTAGACTGAAAACTTTCCTCTGTGATAAAGTTAATAGTTGGGGATTGTTCAGATAGGTCCTGGACCTTCCTTTTGTTAAACTGCTATAAGACTAGGCTGCTAGAAGAACTTCCATGATGCACTGCACGTCCTCTCTCCTTGCCTCTGCTTCTGCTTCATCCTCCATGTCTTTATATCACTATATACAAATTGAACACATGTTTGCACTTCTTGTTCAGCTGTAGGTCTCAGCTTCCCTCCTGCTGCCAGGATTACCATTTGGTTAAAAAAATCTCTTGCTTTATGAAATGCTTTATTTCACACATACCTGAGTAATTTATTACACATGTGAACACTCCACTCAAACAAATAACACAACTTCTGTTGGACATGAGCAATATGGTTCTTGTCATATGTCACATTTGAAGTTGAGTAAGTGTTTTAGCCTCTTCAGTGATGTGGGTAGATTGTGTCAAAGGCGATTTGTAATTAAGTGAAAAGACTTTTTAGGGCACCATTATCATTCATTCTAGTTGATCACGACTAGAGTGATTAATGTGGCAATCTGTGATGCAGACCTGACTCAATTCATTACATAGTCATATTAATGAGAAAGAAAATTAAAATGTATAATTAAAACACAGTGGAGAAATTAAAAGTTTTAAACTGTGTAATTTGTTTTGGGACAATAAAAATCCCTGCACATATCTGGCTGATATCAGCAATGACCTGGAAGGAACGTCATTTCAAAATATCATCTGTTCTTCTGCCGTGGTCAAAAAAAACACAAGGACAGTTTGATGTCATTTTAAATGCTTGAACTGAACACATTGGGATCAGCATGTCTTAGATGTGTCTTTATGGTACTGGATTAATATACTATAATAGGAAACTGTCTCACCCAGATCACATGTAGCTTCTTCACACTACTGTCAAGATATTGGTAATTATTCAACAAATCTTCTAATGGTGATACAAAAATTATGTTAAAACAAAGCTTCAGATTTATATTGAAACATGAATACTGGCATATGAAATCATCTTACACTGACATAATTGGTTTAAAATGTTCCTGAGATCCCTGTAGAAACACACAGCCATTGCAAGGTGTGAGAAATGTTCTCTTGCTGTTTGGAATAAAATTACAAATTATAAAAGCCAGCACCTTTATTGAATACTACACATGTTGAATACCGGCAGCCAATGTCTATGGCCATTTCTCTGAAAGGTTTAGAAAATGCATGATGTGCAAATTCATGATGATATAAGAAATAGATGGTAAACAAACAAGCAAACAAACAAGCAACAATATATTTCACTAATGGCCAGTAGCATCAAGGTATTGAAGCATCAGATCCTTCTGAGTTTCTTCATTCACTGTGCTGAATTAGAGCGACTGTACTTTAGCCTTTGGTTCAACATATTACATTTTTTTTTTTGTTTGGTCAATAACAGCAACTTTCCCATAACTTTATACAGTCACTGTCATACCGATAAGCAGCCATCTGCTTTAGTGCTTTACAAGCTGTGCAAAAATGAATGAGCAGTTCATAAATGCTAAGAATGTTTGTGCAAATGAAAAGCAATAAGAAAGGCTTGTATACAGGAGCTTGGCAGATTGTATTCAACTCAGGGATTTCTATGTGATCTCAGACTCTTGTCCTTCCTCCACAGAGAGACAAGCAAATCCCCTAAGAATTGCTGGTTTCATTCAAATAGTCTCAAACAGAAATGGTGGGAGCAACTGGAGGGTGCACACTTTGTGATGGATCAGATTAGTTCTTCCAGCCAGTCAAGAACAGTTTAGCATGTTTGGCCACAACACAGTGCAAGACCGACAGTCTACACAAAGACCGGGCTAGTAAAATGTTATGCAAAATTCTATGGCCAAAATCTAAAGGGAAAAATAACCTTTTGGTTTGGGATTAAAATGATTACTTCAATAAGTATACAGTGCCATCAACATCTTGAACGACCTTTTTCTCATCCTATTCTAGTTCCTGCAACTTAAAGAATCTCTGACATGTTGTCCCATTGGCTGAGACACTTTAAGTCTTTTGTCATGAATCTTTTCCCCCACAAACAGCTGACATCATGAAGGATACATTTAATGCCCATCAGGAAATGGGAAGTAGTGAATGTCTTTCATTTCATTTATTCTCATTTGATAACAGAAAATGCTCTGAAATCACTGGGGCATTCTTTGAAAGCCGCATTGTGATTTAAGTCTTTGACTTCCACTAGACACTGTGAGGCACCAATGTAAGATCAATGTAAGCAAAGTTAAAGTTTCATGATGAGACAGTTCCTGCTGCAGGACTGTTGCACAGACGTACTAGCTTGTACTAACTCTAATTATTTCAACCAGTGTGTTGTGGTTACAAGCTAGTCACATTGTTATAATATTTGTCACTTCATACACAAACCACAGTCCTTTTTATTGTTAAAACAACAAACTGCATACTATTGTATTAAAGCATTCAATCACATTAATGGAATAATAGTAAAATATTAGCTCCAGCTGTTTGTTCCAGAGAAGGAAAAATATGATATCAGCAATATTATGCTGATATCACACACACACAAACACACACACCACTGAAGTGCCCTGCCAATATTCCTCTGCCAATAAAAAAACTGATTGGTTACATCTCTCATCAATGACTTCTCTGAGCTTGATGTTTTGTGACGGCCTAACCACAGCTCACACCAGTGACTTAAGCCACATCCAGTCTGGCAACGTGATTCATCACCAAGGATTATGCTGCAGTTCAACACAAGATCAGTGGGGATCTTTAACTTCCTTACACATAAAGACCGATGACTGGTAGTCATATTGAGTTGATTTAGTATACTTGGACTACATTTTATTTCATGGAATTCATGAAGATATATATAGGAGTCACACCCAGCATCTGGTCCCAATCAGTGTGGCTTGTGGTTTAATGCAGTCATTTTGACCAAATCCTTCGATTTTACCGCAATAGTTTATGCAAGTTAACTTCAAGTATGAGAAAAACAGCAGTGAAAAGTCTGTGACTCAGAAAGAGAGAGAGAGAAAGGAGTGTGTGTGTGTGTGTGTGTGTGTGTGTGTGTGTGTGTGTATGTCAAGGAGTGTGTGTTATGTGTGTATGTGGCTGTCATTCATGAAGACGTGAGTGGCAGTAAAATCCTTCTGTCCCTTCTTAACAGCGCCACCACCTTATGATGATGCTGAAGAGAAAGGTCAACTTGTCAGACTCTCCTCAGATTAAACGCAGAATTTATTACACAGTGTTGATATATAAAATGGGGTTTGAGGTGATTTCCTCTTTACTAATCAGTTTTAAATATTATTTCAGTTTAATTCTCCTCCAAATTGGGGTTTGGTGATGGGCTGGATATATGATTCTCATATCATTATTTGGGTCTTCTTGATAAGAAAAAAATGATGAATACATTTGTTTAATGTACTTGTCATAGAATAATCCAGGTACATTGCTATAACTGTTCAATTAACATGCTGTACTGTTGTCATATTGCTTGTGTGTAACTGTTTCAGGCTCCAAGAGACATTTTTAAGGCTTAAAACCTCAAAAGCTGTATGAGGTCTTACAAAAGACACACAAAACAAAACAGGGGTGTGAAGAGAAACAAATCAGCACAATACAAGAAAACCTACTGACTGAGAAAGGGACAAACCAATTTTAAGTTAGAAACACATTCATTAGTTTATAGTAAGCTTAAAGTATAATTTAATGTGAGGCTGTAATTTCCTCCTTCCATTTGTGCAGTCCTAGGAATAAAGAGGTGGCAAGTAATTAAGATGGTAAGAGTAGAAAAAGAAGGTAAGCTCGGTCGTTCATTAAAATAGAAAAATATACACTAGATTGTGCAGAGGCTGAATCCAAGAGCTCAAGCTGTAAGAATGACACAAATAGAAATATCAATTATTAAATTAAAATATATGGAAATACTGTATGGCTTTTCAAAAATGAGGAGTTTGTCTGGTGATGGAAAATGATACAACAAACCTAAAAGCTGCAGACATTTCCTCCACTTCTGCTCTCAGTTGCTCTCAGTTTTCTCCTCTGTCTTCATTTTGTAATTTTACCAGCTAAAGTGTAATATCACAAATGTATATGGATATAATAGTGTAGATATATTTACTGGTAAAGAAACGTGTATGCAATAAATGTCCTATATAAAGTTTAGCTTTTTTTAAAACTTAAAATTCCATTAAAATGCAAAACTGTGAAATAAGAATTTTTGTAAACAACATAATTTGTTTTTGTAAAAACATAAGTAGCAGTGTAACTCTTAAACTAAGTTTAATGGCTTTTGTGTCTTTGAGCGTCACCTTTTCTAACGCGACAGGACAACGGTCAGTATTGTGTTTTACTTTGTTTGGACATTTAGTCTATGTAACAGTTACATGTATGAGGTGGTGTGTGCCACTCTGTGCACTTTCACAGCGAATGCAGTGGTCTATGATAGAGTGTATTTCAACTTGTTTGCAAAAAAACAAAAAACGAAAAAAAAACAACATGAAATAATTTCACATTTGTCTTCACTTAACATTTGATTCGATCTTAGAGAGCTGAGAACTTTTATGGTCCGGTGGGACTTCAGTAACGATGCACACATACCAGCAGCCATTCAGTCTATCTGAGAATAACACAATAAAACAGTTTCCAGAATTATATTTCTGTTCCATAGAGGGAATATGAATGGTGAGGCGAAGACAGCTGATGGTCTGACTGGCAAGTTAACAAAACTGTTGGCCATTGACAGTTGGGCACAGTTGAGCCTCTTGTGGTTACAGCAGCGACAGCAAATTAAATTTCCACATGGTTATATTTCTTAACTGTTGTGACTTTGTTTCATAAGGCAATGACAAGAAGTACAGTGGACAAGAAACTGAGTGAAGTCATTCGAAATTACCCAACTCTGAATATCTTTGGTTTCAAAAAGGGCAAACATTAACATCTGAAAAATACTATTATCATAAATACAATTTATCTTTTCAGTGCTATGTATGACAATATATGATACAACTTATATAATACAAAAATACAACTTCATGAAATGTACTTATGCTAATACCAATTTTAACTACATGAACTCAGGATTGAACCTGTATTACAAATGGAAGATTCTATTTAAAAGAGTGTGTGTTAAGGTGAAAAAAAAAAAAAAAAACAATTAAGGCTGATTTGAAGAAATAAAATCTTTAGAAAATCATTGCTACTTTAAATACAGCCATTAGAATAAATAATCAATACAGTCCATTTGCACAACTACTTCTTATTTCCCTCATATTCTTTGTGTTTATATCTGCCTTTTTTTCACAGTCATTTCCATCAGATTGGTTCTCATGTCATGTCGGGGATTCAGATTCCGGACTGTCCAACTATCAAATTGTCAGCGATCCAAGGTCCATCCAACAGTTTTAAGCCCATTAACCCACTTTCCATCAGTAGACATCTCTGCAGACTTTGCTAAAAAGAATTACGCACAATTTCAGTCTTACAAGTTAGAGTTTTTGTGGACCTTCGGATTTCCAAGATATAAATGGAAGCAGTCTTTGTGGGAATACTTTTTGATTTATGACGTTTATTTTTTGGACCATGACAAGTGCACACAAACATTTTTGTGCTTTTATCTACAGGATGATTCTACACTAACCTTGAGAGGTCCTGTACTGAAATCAGCAAAGTGAACCACTGAGCAATTCAGGCATTTAAGAGAAAACTGATCGTGGCTGGATTATTTGTGCGAAATTAAACCAGAAAGAGTGAAAGTGACCTCAGTTCAGTAACTTAAATCAGCTGCAGTGGCTGAGGAATGTAAATAATTTTACATTTTTAGATGTCCAAAAATTGTGTTTGAGAAACTGTCAAACTGCTGTTTGGAAAGCTGCTCCTGTCTCCTCTCACTTCATCCTTCACTGCTGCTGCACCTCTTTGCTGTCTCAGAGTTACAGATCACCTAGAGTGCACAGAAACACCAGCGGCCCTCTATGCTTTACTGTTATAGTCACGGTGATGTAACAAATGGTTTCATTTTGAGTAAGCAAGATTTTCTTTGTGTTCTGTTCGTCTGCTTTCTAATATGACTACTATGTTCACCATGGTCTCTTGACTATATCTTACCTCATCAATCCTCAAGATACCTTATGCCCAGCAGCAGCATGCTATATTTTCCTGCAGAAATTCTTTTCAACAGAACAAAACATTCCATTGTTCTTTGATGTTTTCTTTGAATCTCTGTGTCTTTTACATAATGCATCCACATACAGCTAATCTTACAGCAAAACACTCCTGTAGGATGAACACATTTTGTTCCAGTATTTGATATATTTCTACAGTTTTACACCATGAACAGCTACAGAACTGACGCACACTGTTTAAAAGTTCCTCATCTCACTCAGTTGTGTATGTGGTTGGCAGAACTGGTGCTCATCGAACTCTTGCTCTCTCCAGGCATCTCCCTCTGTCCTGTCATTCATCGTTGTCATTCCCCTCTCTGCTGCATCTCACAGTGTCAACACAACCCTCTAACTCCCTGAAATGTTGTTAAGCCTGTAGGGTTGCAGGCAGCTGAAAGACGACTGTTTGATAAATAACCACCTCCACTTTCAATCTCCCTTGTCCTTCTCTGCATCTGTCTGTGCTGCTTTAGACATCATGGTTGATGCCATGGTGAAAAGATACCTCTGCAATCAATATTCCACCACTCCCATCCTCTAAACCAGACCATTCCTCCCATCTCTCTTTCTGACAAATGTTTTTGCACTTACTTTGACAAAAAGCCTGACACTAAGCAAAGCATCACCCCCTCTCACAGTTTGACCAATTTACTCTCCATCTCCTCTTCTAATTCCACTAGCGACTGCATATTGTCTGTGTGTCATCCTTTCTCAGATGGAGTCTGCTTGCATCTTGTTTAGATCTACGACCCATGTCTTCCTCTCTCCGTCCTTTCCATTGCTCCTCACCTCTGATGAGGACCCCCCCAATTTGTGCATTTTATCAGTTCAAACAAGTAAGGTCATGACTCTGTGTTACGTTAAACTGGAAGACACAGGTACAACGTCATTGCTTTGCTGCAACTTAATCAACAATAACTTCTGGCAACAAGTTACCAAAGAGGTGAAGAACAAGATAAGGTTTAAGGTGTGAAATTGAGCATGACTATAAAACACCAGGTGTCTATCTATATCCTTTGGCAACAACTAAACCTGTGATATGTATTAGTTACCTGCCAGTTTCTGACAAAGCAAGTGCAATCAAAATAAAACACATGGGGACTCCAAGCATAAAAAAACAACAACAAAACAATCACAGTATATAAAACCTTACTGGAAACATGTCTCAGCTATTTTAGAGTTCTGAGTCTGTTATGTAACCAAATGCACCTACATATGTTGTATAAGTGTGTAACAAGCTTGGAACTTTCTGCCTTTCTTGGTAACTTGGTTCTTGGAGGGAAAACTCTCTTTTAACAAGAAGAAACCACACTCCAATGGACAGCCGTCTGCCTCAACCGGTCGGTATGCAGTGCAGCATTGCATATTCTACAAATGCTTTTTTGAGGGGTTCTCCCATGTTCTCTTCAATATTTCTGGATAGTATATCTCTTATTTTGATGCATAGATCATATCAGAAGATGTTTATTGTGGATAACCACCATAAAATGTTTGATTTATGAAAATATATGAAAACTAGTGTTTAAATAATTTTAGCTCTGATCCAAACCTCTACCTTTGAAATTTTGAGCCACGTAGAGAGAACTAAGAGCCACCCTTACTGTTTAATGTAGATAATATCTTTATTCCATAAATCAAAACCATATTTTAAATGTAACCAACATATCCAACATATGTAACCAAATATCCAAGAACATTGTCTTGGTTGTGCAGCAACATATTCACATGAAAGTGATTCCTGTTTGTCACTGATGCACACAGCACACAGTGCACACAATAAAATTTGACCTCTGTATTTAACCCCACACACAATGTTAATGGGAACATAAAGCAGCTTCAATTATTTTCTGTGATTGCTGGCCAGGCCATAAAAAATACTGACGTTGATTGTCATGTAAATCCGCAACAAACCAGTGAAAAAAGCAAACTGGAAGCAGAAACTTCAACTGGTCAGAACAACATTTACTATGAACTAAATTAGTCATTGAACTTTTTTAAGAGGGAAATCCACCCTATATTAACTGCACCAGCAAAGAGCCGGGCTGGTGAGATAATGTAGCACAGCAGATTAACGCCTCATTCCATGTGGTTACGCACCACAGTGGGGAGTGAAAGTGGCGGTATGTGTTGCAACCAAAAGTGAGAGACTGCAACATGCAAACAGGTGAGTACTGTACCACTTGCTGCCTCAGGTTTCAAGCAGCAGAGACAGTATTTGATACCTCTGGACAGTTAGGAGTGTATTAATAAACAATACATGAAGGCCGTATATCTTCTTTTTTGCAGAACAGAGCCATTTGTGAAGCATCGTCAGCATAACAACCTTGTGTTTTCAGGAGTCAGACAAACTAAAAGTTGAGCTTATAAAAAACTAAATTACAAGTAAATACACATCATTCACCCGTGTGTCCATAAAACGTAGCACATAATAGTACAATTGTACGGTATATTGATTCATATAACCACCGATTTTTATATGACATTAAAAGTAGCTGCTGAAGAATTAGACTATGAGGACGCTTACTCTAGGAGGAGTTCCTCATCCATGACAAGTGAGTCTCAATCATCGTGTTATTAACTGCCCTCCACAGTAAAGCCTGTTTCAGCACCTTTAAAAAGTTTCATATCATTGCCTTATTATAGTGTCAAAGCATTTGTCTTTCTTTCTTAAAAACAGTGATTAGAGTTTTCCACATTGAACCAACAGGGAAAGTTGATTCCCAGTTTTTCCAAAACAACAGTTTAAGAAATCTGCATGGGGACCAATGTATGATCACTTCTAACAGTGTCAAATAGAAGTAATAAACTGTACTGTCACTCAGTTTCAAGAATTTGTTTTATGACAGAATAAACTTATTACGAGAGCAGACATTTTTCTGGCCACCATTAACGAGAACACAGCAACAGAATTATAATGTATTCACAAGTTTTCCTGACAATTAAGTCCACATTGCCAATAAATCTCTATGACTTTGTTTCAAGAGATGTGTGAACAACTTCACAGAAGCTAGTCTACTGAGCTGCCATATTTAATTTTGGAATGAATATAAATCCTCAGTGTCGGACTGAAAACGGTGCAGATAGAACAGATAGGTCTCAGCATCTTTTTACAACTTTTTACATTGTGAAAAAAAAAAAGAAGTCTTCAAGAAAAGTGAGGAAGTGTTGAGACTTTCTGTACCTCGTCTTTAACCTTGTGTCAAAAACTGCTCCAGCAATCTTGATATGTTGTTCTGTTCAGTCCATTTACAAAGACACAGAATGTTTGTGTGTCTGCAGTCTGACAGGTAAATTTCTCTGACAAATGTCTGTTTCTCTGTACAGCTCCTGCTCTTAAATAAATGTATGTTTTGTCTATCTCTTTCTCTGCCAGGCTGTAGCACAGCAAGTCTGGTTATCAAGTCTCTTTTCTACCAAAATCTCACCTGTTAAATTTAGCGCATGAAATTTTCACATTGCCCCTTTATTTACTAATAATCATCTGCATCACAAGTAGTTCTATAGTCCTTCACTGCACCAGGTTTACAGACCACACTTGACACAATTACATGTCATTTAATAAGCAGCAACAGCAGCAGAATTACAGTTGATTCTCATTTTCTCTGTGCCTGGAAACATGAAGCAATCACTCTGAAAACAAACACATTCACTGCAATCATAAGTCAGCTCATGTCCATTCATTTCACTGTAACATCAAGTGCAACAAAGTTATTCAATTCTTTTAAATTTGTTCGTTCTGATGTAAAAGACATGGTAATGATTCAATTTTCACATAAAAAGCAGTCACAGCAAAAAAAAAAAAAAAAAAAAAAAAAAAGTCACGTGTGCTCATTTTGAATGAACGCTGAAACCATTTTGGATGGTACATCCACACAGATGTGGCTTGTACATGATTGTAATCAGCTCAATACCCGCGTAGTCTTATCTCTCATCACTGGGCTATTCAAAAATCTCTATTGGTGGATTCTTTTCCATATACATGACTGAGTGCAATTACTTTCTTTCACACATAAATGCTTGTTCCTCCTGTTTGGCATACTCCCTTGGCCGGCAGTAGCCCCAATCAAATACAATATGTTAGTTAGACCTTATGTCTACAGAAATATTTAATTCTAATATTCTCAAGTGGATCTGGCAATCTTTACTGTGCATAGTATGAATTCACACCAGTTTTATATAAGGAACTTAGGATTTTAGTTTAGATTTTAGATAGGATTTTATTGTCTGTGTTCTATTTAGTGCATTTTTTTTTAATTGTCATATACATCAATTATTCTATAACCTCCTTATCATCACAGGTTTAGTCTTTCTTAGCTCTCAGATGTAAATAAATAAATTTGAGGTGCTGAAATTAATATGAAGTAGTCTCCTAGCTGCAGTAATTCTCCTTTTAAACAATTAATTCATAATTAAGCCTTACTACACTTGGTCCATTTATTTTGTATTACTTATGTTATGTGGTTGTGGTTTTACTCTGCATGTTCTCCTTCTGTCTGCATGAGTTTCTTGTAACCTGACCTTGTTGTATGTGGCCTTAACACCGATTTCCTCACCATCCCATTTAGAAACATTTCTTTCATCATGTACAAGCCACAATAGACCCCAAATGGTGTTTTCCCCCGTGGACCTTTGCATTACAGTCCACTTAGAGAACATGTCCATCAGTGCAACCTGCTCACACCTAATCTAAAACATTGCTCCCAGTTTCATTTCCCAGGGTCATTTTGTAACTTATTACATTCACAAACATGCAGTGTAGCTGTCTCACACACGTTGAGTGACATCAGTAGTTTTCAATGTCCCAGTCTATTCAGACAAAAAAAAAAAAAAAAAAAATTAAACTCAGTATCTTGGCCTATTCCCAGCCTGCCCTCTTCTTTCTCTCCGTCTGCTTCTTTAACTCTTTAACTTTGTGCTATTTAG
Source organism: Polydactylus sextarius (assembly GCA_016801845.1). Lineage (NCBI taxonomy): Eukaryota > Metazoa > Chordata > Actinopteri > Polynemidae > Polydactylus > Polydactylus sextarius. The sequence goes on along the minus strand of CM028922.1, from coordinate 15,913,034 downwards.
CATACAGCATACTGTGTGTGTGTGTGTGAGAGAGAGAGAGAGTGTGCATAAGAGAGATAGAGAGAGAGAGAGAGTGAGTTTATCCTCAACATATCATATTTCATTCAGTCCACCACCAGTGTGTCTTATCTTTTTTTTTTTCCAAATTGCATTGGTTGAATAATGGGTGACTTTGGCTGGGGAGATAGATATGGTTAGAGTGTATGCTGAATAATTTTATTTGCCGAGATAGTGGTCATTTGTCCACCAGTTTGGTCCAGACTGAAATGTCTCAGCAAATGTCGGTTGCACGTCCATGATACTTAGTGCAGTCATCCATGTGTCTCCGAGGTTTTAGTGATCAGCTGATGATTCATCTTGTACCACCACGAGGGAGACATATATAGTGAAATGTCTTCAAATGTCTAAATTTAGATTAAAATAAATAAATAAATGACACATCAAGTAGTTTTAATATATGTATTATTTACAGGTTTTATGATTATGCGCCTTAATGGAATGGTCATTTTTGACTGGAAAAACATTATTGTTTAACATGAAATAAACCCAACATGAGGGTTGAAAAGCAAAGCAAATGTTAAAGCAAAAGTTAGAGATTTTAATGAAGGAACTTTTGGTTACACAGCAATCAACAAAATGGAGTGTGATAAAGGTCATGGATGGTACTTGAATCGTTGTGACATATAACAACACAGCTAATCTGATCTAAACATTAATGTAATAATAATAATAATAATAATGATAATTAAACGTAAATGCCATTCTTCAAAAAAGAATTAAAAAAAAAAAAACTGGTGTGTGTACTTGAGCCCTGGCGCAGTCGCCAGGGGCATGAGTGTCCCAGTTACAATAGCAAAACATAAATACCAAGTAAACGTAAGAACAGAATCTGCTCACACAATCTCACAGTCACCATGATGGACAGATGAATTGCACTTTTAAAACAGATTCAGTGATTACAGCGCAGGACTGGGACACTGCTCCAATCAGTGGTGGAGGTAGGAAAGAGGAAGCTGGAGCAGGCAGGACATGAGGCCGGCGCAGACGCTGATCCTGGTCAGGAGCTCATACATCATCATTTACATACATTCAAACCCTATTTCACAAACACATTTCACTTTTCAATATAGCAAAAACAAACTAGATACCAATCTGTCAGTCTGTCCTGTTGTTTTCTTGAAGGACAGAACCCAGTGCCACCATCCATCCACCATGAATGGATCATTTTAAGCAAATGTGATACCATGAAAACTAGACCCAACCCTTTGATGATGTTGCTAATGACATTTATGTGTCATTCATTTCAGTCATTTCGATGTCTGTCTTGGTCACCTAAATTCTGTTTCTTCACGTTCATCATTTATTCACATTCTCTCTAGCCCTCATGCCTTTCCACTCTCTCGCTCTGTCTCTTTCAGCCACAGCACAGGCCGACATGCTGATTTCCTAATTGTCCCTCATGACTGATTTTTTGGATAACTGCTTACACTTATTCCAGGATGTCACCCCTGTCTGTTATCAATATGAAATGACAGCAATGTCAAAAAGGGCTTACGGACGAGCACTCATGTCCAGGGTTTGTATTTTTATTTTTTTATTTTTTTGGCCCTGAATATCTGCCACTTGGTTTTGACACATTTTAGTTTTACCTGTTTAGTTTGACTGAACACAGTTATCTTCCTGAACACCTTCCAGTCACTTGTCCCACTTTCTCTCTGTTTGTATTTTATGTATTTTTTTCTGAAGTCCCCTGGCTCTGTCAAGCTGCTCTGTTGCCAAAATCATGAAATGTGTCTTAGAGCTGTTTCCACGGCAATAGACAACTCTCACCTAATTGAAAGTTCAGTTCTTTTAGACTAAAAATCATGGTGTCCATGACTTCATGGTGTTTTGATTATGGTGATCAATCCTTCTTTTGCTTATTTGGATTGTCATGTAAAACACACTGTTTCTATATACATCTCAACTGTGTGTGTGTTTTCTATTGAGAAGAAATTATATTGCCTGCTATTGTTTCTTACTCTTTTCTTCTCTAGTTTTCAGTTTTACTTTAATTGTAGTTAAAAGTCAGAAGTAAATATGTAAATCTGTTGATATGTTGACACATTCCACTTTTCAGTATCATGAATGATGAATGATGTATTCAGGGTGAAAGAGAGAACACTGATTGTATGTCTATTATCATTTTCTTTGAGTTACTTTTGAAGCTGTCAATCTCCTTTAGAAGAAACATCACTTGATGTGAGATTTCTACCTAATGTGATACTTCACATTACAACATAATGATCTAATCTTAGCCTTACAGGCATTACTATGAATGATTCTGTATCTGTAAGTGTATAGTTTCAGTAACTTCTATGTAGTGATTGATAATATGTATTCAATTTGCATATCCGGCTGTAATCTTGGAGCAACATGAAAGTTCTCTCGGAGCCCAGCTTTATGTGCCGATTTTAAAATCTGTTAAAATTGCAAATGGAACCCATTATGGCTGGACGCAAACCACAAACCTCATTTCTGGTAATGACTCACATACCAATAAAACACATGGACTTACCACACTTCAAGCTCAGTTCAAGTTAAAAACACACCCTTAAATACAGACGCGGGATTTTAAGACACTGTGATGACACAAAGTTGGTATCTGTAACTTTTTGTTAAATAAAACAACTATTTATGACGCTTGTGCATCATAAATAGTTGTTTTTAATGAAATAGGTGCTTTAATGAAATAGCAGAAAAGTTACTTATAGAGAAGAAAAGGTACACAAATGTACACTAGAACAATTAAGTGTGGATGCTTATCCTCTCTTGGTTTGACCTATCTTATCATTACCATCGGTCTTTATCTCTTCTTCTCTTCGCTTCTTTATGCTTGGTAACTCTGAAACCCCCATGATATCATCATCATATAATATCAGAGTATCTCTGGTTTACCTCAGTTCATCTTTGATCTGACAGCACGGATTATACTGGGGAGTTCCCCCTGACAGAGCATCACACACACTCAAATAACCACAAAAAAAACAGATGGATACACTCACAAACACCATGGTCTAACCCTGTGAGGGAGTTTCCTGATAGCAGATAATTATCTGTATAATTTACAACTGGTGTGAGCAAACATGCTGAGAATGAGCTGCAGAAAGGGAGAAAGAAACGGATGGAACTAAAGGGCTTGGCTCATGTTTTTTTTTCCAAGTGAAATGTTTATCATCCACCGAAAAACTGTAAAAACCATCTGTAGCCACTGTAGATCTCAGTGTAAATTAATGGGGCATTAAAAACCCAAAGGAGGATTTATGACATCCAAATGCTTGAGTGTAAAGGGAACACGTGGAAATTGCAGGCTACAGTTTGCTCCCTGTCTGCAGCTGATGTAAGCAGGTAACACTGTTCACGTTGGCACATGCATGACCAGAAGAACTTTTATTATTAACAAATCCACAAACAACATGAAAAGGTGGCAGACGTTAATGTGTTAAATCCAGAAGTGACGCGAGGTTTAGTTTTAACTAACCACATTTACTGTGAGAAGGTGAAGCCAGGACATTGTATCAGTGGTGATGTCACCCTAATGGTTTTTACACACACCTTTGTTTAAAGAGTATGATGTTATTGTGTTATATGATGGTGGTTCACATCCAGCAGTGATACTTAGTGCAAGAGCTTAGTGCACTACAAAGGCTTAGGATGCAGCCATAATGGTGACGCAAGCAGTATTTTTGCAGGTCTTTTCAAACATAAAATTAAATGCATTTCTTTTGGGTAACTTACTGGTACTTTTTGTCTTCAAATGGTCTGAGAGTTGCAGCAATGTGCACGTGTGACATGATTTGATCATCTCTAGTATTAAAACCAGTATTCATGATTGTACAAGTCTTTAAAAAAAAAAAAAAAAATCAGTCATGGTTTAATTTTATGTCTAACAGGGGAAAAAACTGGATAAATACAGGGAGTTGACTGTTTTTTCTCTTGTGTGTAATCAGTACAGCATTATGCTAATGAACAGTTTATATTTGACGTGATACATATGTAACAGATGTGTAATCGAATTCAACTGATGTACATTTAATTTTAAAACCTTTGGTGGTCGATCATATTAGGAGCTTTGAATGGATCCTTGAAAAAAATTTAAACCAGGTATCTTCAGTGCTATCAAGGTTGTTAATTGACCAACACATTCATTTAAAAATATCAATTCAATGAATAAATACAATCAATATTTGATGTGACATCTGTTAACGGGACAATATACAGAAAGATGTAAAGCTCCTCTTGTCCCCAACTGTTGCACTGGATTTGAGTAAAAGTGAGCCCAGGATCTGAACCATGAATGTGAATGTGAGTGTTATTCTTCAGACCTGATGGTAATGCAGCTGCTGATCTGATCTTCAAATGTCAGCTGCTTCATTATCAAACCAAAGGGCTGTGATCCTACCTGTCATTTAGCTGCTTTTGAAGGTCAGCAGCTTAAAGAGTGTTCAGCTCAATACCTGACACACACATGCACACACACACACGAGCACACACATACATCACATCACACACTTCTACATTAACAAACACACACAAACACAATTCAATAACTTGAAATGTCTGCTGTCAATCACTTCCCTGCCCAGTGCTTTCTATCTATAGCCCTAATATGATTCTAATATCTACAGACTTAAATATGATGAAAGTTCAACCAAGCTACTGTCCAATCATGCATGCAGGACTAGGTATGTGAAAAGGACCCACAAACAAATGATAGACCATGCATTCAAGCACACACACCTCAGCTCTCATGCCAGCATGACCCCAGGCCTCTAATTTTAAGCACTTTAATCTCAAAGATTGCCTTTTTTTCCATTTGTCTGTCACTCCACTTCTTTCCAACTTCCTCTCTCTTTCAGATCTTCATAATGAGAGCCAGTAGCCTTTAACCCCTCCACAATAAACTCTGCTCTCCTCCCTTACTCTCTCTTCTTCCATCATACAAATTTCAGCAGTGAAGAGGCTCACAGAAGGGAAGGGTCAAGGACTTCAGCTGCCATTAGCATTTAGATTTGAACTGGTATGAGGTTCCTTTATGAGGCAGAAAGATTTTTGAGTGGTGTAGGGAAGCAGGGTGGGTGGAAAGCAATATGGAGAGACATGGCAGGAACAGAAATATGAAAAAAATATGAAAAGAGAGGGCAAGACAGAAGAGGATAAACTCGTTTTCTGAGCAAATTCTGATAGGAAGAGCAGAGAGAATAAAAAAGAATGTAATTAGAAAGAAATAAGAGTTAGTGACTGAATGGCAGAACAGGGTCTAAAGCAATGAGATATGGATGAGTGGTGATGATGATGATGATTTCATCTTGCTCACTCTCCTCTTATCTCCTCTATCTCCTCCTTTTATCCAATCATAAAATAGAGATTGGTTGAGTCAGAGCACCTGATGTTTTCCAAGAAAAAGAACATATTCTGTCTGACACAGTGGTCAGTATCACAGAAGCACCACAGGCGTCTTGTCTCCATTTTACATTATACTATATGCTTAAGACTTTCAGTATAATTTCTGAGGCCATGCCACTTGCAGTAGTTCTCTGAAGACACTGCAGTTGTGGGGTGTGTTAGAGATGGACAGGAGTTGGAGTCTTTGTGACGTGGAGCCACAGAAATCATCTACGTCTAAATGAACAACACCCTAACAACAATAAAACCCTAACTTGTATTGTATTGTATTGTCCAATATTGGTACAATACAATCTAATAATAGTACAAAATTGTAGTGTACTGTATACAATACAATACAATCTTTTACAATCTTTTACCACTAATGTAGTAGATCAGAATTATCATGGTAGATTGGGGTTAGAGGCACTGATCAGAATCAAATAAATCCCAGTTTGTTCGTGTGAGCTACTAGTCTTCCATGCATACATGCAGTAATTCATGAAGTTGCACTGGGTTACCCCGCTCCCCCCTACCCTCCGCCCTTCTCTCTCTCACTCCAGCCAGTCGATGACCGTCCACTCTCAGCCTGGTTCTAAGGTTTTTTCTTGTTAAAAGGGAGTTTTTGCCTCCACTGTCTCAAAGTGATGAGTGATGCTCACCATGGAAACTGCTGGTTTTGTTTCATTTTCTGCTATACAAATAAAGTTCAAGGGCAGCTCGGGGGTTAGTGCTGTTGCCTCACAGCAAGAAGGGTTGGGTTCGACTCGGGCGGGTCGGGCGCAGGGTCTGTCTGTGTGGAGTTTGCATGTTCTCCCTGTGTCTGTGTGGGTTGGGGATAGTGGCACAGAGCATACTAAATTGCCCGTAGGCTTGGATGTAAGTGCGAATGGTTGTTCGTCTGTACGTGGCCCTACGACGAGCTGCCGACTGTCCAGGGTGTACCTTGCCTTCTCCCGTAAACAGCTGGGATAGGCTCCAGCCCCCCTGACCCCAAGTACGGGATAAAGGGGTAGAAAATTGATAGATGGGACAAATGAAGTTCAATTGAATTGAATTTCACATGCAGGAGGAAAAGAACACTTAAAAAAAATCCTATATTCCTATATTCCTATTCTACTTAATTATATAAATTATATATTATACAATAAATTAAGTGCTTTGACAGATATGAAGGGGGAGGAGAAAGGAATTGAAGAGTAATGGAAAGAGAGGATATCATTATTTTCTTTCAGCCAGCTTCATGGCTCTCTCAGGTCCTGGAGTATGTTTGTTTCAGACATGAGCATCTCCCTCTGGGGTGAAGCTTAGCCCAATGCAGTAACTCATCTCTCGCCCATGTCCGCGCACAGTTGAGGTCACAGCCAGACATTTATGACTGGATGCTTCCCAAAACACGTGTAGTAACTCTTTTCCTTCTTTTTTTTTTTTTTCTTTGTCTTTCCCTCCTGTCTCCCCTTCATCCTTCCTACTCTCCTCTAAATATGACTGACATGTTTGTTACAAAACCTGGTCTCTTATCTCATATATTTCAAATCAGAAATCAGCTGTTTTGTTCCTGAAAAGACATGACATGTTGCGAGTGGAGACCTTTTATAAGATTAAAAAACAAAAAACAAAACATGAGACTAATTTAAAACACTATATCTCACTTGGCCCCGTTCTAACTTGAAAGCCATGTAATGGTTACAGAGCAATTTCCTGTCTCCCAAACAAGGGCATCTTTGTAGAGGTCAGAGTTCAGAGATAATCTAATTTGCCTCAACTACAATTACAAGATTTGCAAGATAATGTCACATTGAAAATTAAGAGCGAGCGAGAGTGAGAGGAAGACAGACAGAAGGCCTGCGCCTGGTTCTGATTTAAATGCCCTGATATAGATCTGAGACTCGTTTTGACTCCTGGACTCTCTTTGAGGTGTGGCGCGGTGAGCTGTCTGTTTGGGATGTGTGTCTACAGTGTGTGTGTGTGTGTGGCTCAAGAAAGTCTTTGCAATTGCATCTTGGTATGTATGAGTACCTGCGCCTGTGAGCGTGTTGTGCCATTACCTTGCTTGTGTGTGCGTTTTTGTTTGCACACAAAAGAAGGCGTTTGCTTTGTGGAGGTCAGATGCTCGTTGTGTTGAATCACCTGTGTCTTTGTCGATGCGAATAAATCTACCTGCATCCCCTTTTTCTCCTTAATGGCTATAAACTCATAAGCTTGCTCTGGAAGATTCTAATGAAGTTAAATCCTAATGAAGAAGGACACCTGAGATATGGAATGACCAAGTCACCCTGCTCCATCACTTTGAGTTTTTTTTTTTCAAGTGGTGGGTAGATAAGTACTTAGTTAAATTGAGTGTATGCCACATTTTATTCCACACTGTCAAACCTTATCAAGAAAGCCATTTGGCACAGTATCCACCCAGAAGCCATTGGGAGGTTTTTTTTTTCTACAGGCTGTTTTGAGTGTTAGTGATTGTGTGTCAAGTGGAAAATTTCAGCTGCAGCACCCACTGAAGTTAGATTTCTGAAGTCTACAATGACTGTTTCATGCATCATCATAAAGTCGTGCTAATTTATTGTTTATTAGCGGTTCTGTCTTGTATCTTCTCAGAGCTGGTATTGCAGAAAGAACAAGCACAACGCACATTTTCCTGAAGGTGGCCATTTTGGTTTTCCAAATCAGTCAGCTTGTGTGCAATATCATCCCTATTAGAGGCAAGTGAATGTGGTGTCTGTATCTGATAACCAACCATTGTTTTGTTTTCTGCCTCTGTAATCTTCCAGCTGTTAAACGAACATGTAAATATACACAAGTTTGATATTATGTTAAAAAAATGTAGAAATGGACCATGAATAATAAAACCAAGTTCTGAGGTGATGGAAACGTGAACTTATAGTTCCAATCTAAGTTCCTCAGTGAGACACACATTGCACTTTGAGTTACTGCACACTGATGAAATGACCTCAAACACTGAACATAATGATTCTACATATGGTTTTTTGTTTTCATATTAAAGTTTCCTTTGTGCACATCTGTGTTCATCAAGTGGCCGGGAAGCCCTTTCATTCATCACACAGCTTAACTCCATATAGAACAGCATTTATTAAAAAAGCATCCCTAACAGCAAAAATAAAGTTGTTTTTCCCAGAGAAATGATTGTCCATCTAAATGGAGGGAACCTAAACTTTCATTATGACTGCAGATAAGCAGGTGGCTGAACCTGTAATGTAGTTTTGAGTTACAATGTGAGGGATAGGGTGCTGTGGGAGCATTGTGAATAGCCTAGTAAATCACTAATATGTACTGCAGACTTTCCACACAGTCTGCCAATGTAGATAACAGTATACTGGCAAAGTCGATTTAGCCATAGGCCAGATATACATCCTTTATCAATGCTGTTCCAACAGTAGCACTTAATGGACTCACAGGTTGATGCAGAGTAAAAAACATTCATAGAAACAGCATCGTACCTCTATCACTGCTGACCAGTGAGAATAACTAGACATTAATGGAGAAAGGCTGATTCACTCCAAACTCAACGAATAATTAAAAGTAATCAAAAAAGAAAGAGTGAAAACACATCAAATGTGAGCCAAACTGAGACAGAAGCTCCCAAAGTAAACATTTTGTTTTGTTATTAATGTTTTATTCTGTCCCACTGGGTCCTTAATTCAAAAAAAAAAAAAAAAAAAAAGAAAGAAGAACTTTGACTTCTACCCTGGATCACACATATGCTGTATCTTAATTTAAATGATAACTATTAGTGTGGGTCAAGACTATGTTTGTGGTGTAATTGTTGATTTATATGCTTCTGAAAACACATAACTGGTTGGACTACAAACCAAATAGTCACGCAGGTGACGTCACAATTTCTCCTCGACAATCTCTCCCCGGTGTAGATGCCACTGTTCCCATGGCCAGATTTATAGTGGTTTTCTCTACATTCAGTACTTGTTCCTTTGTCCTGGAAGACGGAGGTGAAGCTCACCAAAGTGACTGCCATTCTGTCAGATTTTGATGGTGATGTAAATTTAGCGAGACCTAAAGTAATGTTTGCTGCCTGTCACAAAACAGTGCTCTCTCCATGTCAAAAATGATCTTTAAAATTCACAAACATCTTATGTGAAAACCATGGCACGTTTCAATCGGGACCAGAAAATCATTTTTTTTTCTCTCCATAGACTCTTGTTTATAATTTTTACAATCTTAAGACCCATGAACCAGAAGTAGATGGGCATGAGTTAGGCTCCTTAATTGTTTATTCATATTAGACTATTCACCTTTAACCTGCAGTTTAGCCAAGAAATGTTGGTTTAAAGCAGGATCGCACACCAGGATATCTTTACCTTTATCTGTTTCCCAAGTCAGAAGACAGTTATATTACATCACATTACTTCATTACAGTGGATCTCCTGGATTAGCACCTCTGTACTACTATACTTGAATAACCTGTAAATGTACGAGGTGACCATGTGTGCTGTTGGTATCTAATGACGTATACTTCAGTTAAAACAGTGCTCCATAATGCAGTTAGTGTTTGATGTATTTAATTAAATGATCATTGTCAGAATTTTAATTCTTTTTTAAATAAAACGAAAAACCACAAGGTACACATGATAAGAGTCTCATTGGCCCTGCATACTGTGAACAGAAAAATAAGCAGACAGAAACAGAAAGGATCCCTCTAAGTAAAACTCCATCAGCAGTAAAACTAGAAAAAGAACAGGAGCCGGGTCATTTATTTCCTTTTAAGCTAAATTGTAGACATCTAAAGCAAACCAGTCTGGTAGTTTTTTTTTTTTTCTTCTTTTATGTGGAATCTGATCCTTGAGCAAATTCTGTGAAGCTCTAATCTTGTCCAGCTCTGCCTGTGTGTTTAAAAGCAGGTGATAATGTTGGCGCAACAGTCATTGGCAGTTTAGAGCAGTTATCCACCTGACTTCCTGTCTGGAAAGGAAGTGGGCTGTCAGATCTGATCATCCTCAGAACTTCCTTTCCCTCTGAGGTCTCCGCTGGCCCGGTGCTGACCCTGACCAGGAGGGTCAAAAGTCGCATGTTTCCCACCATTCCTCTGCACTGCAACTTCACAGCACCAAGTTTTACAGTGAGTGTGAGCATGTGGAGGAGAGAGAGACTCACTTTCACTGTACCAGTCAGGGATGTGACTGGTGAAAACTAGACTTTATGGAAAATGTGTTTCTGGTTAAAAGACTTTTTCTCTTCTCCATCAGGTCCTTTTTTTTCTCCCCTCCTTCTTTCCTGACAGGCACTGAAGTAGTTATGTATGGGAGCTATCTAAACTTGTGAACCTGTGAAGGAAACAAGTCTGGTTTTCTGACTTGAACATTAATGCCATGTTGTTGAGTGATTTATATTTTGATATTTTAAATGAGATTTGTTCAAGCAGTGTGGTGGCCTTAATCAGATTCAGTGCTACGCATCGATATACACAAGGATATACACAAAGCTTCATTTAGATGTTGACAACGTGTTTATGCTGTTACATCAAGTTTGAACGTCTCTCTGGGGGAGTGTGTGTCATTCACATTGGTTAGGCTTAAAAGGAACTCGGTAACTTTTATGGAAACATTGTGGTTAGTTGATAATTGGCATTATTTTTTTTGTCACTCACTAAAATGACAATGATTTTGATGTTCCCTTATGAGGAGAGTTGTCCTGCATAACAGCCAGGCTTGTTGTTGATGTATAATTACAAGTGTACAATGAGTCTTTTCTGAACTCTATCCATGTGTACTGGTCTTCCTCCCATTTTGTTACCCTTCTCTTTCTCCTCCGCTATCACTGTCTCTTACACCGCCTCTTCAAATAACTACTGTCCGTCCTGTCTTTCTCTTACTTGGTGTTTTCCTTGTGTCCCTCCCTTCCAGTTCATCCGTCACTTCTTCTTTTTCCTCCTTGTACAACATCTTCGTCTCTTTTTACTCTCTTTTCATCCATCCACACTCCAGCTACAAGTACGCATTTCACTCCATAAGGTTCTTCGGCTAAGTAAGTTAATCTGGCGAGAAGCCATAAAAGCATTGTTTATGAACAGCGCAGTAAGTGCATTGTTGGCAAGATAAACCACCCTGATTTATGTTAAGGAGAGCTCAGGGAGTAATAGAGTGAGGAGAAAAACTGTGGACTAGATTGCTCTATATGCATGTGTTGTCTGTATCTGTCTGCCTCCTCCATCTTCTCTTCTTACCTCTTACTATTTGTTACTCCTTTCACTCTTACTCAAACATTCCTGCATTCAATCTCCTGCGCACTTTCTTTCAGAGATGTATTGACATGTCTTAACTATGTTGCATATTTTACCTTTATCTGTTTTTTTTCCCAGACACTTAAATTTACCTGCACGTAAATACCAACTCTCACAACACAGATATACATATAATGCTCTAAAGTGTGGCGTATTTGTAACAGGATTTGTTCTCGATTACAATGTAGTTTCACATGCATTCAGGATCATTCTTGATGTTTCCTGACTTTCTGAAACTGTGATATCAGTAAGTTCATTTTTACACCACAAAGAACTTATTAAATGCAAAGATGTGTGTTAGAAATTATGGATGCAACCCTTTCTGACACGATGTCGTCTCTTTCTGACACGGCATGTATCAGCATAGAAATATTAGAATTGTAAATCAGAGACACAAGCGATGAGCGCCTCCTCTGACTTTAATCAAATCAAATCAAATCAAATTTTTATTTATATGGCACTTTTCATACATAAGAGCAACACAAAGTGCCTCACAGAGGCTAAAAACAACAGAAACAAAAACCCAATCATCCCTCCCCAACGGGCACATGCAGAGACACACACACATGCATACACATCTACACACAATACGCACACACACTCGTACACACACACAAGTTCACACCCGCACACACTATTACCATCAAAGAGACATGGCCGGGCACCGAGGCTTAACCAGTCACGCTGATTATGTCTCTGTTGACACATAACCTCTGCCTGCTCTGGAAGGAGGGAGGAGGCACTCTGATCTGATGGACCACAAAAACTTGTAAAGTGAATCTTTTTCTGGGATTATATTGATATCTTTTGTTTGTTTGCAAACAATAAAGCACAAAGAGGGAAAATTTAATTTAATTCAGTCTCCAACTACATAAATGCCATACACATGTATGCATCGGTGACAGAAAGATGACAGAAAGGAAAGGTGACACATAGAATTGAATGATAAGAAAAAAAAAAAAACAAAACTCTTGATAAGACGGGAGGGCACACAGGGAATGAAGGACAAAGGGGAAAAGGTGAACAATAAATGAAGAAAGGTTTGGAGCAAAAGGAAGTGAATGACGAGGAGAAGGACAGAGGTGAGGAGAAGAAAGAGTCTGGAGGTGAAAAATGGGAGAAGGACACGAAATAAGAACAAAAGAGGAGAGGGGAAAAAAAAAAAAGAAAAATTCAGGGCAAGGAGAAGTTCGAGTGAATGAGGGGAAGTGTTGGATTTAGAGGACAAGAGTGATAAAAAGTAGCAGATAATGCGAGACAGATGGTGGAGTGAAGGGAAAGAATGGAGAGATTGAACAAAGAAGGGAAAGAGCAATGGAAATTACAGGGTTGATGAGAGACAGATGGAGGTGTGTGACGGATGGAGAGAAGGGAGAATGAAGTGATATAGTGTTGAGATGACAATAAAACTTCTGGGTCATGCCTGTTTCCTGTAACAAAGGATTCGGTCGTATGAGCGTGTTTTTTGAGGTTTGTGAGGGCAGGTGAACTTTGACCTCGCTAACATGATCAGACTGACCCGGCAGTCAGGACGTGTCAAAATGTTCACTCGAGAGCGGCGGCGGCGGCAGCAGCGGCGGCATCGACATTTTGTATTCCTCGTGCTGCAATAAAACGCAGACGCGAGCGGATGAATTCAGCAGGAACAGACACGCGCACGACACTAACAGGCATATAAACAAAGAAACCCAGTGAAGCAAGCATACATGAAGAAAAAAAAGACAAAAAAAAAAAAAAAACATCACCAACAGATGAGAACCAGTTGTCTTATAGTAACTCAGTCCATATTTCAGTCTTGTAAAGTCAAGGATGAATAACAAAGACAGATGTTTTTTTTTTTTGTTTTTTTTTTGTTAAAATGATTCTTCAAAACCAGTGTTGTTTTGACAACTTTTAAACATGGACGGTGGGTGGATAAATGTATATAGATGTAAAAGGTAAGAAGACAAATTGATCTAATATGTGTTTCGTGGACTGGCAATTGAACGGTGTGATAGACACAAGGATGGAGGGATGAGCAAAGTAAAAGTTTTTGTAAACACAGAACATGTCCCAGTGTATGTACATTCACCAGAGAAAGTCTCCTGTGTGCTATCTTCTATCTTTGTTGGTATTTCTGCACGAAATAAGACATTTTTTTTACTGATTTGCATTCGCCTGCTTTGAAGGAGGCCTGGAAGCCATCTGTTGGACTTATTTCAAAGGGGAGAGAGCATGTGATTCCAAGTGTTATCAAACTTTGTTTAACACTCTTGAGATATAACAGCAAGACAGCCTGGAGGTGTCAGGCTGAGACCAATAACAACAACAACAACAACAACAACAACAAAAAGTTGGCAATAGATAGCAAGAGTGAATGAAACAGGTTTGTGGTAAAGTGTAAAGTGAATTGGTGAGAAAGAAGGAAGGAAGAAGTCGTTGGACACAGAAATCAAGATAAAGACAGAACAGCACCAAACTAGATAAAGACTGGGAACAGTTTCTTTCATTTATTAGAAATTTACATTAAATGAAATACAAATCCATGACACCTGTCATTACCTGTTTACACTGAACCAAAAACAAAACCAGTATTTTTCTTCTTTCGATAATTTTGCCCTTGAATATTCGTCTTCATTTTATTTTAATGAACCCTCATGTTGTTTTCATTTCATGTTACACAATTTTGTGTTGCCGGTCAAAAATGATTGTTCCAGTAAGACTTATCATAAGAACTGTAATAATACCACTACTTGTTGTTGTGTTAGATCTTTTTTAATTTGTTTTTTTTTTTTTTTTATCAGTCATTTTTTATAAGTTCTTGTGAACATGACAAGTTTTCAACTTCTATTTGTTATTTATCTATTGACCTGTACTCCTCTTTGGTCTGAGCTGATACATCTTGTGTGTGTGTGTGTGTGTGCATTTTTTTTTTTTTTTTTTTTTTTTACAAAGTCTTCTCTTTAGTGTGTTGAAATCCTCTTTCAACACACTAATCAGGTCAGTCCGATCGTTTGATCAGGTCAGTCTGATCAAACAAACTATTTTTTCAGATATTTTTTTTCGGAGATAAAACATTGAAATTCGACTGGAGCTCAACATGAGGGGTTAAGTCAAATTTATTTTAGAATGAACATGAATTCATGAATGATGAGTAAGTACACAGACAAAACGTGAGCTGCAATAATATGTGTGGAAAGATCATTTTTGGACTCTTCTCTTCTCATTGATTAATGAGTTATGGAAAGAGAAGAAGATGCTTTTGGCTCAGAAATGTTAATTGAACATTTTTGGTTATATTACAAATAAAAGTGTCTCTTTAAGAGTCTATCTCTTGACAAAACTCAATGTTGATGAACATACATGTCAAATGTGATCTACTGATAAAAGTATAGTGATATTTACCATATATATTTACATCGTTAAGATATGGTGCCATAAAAAAAATCTATATTACGTCAGTGTTAGTGTTAGTGTTAGTTAAAGAATATTACTAGTGTTAATTTTGTCACCCATTTTTCAATTTAGTCTTAGTCTTAGTCTTGTGTCAAAGTTCATTCTTAGTCTTAGTCACATTTAGTCATTCACATATCATTTTTTGTTAGTCATGTTTTAGTTTTTCTATTTATTTCTCATATAAATCATCGTTGAGTGTGACTTCCATCGTTACTTTTACTGCTTGCTATGATCTGTCGAGCCATCTTCTACATGCAATTGTGCCAGTTGCATCTACTAAAAGTATGACGTGTTACAGGTAGAGCACATGTTACAAAACTAGTATATCGTAGCCATAATATGTTAAACTAAAATTATCAGTGTTGAGTGGCTATTTGCATGGATGCTAGCTGCTAGGACTAGCTTAATCAACCAGTGTCTGCAGATGCGTTCCAGTTAGCTTACCTTAATATTTGGGTGGCTGAGGGTTAAATGCCTTTTTTTAGGTTGGTGGTATTTTTCCCAGCGATTTTTTTCCCGTGCATATTCCCATCTGTCAAAACAAGGCATTGTGACTTTTTCTCAGATTCCAAATACTGGAAATGGGACCAAACGTGCTGTCGCTTCTTCCTCCCTAGCATGACTGCAGCTCCCGCGTTCGTGTTCCTCCTGCATGCACTTTTGTTTTGAAGCCACAGCGGCGCAGCAAGAGCGTATGTAACATAGCCTAGAGTAGAAGAAGTGCTAGCACAAACATATAACAACTGGACCGGATGGTGCGTTTCTTCTTGTGTAGTAGACGAAAACGAAGACTGAGTTTTGGTTTATTTTTTATTTCTTGCATAACATTTCATTCTCGTTTTTATTCATCAACAATAACTCACATTAATGCGGTTTTAGTCGGTGTTTTTAGAGCATTGGTGCCGTCTGGTCATAGTCTCATCTTACCCAGTCTACCCAGCATGTTTCCACTCAGCATGACCTCCTCTATCTGTTTCATCACACAGCATCTGAAGGAAAGGAAAACATGGAAGAATTCATGGAATTACAGCCGGAACTGACTGGAATGTCCACTGGCAGCGCTGTCTTCTAAAGGCTCAGAGGTTTCAGAGACAGAGAGACAGACAGAGCAGCCAAAGACGATGAATATGACACAGGAGACATGTAACCTGGGGCGGCCAAATGCCCTGAGATTCAGCCTGAAGTGTTAAATATGTTCCTGCTAAGGTGCATAGAAAGAATATGACCCGAAGCGCGTGTGTCCATACAAAATATCTCATTTGAGTGTACAGGGATTACATGACCTCAGATGTTTATGTTGTTTGTTGATACATGGTCTTTGTCTGCATTTATCTGTTCGTATACAGAGGGAGAGAGAGAGCGAGAGTAATTGAGCTGAAATATTTGAATTAAAAATTTAATTTAGGGAATTAAAACAGTGGTTAGTCATGTGAGAGGTAATTAAATTCATAACTGAGCCACAGGGCCGAGAGAAATCGTGAGAGGGAATTCTGAATTCATTTGCTTTACACCATCACATCACATACAGTGTGACTCATTTAATCATTGCACAGTACTCTGTCATCTTTCATTATAATGTAATACAGTATATTACAACTGTCTTTTGAGCCATTGCTCCATTTAAAAAAGTGACCAAAATTGTGCTCCTGTGTCAAAATTAGGTCTAATCAGTGATGTCAGTTTGCATATATTGTTCACTTTATCATAAGGATAGTATTAACGGACACTTTTTTTTTTTTTTCATTTGTCCCACAATGCTTTGCTCAGAGAAACTTATTGATTCATAATAGCTAAAAAAATATTAAATCTTGATGTTAATTGATTAATTCCAAGAATATCTTGGAAAACAAACGAAATGATCTCAATGTTACATGTGATAACTTGATTTTTGCAGACCACCCGCTACACTATGTTTGAATTGAGCTTGGATATTTGCTGGACATCCAGTTCTTGTTCACATGCAGCATGTAGATAAGTCACAGAGCATCTGTACATTGATGCCTCCATTGAGCCATTTTTCCTGGTCAGAGTCATGGTTTAATGAGTCTGTCTTTGTTAAAGGTTAAACAATTATGGTCTTGTTATTTATCACATAATTCGTCTGGCAACAGTGGCCTCCAGCTAGCAAACATAATTAAAAATTAAATTGTTGTTGAAGAGGAGCAGGAGATAGAGGTGAAAAGTTGTTTTACTTGGACAAAATATGAGTTGTTGTCAGCAATGGAGTCAAGTGAAAAATCTCTCATCTCCCAACCACTTTTTTTATTAAACTCAATGGAAAATATCAAAGGGAAGTTTTACTGTATCACCTACCATCCTGCTGGTGGATGATTCTTTTATTTGCACCTCTTGTAAGATTTGTGTTCGCTTGTAACAGAAACACAACCTCAGTAGTATTGATATAGTCACAACAACCTTTAGCAACATAGTGAAGCGCTGTATGTAGCCTGAGAAGCTAAACTCAGGGAGAAGTCTGCCAAATATCAATGCATTACTTGCTGATACTCCTTAAGCTTAATGCTATGATCACACAGCACAAACTGACTCATGTGGCTCTACATTAACATCCTGATCCTCTCTTCAAAAAGTTTAAGGAGAATTTGATCAGGGAATAAACATAGGAATGTTAAAATTAAAGGAACAGAAGTATTATTGTAAAAACTTGAGGGACATGTCTGTCAGTCTTCAGTGAAAATGAAGTCCTCGGTCACGTAACCAGCCAGAGAAACACAAGTTCCTTTAGTGAGATGTACTCCTCAGTTTGTTAATCAATATATCCAAAATATAACAGCTTTGAGTGTTTCAGTCATGCAGAATCAATGGAGAGCTGATAGATACCAGGTTCCCTCAACAATGTTTAGCAGTGTTAAGAACCAGGAAGTGTGTGAAGGCCTCTGCGGAGCAGTTTGCATTTTTACAGGTGTTCGTTTTTACATTTAGTGTGGATTTATTGTTGGGTATCCAGTCATGAAATAGCCTTGGCAGAACAGCTGCTGTTCCCATCTGCTTCACTGGACATTACACACACACACACACAGACACACACACGCACTCAGATATTCAATAAATATGCAGTATAAAGGATTCAGATATTACTCTTGCAGTCATGGACACTTGGACGTTTATTGAGCACAAATTAGTCTTGCATGTTTCATATTTCACACCCACCCACATATACAAACAACAGAGAAAAGAAAGAGGATATGTGACCCTGAACTCTGAATATCAGTGTGTGTGTGTGTGTGTGTGTGTGTGTGTGTGCATGTTAATGTTCTTTGTGGGTGAAATCTGTGGTCCAAGCAGTGCAGCCAGGTAAGAAGTCGACACAAAAGATCATAGACTGATACACACACACACACACACACAAACAGAGAGAGAGAGAGAGATTCAATAAATATGCAAATATGCATGTACATACATGTTTTCAAACATGTACCAGTGACCATACAAACTCTAATCCACAAGCTCTCACAATTAAATTAAATTCTCTTAATTTCAGCCAGAAGGCGCTGCCCTCTGTCTTTCTCTCTTTCTCTGGCACACACACACACACACACACACACACACACACACACACACACACACACTAAATGCACAAGTCCTGTCTAATATACATCCTCAGGCTCCACTGATTTTGGCTGCCTCTGCAAGGCTACCAACACATTCAATAAAATCTAACCATGACCACATATTATATATATTTTTTTTTTTTTATCTCCCTTTGATTAACTTCTCTAAGAGCATTATTAGCAACAAATCAAAACTAACTTCATGAGTGTATAACATCAGCAAAAGTAAATGCTGATAAAGCATTTTATCCATTTTGTTTTATTTATTCATCCATCATCCTTGACACAACCCTGCTTCTTCCAGTCGAGTCAAGAGGACGGACACTGAGAAAGAAAAGAGTAAAGAGAGGGAGACCAGGAGCTGATGTATGTATGTACTGTTGTCTTTAAGTACTGCCAGACTGACATATGTAATGAAAATAATAATAATAATACCTTTTTTTTTTCTTTTAATGGTGTTATTACTAATAGCACAACCTTAATCATTTCATAATCTTCAAAATAGTCTTGCTAACATGCTGTATCTTATTAGCTAGAAGACATCAGTACCTTAACTGTGTTATTGTCAGACTTCAGAGTGTGAAGCCTGTAAATAAACAATCACCACATGGGTGCATGCTATTAATGTGCTCTGTTGTTTTTAATCTGTAAATCCTAAATGACAAATTGACTAAATAAGACAAACACATAATACAAACACAAATATGACACCGTTATTATTTACTCGTTTGTGTTGTTAAAATGAAGCCTTTTTCCCCCTGACTCATGTTTGTGCTTAGCTACTCTGAACAGAAGTACCAGCATCTGCATTTAATTCTCTGCAGCCGCTGAGCAAACACTCATCCTTTTAACTGATGTCTGCAAAAAAAAAATAAAAAAATTGTCAACTATATTTTGTAGTCAGCTTGTAAGCAGCTAATAGTGATGCTCTGGATGTTTTGGGAAAGATATGTTTTGATTTTACATATTTGCAGAGTTACAAATATGTTGATTCTGAACTTATCAGTAACAGGTTCACCGACGTTATGTTGTATTCCACCGAAATAGCTAGACTTTTCTAACTGCACATGCTTTACATTTAGGTAATCACAGGGGTTAGATAACGTTGGGGGAATATTGTGTAATTGTTTAATACATCTACACATATAGACAGACAATCATTTATTTATATGTGTATATAAGGAAACCGGAGCAGATATGAGGAGAAAGTGCAAACTTTGTCACACCCAGATGGACCTTCTTGGACATTCTTGCTGTAATGCAACAGCGCTAACCCCTGTGCCACTGTGCTGCCCCTGTAAAAATAAATAATGACATAAAATATTAATGTATACTGAAATAAAACCACTATCTCTCTTATCTTAAAGCACATTTGCACAACCATAAGCACAGACAGGACTGTGAAAATGAAACCCAGTCTCTGGTGTGACAGTTATGCACTGTGCACAACCACAAGCAGTAGTAGAAGGCCATCATTTTTACGAAACAATGTTCCATTCTGCAGATTTTGGATTTGGAAAAATGTTATTAATTAATTTTCCAAATGTAAAAACCCTCTTTGATTAGTTTTCTTCAGTGAGGTCAAGATCCTCTGTAGTAATTATGGAGTGAGAATAAACATTGCAACTTCCTCAAGGACACCCAGATATCTGTGAGTTATCAGAGACATTACACTTGGCAGGAGAAGAGAGTGAATGTGTGAGGTTTCCTATTGTTTAGTTGCACAAGAAAATGTAAATCAAAGCCATGCGCTGTGTTCCTCACTGTGGTGCAATGTAGTAAATGATTTTTTGTTGTCTAGCTGCCTTCAAAGTGACCATGCATAGCACTTCAATGCAATAAGGCTGCCCTGGCTCAGAGGGCCTGCCAAGCAAATTGACTGTTAGAATTAATCTCTGTTGTCACAGGCAGCCTGCTAATTGTGTAATGTGAAAGTGAATACACAATTATGCCGACATCATTTTCTCTTTTGTTTTGATTTCTGGTATTTTGTGTCAACATGATACTCAGTTCACAGCTGCTGTCCATGCAGAAGTAACACACACGTCCGCACACAGACACACACACACACACACACGCAAACATGCGCAGACACACACACACAACACACACACAGCGTTGATTCATAAATAACACATGACTTCTTGTTACATTCAGTCTATATTATATCATTAACCACATTCACACAATTGTTGACGTATTCAAGCTTTGCAGCTAGTTTGTGACGGTTTGAAAATCAGTCATCCATTTTATTATTCAGCTGTTGATACGCGCATGCAAACGCATGGTAAAAAAACACAACAGTCCAGTGTTACTCCCAAGTAACAAAATGAGAAGGCAGCCACAGCATAAACTAGCTATTAAAATTTTACATCTGCATTCAAATTGTAAATATTTTCAATTTATGCTGCTCTTGGGATCTGAATACATATTGCAATAGTTTACCACTTAAACAGCCAAAAGTAAGGACACACCAATTTGGTATTCTCACTGCAGAGTACAAATACTGACCTTTAGGTGAAGTTTTTCATCCATTTGATTATATTTACTCAAAACACAATATTTGACACCGAGCAGAACAGATGTACTTTTTTGTTTATAATCTTTGCAAATGAACTTTCAGAGCAAGCAACATATGAAGGTAAATTCTAAAAGGAAGTCTGTCTTCAGTGTAAATAAACTGGGTTCCAGAGAAAAGTAAATTCATTCGTTCTTTTAAATAACAAACATAACATATAGTCAAGATTGCCTGTATTTACCTGAATATAGGATGACCCTGAATATAAGACAGCTCCTCTTTTTAAAGACCCATTTTTGGAAAAATTTGTGAGCGAGCACATGACCTGTAGTAGCAAGCATGTTTGTTTTGATCATTATTTGTTGGGGATTTTTACCTTTAATGATAGAGACAGTGTAGAGAGACAGGAATTGAGGATAATGCTCTCAGGGAAGCCAGTCTAGATGAGGATTCATCTAGACTAAAGAACTAGCTGAGAAAACAGCTGAACGGCATATACGCCCCACTATGCAGGTGGCCACTAAGAGCAGTATCTAGCGTGTGTGCGTGTATTAGCAGCACGACTACCAACCACTTGGCAGTTGTAATGCGAGGAGGACAATTATCACCAGCCCAATTTTAAAACTATTGCAGCGCCACAGTTTATAGAAACACTGCCTCCTCTGCTGTTTGTTAACTTGCTCAACGTTTGAGTTGCTGTTTTCTAGTGAATCTCTGTGTC
Source organism: Polydactylus sextarius (assembly GCA_016801845.1). Lineage (NCBI taxonomy): Eukaryota > Metazoa > Chordata > Actinopteri > Polynemidae > Polydactylus > Polydactylus sextarius. The sequence goes on along the minus strand of CM028922.1, from coordinate 15,891,114 downwards.
GCCGGCATCTCTCCAGGTCACTGTCATGTGAGAGTAAGAAGAAGAAGTCTGTTGGTTTAGACCCCCGGGTCTCCGGACCCCAAATATAAGACAACCTGTCTTTTTCAGACTTTTCTAGAGAAAAAATACCGTCTTATATTTGGATCAATACGTTATTTCTTTGAACTGAATTGTATAAGTATTATCATTGTGTAGTGGCACAAATAACGTATCTAGTCTGTCAGCTTCTGTCATATCAGTGCTCCTAAACAGCCAACACAGCCTTTGGGAAGAAGCTGTCCCTGAGGCAGCTGGTCTGTGCCTTCACAACCCTGAGCCTGCCTGAGGGAAGAGTGCTAAACATGGGGTGACTGGGGTGTGAAGGGTCCCTTGCTCATCTGAGTAGATGTCTTAAGAGGATGTATTTAAGGCTTAAAAGAGGGGTTCTGATAATCCACCATCCTCTGTAGGTTCTGTATCTCCCCTGTAATTCTGCTGGAGTACCACACAGTGCAGCACTATTCCAGAGTGCGCTCCTCTCGCCTCCTGTAGACAGCTGGGATAGGCTCAAGCACCTCCCTACGACCCTGAGTGCAGAATAAAGCAGTAGACGATGGATGGTTGTTTCTTTTTCCACATGACCCCTGAAGATCAACATTTTCCAGGGAGGTGTTGTACATGTAAAATCCTAAATCTTCCCAAGTTCTAAATGTAGCCAAAAAAACAATTTCCAATGGCAACAAAGTATAGGCAGCTGGATTGCCTGTGAGAGATTCATGTATCAGCCCTAAATTAAAATGATAATTCAAATAATTAAAAGCACAAATTAGCACAAAATATGTTCACAAAGTGCTTCACAAAGTACACTTAAGTAATACCTGATTCTCAACAGGTGGTTATTATACAGTTAAGAACCCTCTATGGTCTTCCAACCGCCAGTATAAAGCCTCATCCTGGAACAACAGCCAGTCTACATATCCAAGAAAAGTAGCAAGGGTGTAGGAGGTGAGAAAAATATGAAATGGACCGGGCCAATGAGCAGTTCAAAGTAAGTTTGAATAATGAATACCCTACACTAGTGGTGACATTTAGTAGTGACATTTTCCTATTTTTTGAACTCTTGAGTGGTTGAATGGTTTCTATAGGAGCCTGGCAAAAAAAATGATAATAATGATAAGAATTATACCAGTCACAATAGGTGGAAACAAAAGTTTGTGTATCAGTGACGGAAAGACATTAGCTGATTTTGGAAAAATGCTGATTTGACCAAGGGCAAACGTAACTAAAACGTCAGGACTCAGACTATTCCTCGTGCCTCAGAATGCACTGCCAATCATGAACAATACAGTTTTCACAATACTTTGACGAACTTCTTCTCTTCTCTATCAGTGTTTTTCTATTTTTCTCATCACATTGTCTTCTATCAACATGTAATATTAGTGTCAACCTCACCCTCCCTTCTTACCATCAATGTTCACCTCCTTCATCTAATCACTACTTTTCTTTTCCTGAACTAACATGGGGTAAAGTTGGGGAAGGATGGTGCCAATAACAACATACAGCAGAAGTTGTAATTATTTCTCTTTATTCCACTATTTCCTGTATATCAACTCATGTATCTGTATTTTCTTGTCTTTCTTATTTCCTTACCTTTCTCTTCAGGCCTATGAGGCCTTAATTTGTTTGGATGAGAAGAGAAGGTAATTGCTCAATTGCTTAATCAATATCAATCTCGATGAGATTGATATTTGATCGATATGAGCATGGATTGAAAAACACAAACACACAGGCTCTGAATGCCCAGTGCACTCACAGGAGGTCCTAATCTATCATTCATAAAAACCCATAAGGGACCTAGTGCAGACTCTCTGTAGACTTCTATTGAGTCAGTTCAGGGTGCAAACAACCCGACCAAAACCGAACCGAAAACTGAATTCCACTAAATTTATTGTAATTTGTATGCAAACATTTAAAAGATCGAGCAGTATAAAGATGGTGGCGATGACAATAGTAATCATTAAGGAGAATCACTCTTTGCAGGTTGCGCATTTTACTTTGCATACTAACCATATGTTTTGGTGTTCATTTATTATGAAAAATTTTAATCAGACTCCATTGAAATGTGAGATCATATTTCCCCCAAGTTGCCAGGGTCCTCACATTCTTGGTGTAATTCTTGGTCATAATAAGCACACCATGCTACATGTGAGAAGTCTCAGGATTATATTTAGAGATGCACGTTTGCCTGGTGTGGCGTGGCTATTTCACTGCTGTGACGTATAAGACTAGTTTGCCAATTGTTGAGTTGTGTTTATACACATTGCTGGTTCTTTGAGCAGCGTCAGTGTTGAAGTGTCATGATTTGTTACCTTCATATTAGCTAAGCAAGTTGGACCACTGCACTGATCACGCAATCTGTGTTATTCAAAGCAGAGGGCCAATGTGCCAGCTGCACAGCTATTAGCTGTAGTTAGCGTGCAACATATGAACCATGCCACAAAGCTCCATGTTGAAACCTTGCTGAGAACTGCTCAACTTTTCTCAAATGTGTCACAAATTTGTCTCAATCAATTTGTGCAAACTATAGTAACTTAACTTATATTTAACCACATACATACGACTTCATTTTCAAAACATTCAAATTTGTTTTACATTCTGTCTTAACACACTTTAAAAAGAAAACATCACTAGACCTTCACAGTTTTGCTCCCGGGCCTGAGGAATATTTCCACCTCAGATGTTATGGTCAGTAAATAAGATACAACCCTCTAAGAAGAGCACTTTGATGTATTTTTTTTTTTTCCAAATTCCACTGTACTATTCTACAGAGTTGTCAGAGGGCTGGTGAAAAGCAATGTTTTAGTGCTCTAACATTCCTTCACAATAGCTTTTATGTCCTCTTGTCGTGTATTTGTATATGTACATGTGATGAACATCCACTGCATCTACTCATTTGTTTCTTGTGAAGGCATTTTAGTGAACACAAACCCAAACAAAATTCCCAGATTAAGAGGAGTTTCTAAAATAAGCAAGTACTGTTGAGTTTAAAAGTGGAGACACTGTGTGAGTCAGACAGTGGGCAGTAGGAATCCAAACATTTTTATTCTACTGCAAAAATGCACTGAAACAAACAATGCAAGAGAATAAATAGTTTTATCACAAGTCCACAGTACTACTTCCTTCCTGTGCCAAATGTAATTTACATCTACAATACATGTGACGTGTATTAAACAGATATATTTAGACATATATAGAGAGATATTTAGATATTTATTTATAGATATGTAATTCCCCCTTTTTTGTTTGTTTTAGTAAGAGAAAAGGAAAGAATTGATTTGGGAGTATGTGTAACAGAGTGTGAGTATTGGAACAGAAGGAAATGAGCGTGAAAGGTATGGAGGTCTAGTATAGTGTACCCAGAGGAAGAAAAGGTCACTGGGTGTAAGCGAGAGCGAAGTCAGACAGGAAAAGCAAAAAGAGTAAGAGAGGTTTTGTTTAGTGTTGTCTAGGGAGGGACAGGTCTTTGTAGGTTTTTCTGTCGAACAGGAAAACTATTAATCAGGGGGAGTGAGGAGGGAGAAATGGACAAACAGAGGGTGGGATGGAAGGTCCCTCCATGAAGGAGAGGAGGAGGTGACTGCAGCAGATGCAGTGCAAGACAGTGAGAGAAAAATCTGGATGAAAGAAAGGAGGTATGGAGGTATGGAGTAGGAATTCATGCACAAAGGAAGCAAGGGAGAGATTTGAAAAGTGAAAATGTGTTAGGGAGCATGGCCATGTTGACCAGTCAGAAGTCAGCCAGTCAGAAGCAAGAAGGGAGGGGACATCAAAAGTAGTCTGACATTAATGGCTCTTTAATAATGTTAGTTACTCAAATTTACAAACAAAATGCCAAGTCTAATAAAGTTTTATTATGAGACTTGAAAAAATAATCACATTCCATGAAACATCAATCAGCAAAGCAGTAAAAGTGCACAGCATGACTTTTGACACTTTCGCTGATAATGAACTCACACCCAGCTAATTTTAAATGAGTTTTCCGTCAGTGTAAAAGTAAAGCAGGGTTTCCATGTTTAACATCGTCAGCTGCACGTCATTTGAACTGAAATAAAACCTCCTGAACACATGGAGGATCATGAAATATCCAAGTAAATTCAAGGGAAGATTTACAAATTCTCTGCATGAGGCTTCTTTTATACTTCCCGGATCTCTTAGAAAAACATACAAACTCAACCACGTTGCATTTGAATGACTTGCGGCTTTAAAAAAAAGGGAGAACATCGGTTTTACATCTCAATCTTGCCTGATTTACGATGGCTGTCTCTCTGAGGGATTCTGCACCTGTGAGTAATATCCTTTAAGTGTGTGTATCTGTGTGTGCGCATGCATACGGAGGCGTTTAATATTCAGTCACAGTGGAGCAAGAGTCTCAGTCTGTGAAAGGAGTTGACAGTGTAAAACAAGAAGATTAGCAATGAATCTCTCTTACTTTCCCTTCCTTCCATGTTCTGTGGCACACAAGAGTGCAGAAACACACAAATGCATTTAAAAAAAAAAGTGAAGAATGAGGCTGATTAAATGAACCAGAAAACATTTCCCGGCTATGAATCAGTCTGAGCTTGTTGGTGATGCAAAAGTGGTCCGTGTGATGCACTTTGATCAGGCTGCATTTACCTGCTGCACAGTGTCAGGAAGGAAGAAGTAATCAGTACTGCGTTTTAAGAATAGCGTCAGATCCTGAAGGGAGGTCGTAAGGTGAAAAGATAGAAACATCAGTCACAGTATTAGCTTTTAATACTGTGGCCGTTTGGTGTATACATAGTTGAGAAAACTAAGAGAATTGTGGTGCGGACATGTAGACCACAACTAAGACTATAAATGTAAATAGAGTAAAGTTGGAGCAAGTGGTAGAATACAAAAAAAATTCACTATTTTGAAAAACTTCTCTTTATTCCAGTTTTTTTTTTTTTTACAATAGCAATATGAGCAAAAGAGATACAGAGATGGATTTTCTGAGTGTGTACAGAGCACAATTTATTTATGGATGGATGTATAGAGACAGGAAATGAAAATGATATAAACAGATGTTGCCACTGAAAGATAATTTTAATTTGACAGAAGACGACATGAGTTCAGTTCTCACAAAGATCCAGTACTCAAAACATATAGGTTTATTGTATTTGTTTAATGGTTATTGATTTTACTTTGCGGATCCCAGAAAAAAAAAAAAAAAAAAAGTTTTTGTTGACATTCTGTCAGTATTTTAAGAAAAAAAAAATCGTCATTCATTGCAAATTAATTGATAAGAGATTTGAGATAAAGGCTCTATATTATATTGGCTGATTATCCTGAGCATCTCTATGATGAGGCTGTGCTCGTGGGACTGGTTATCAGTATATTATTAGTTCATATTCATGTTTTTCTTCTCATTTCTTTTCTGCGTCTGAAGAGGGAGCCCATTCTCCCCTTAGTTTGTGCTTGCTGAACTGGTTTTTGCAGTCATTTTCTCTCTATTCCGTGTTCAAAATTCAATTCAATATTTCAGATTCAATATTTACCTCAAGAACACGTTCACATAGGATGTGTCTATTCCGGCAGCCTAATAGACCTAAGAAGAAAATTAGACTAGTGGGGAGTTCCATGTATTCATCCTCTAGTGAACCTAAAAACAACACATCATTGACACTGAATCATTTAGGTCAAATACATCATTGACCTTCCTCTAATATGTTGGTTGTTGGGGTCATTTGGGTCAAGGTGTGGAAAAAATGGCAGTCAGAACTGAAAAATGTCCATTTGTTTTCACATAGCTCTTATGTGATGCCATGACCTGGACATTACGTTGCATTGAAACTCAGGTGACCTTAGTAACAACACATTTCTTTATGTCTTATTCATTTCATGCCAGGAAATGACAAATGTTAAGAGTCTCAGCATCTGGGTTAGGTTTATTTTTGCAGAATAGAATATGATATGACTAAGACTATTGTGTGACAGTCTCAAGAAATCATTTCTACAATACACAGATACCATAATTTATGGGTGAAATCAGCATCAGTTAAAGGTCTAGAGTCATGTCTGTGACATCCTAAGGTTGTGCCTACACTCAGCAATGCTCAGGCTCAACATCTGTACTTATCAGGTACATGTTGTTTACTGTGTTGACCATCTTATTTAAGTGTGTTCATATGTATATGCAGCTAAAGTTAATACAATATCCTTGAAGTTTTTGATTAGTCAAAAGTCTGATAAAAATGAGGGTGGAAGTGTTACATATTTCAGCATGGACCTAATTGATGAGCTAGCCATACTGCCAGTTTGGCAAATACTAATATTGACAAACTTAGATTTTAAACTAACCACAGAAACTTTGATGAGAGTAAACATCGGAAATATAATGAGGTGGTAGAGGAATAGTGATACTGCTTGATGCAATCAACATGAAGATAGGTTCAGAAGTATGACAGTATTACATTATTTTTAATCTGCTGCTGTGCTTTAAAATGAGTCAGCCATGTTGTTTTGCTCCTATCTTGTTTAATTGTCTTGCAGAGCTGAGACAAAACGTATACATGTAAAACAGCCATATGGGCTGTGAAAGGAGGAAATGACAGCAGGCTGATAATCTGGTGCCACTTGATGAAAATTAATATTGAATTGGCTGGTAAATGAGCCTGTATGCATTACAGGCTGCACAACCTAGTCACTGTCTGCTGAACATTTGTCAGTTATATTCAGTTATATTTTAGCATGGTCCTCCAGCACAATATTGTGTCGGTGAATTATCGTTGACACTTTTGTTACGGTATGCACTGGGGAATTTATTGCAGATGATGCATGGCAATGCTGAGGAAAACAGTGCCAAATTTTTAAAACCTCAATTCATCTTTTTTGCAGGCATCTATCCATCTAAAACGAGTTTGGGCAAAATTATGAATTCCTACCAACTTCAGTACTTCTGGTCAGCAACACAGCAACAGGTCAGGTACACATCTACCTATGTTTCTTTCGTTGTATTTATTGGACTATGCAAACAGTGTGCTGTAATATCTCCTATTGAGTGTTTGCACCAAAAATACTTAAAGAGGAACCTGTTTTCTCTGTTTTGAACCTGTATTCTACTGGTAGAAGTCTTTGAGTGATTTCAGATGTCCAAAAATGAAACATATTGGCATTATGTTAGCAGAGATGTGGTAGTGGGGAGCCTAACCAGGCAGCTAATAAGCTCAATTAACCCCATACTGGTTAACCTGGAGTAGTGCACATTCACGATGAATGAAGACATCATCTATTGAGGGTCGAAACAATGAGTGAAAATGACTGAATGAGCAGTAAGTTCTCCTCGAGGCTTATGAGGAGAGAATTATAATAACAAAAAAAGGAACACTAATGCGTCTGCCAAGGCATAAGATCTTTCTTGGCAGAAAGTAACAGACAGCATAAATACATAAGTTTTGCCGATTATCTTAAAAGCACAATATATTAAATAGTTCTGTGAATACCAGACCTATATTATTGCGTATTGCTTGTTTAGTATGGTGCTTTCTAATACAAACTACCTCATTCCGAGTGCCCCTAAGAGGACGCGGACACAAGTGAAAACTAAATATAAAAATATCACTCAAAATGGTAATATTTTTCTGTGTGCATCAGCATCTAGCATTACATCTCTCATATATGATTGAATATATGCATTGCCATGTTGCAACACGGTGCATCTATTTTAAAGCCAAAAAGAAGATGGTAGAGAAGAGGAGGACTGGTTCAGGGTCAGTGGAGTCCCCCCTCACCCCTGTAGAGGAGCTTGCAGTAAGCATTAATTGTGGCTGTCCGATGACGGAGGGGATTCCTGGGGGCACATTGTTGGAGCCATCAACTTCCCAGGAGGAGCCCAACACACTTGTGCAATGTATATTTCCCAATTATGCCTAATAGCCTGAAGTTCATTTATTCCTCAACATGCATATTCAGTGTAACCAACATTTCCATTTTCCATAGTCTACTATTTATTGTTAATGTGTTAATGTTTTTACAATGTAATTCTTTTAATGAATTTGTTGTGTTCAAAAACCCTCATGTCTTATTTATGTGGTGCTTGTACAAGTGAAAATGGCCAGTTTATCAACTTCTCAGTTGGAGGTGGAGTGCTGTTGGTGGTAGAGCTGCCAGCAACCATGCATGATGCCACTCCTGCTGTTGTAACTCATTATTTTATAATCAGTGTTATATTACTTAAGCCGATAGCTGAATGCCGCTGAATATGTACTTAAATGCCCAAACATAACCCAATAACTAGATAAAGATAAGTTTATCATCTACTCTGGGTTAATATACCCAGCTAAACCAGTAAACCCACTTACAAAATAACCCCTTGTAACGACTTTCTGATTGAGTTGAAAAAAACACTTGGCACAGTCCAATTGGTGAATAAATGACTACCATGTTTAGAAGACCTTATGTATTCTCAAAGACCTTAATATTCAATTGAAAGAGTATCTGTGATGTATTCCGTACAGACGGATCAAGGCAGAGTCAGAAGCTTAGAGGCAGACTGGTTTACTTGTGCAAGACAAGTTGCCTCAAGGGTACTTTGAGCACTCTGCGCGATTAACCAGAAGTTCTCAGCATCTCTCAAACAGCAAAAGTTTTGATCTCAGGAAGGAGATATACTGTTGTGAATATACTAGATGAAGACAGAATCAAACAAATATTTTCTGGTGTTTTGTGAGTGTTCCACATGTCAAAGAGAGAAAAAATGAGAGAAATGTTTTCTCCCTTGGTACTCAGAGGTGAGGTGGCTGTGTAACCTCAACAACAAAGGCAATAAAAGTACAATTCCATCGGCCTCATTATCGCTGAAGGATCAAGTGAAGACTAGATCAGACCTTTGCAGACCTATTTGCCATCTTAACGCTCTATTACAAGTCATATACGAACTACCTACAGCCTGCAGATCTCACTTTAAGGTGAGAGTATTTTATGTGATGGGATCTGAATGACATTAGAGTTAAAAACTGCAGTTAATGCACTTGACTGCTCAAATGTTTATTCAGCACACGTCCCTGTCTGATTGGATCTTCTAACTCTGCCTGTAATGTCTCACTCAAGATGTGACACTTGCATTTATTATTATGCAATGCTTTCATTTTCCTTAAGCTTCAATCCATGTAACAGATGTTTATTATGTAACCAGTTACACTCTCAGTAACACAAGAGTTGTACTCTGTTGTAGTGTACCCTAAGGGATACAACATTGGAATGCAAATGGTGGGTATCTGGTGTCCAATTCACTTAGCACTCAGCAGGAAGGTAGTGGTCACAGATGAACTCTGTCGTGAAATAACCCACTTTGTGACAGCTTGAAAATAAGCATGCCTTGATCAAAGCTGCAAAGTTCCTCATTACTTACTGAGATGTCACACATCAAAGAGACCGTGATAATGGTCTGCTTATGATCAGGCCAGCAGAAAACAGTCACATAAATTGAATTCAAAGTTAACACAGAAGAAAGGTGGAAGGTAAAAAACACATTTTCCATTGGAAATGGCATTTTGATTACCATTGAGAAAACGCTGCTACAAGCATGAACCTGGCAAGACAGTTCCAAGAGCAGTCAGAACAAATAGTCAGTGTTTGAGGAGAGGAGATGAACATCTGATGATAGTAGAGGTGTTTAAGGTAGGAATCCTGTCATATACACTGTAAAAGACCAAGAAGCATAAAAACACTAACTAGTCACTAGTCTTTGTTAGGTATTTTCAACGACTTCCCTGAAAGGGAAACACTGTGGACGTGTACTTGCGGCTGTAAATTTATTACATTCAACGTGTTAAGTACCATTAATATTATTACCCTTAGAGGTATGAATGTAAATTCCTGGCAACAGGAGGACAAACACAGGTACTACAGCAAAGTTTAGTTGAGTCGTGACCACAGTAACACCAGGCAAGACAACAGAACAGAAGCAAATAATCTGTTGACTGTTTTCTAATATTCCATTTTCTTGAGTAATTTTAAGTTATAAATATGTTATCACAATTGAATTCTGTTTTTTGTGTCATTTCACGCCACTGCAAAAAGTCTCTTGTAACTGCAATTGTAATGGTGTTAATTGAGAAAAATGAGAGCAAATACATGTTTATAGGAAACACTGTTATTTTTAATAATCATAATTACAGGGGTATTTTGTTTTTTTTTCACATAATGAGATTAGTATATGTGGATCCAATTATTTGTTTTTTGTTCAACTTTGAAATTGTTCATTTAAAACAATGTTATATCTGCCATTAATTGCTACTTGCCTCGAAAATTAATAGACAAAAACACAAGGAGCATAAGCTGACCAGTTATATTTCTTGTACAATCCATTAACTGTCTCTGTAGTTGCCGTAGCCTGATGTGTAGTTAAGGGTGATTATTTTGGCTCAAGAGTAACTTGGCACTAGTGTGTAAATAAATTACTTAAACCACAACCATGGATGTAAGTTTAGTTGTCTGTCTAGTTAAAGCTATTAAAATATGTTGTAATTATAATACACATCTAACACGGTGACTTCTGTTAATTTCTGTGCAACACTATTTCCCTGGCAACAAGTCAGTAATGTAGTTCTATATTACTGATTCACATTTCACATTCCACATAACAATTTATAGGAGTTTTATTTAGTTTATTTTTTATACAATGTAAGAAGTAAAACTGAGATACTTTTATACAAAAGCAATACTGCAGTGGTCTACAAAATATGGTAGGCCACAGAAGAGGGATGAAAAAGGAGCCAAAGGGAAGCAGAAAGAAGTGAGTGAAAGAGGTAGTGTGTGTGTGTGTTTTGTGTGTGTGTGCGCGTGCGTGTGTGTGCATGAAGGTGAGAGGAGGAGGAAAAACATTTCCTGTTCTTTACTGTCCAAAGACTGGAAGTAATAAACACACTTACAGGCTCTGGCTTCAGACACAGTGTGTGTTGGGTGTTGGCATCTGGCATCCAGCACCAAGACATAAAAACTGTACAAAACGGAGGTGTAATTCTCTCTCTCTCTCTCTCTCTCTCTCTCTAATACTCTCTCTCTCTCTCTCACACACACACACACACACACACACACACACACACACAACATGTGCACTCACCCATCCACAGTCATGATAGTAGTTGAGGTCAGGACTGTGGGATGTAGACAACAAGTAGTGTGGTAAGGCACTGCCTTCTGAGCTCCAGCACCAGACTTCAAAGGGCTGATGCTGATGTTTTGCATGTTTTAGTCCATTTACTACAAGTCACCCATACTTTACATTATGACTCACTGCTTTCCAAAACATTCAGAGTTTGTCGAGGTTGTTGTTCCAAGCTGCCCAGCAGTCCCTCACCTCAGGTCATGACAGTAGAACACTGTAAGATTTCTGCAACTTGAAACTTGCCACAGGTTGAGGAGTGATTTTTGATCCCAAGTAAAGTACGCATCAAAAACAAATATAAACATGAATATCTTTCATGTGGGTCTGTCAGAACATATAGTAACAGTGACACATATAGTGTGTTTGATTGACTATTAAGATTTATACATGAATCCTAGATTGTTAGTTTGTAAACTCACTCAGTAACATGTATTAACAGCTCTGGACATGGAAGTCTTTCCGTATATTTTATGGTTCAAATTGTGTCCTGCAAAATAGAATGCACAAAAATATCCAGTATCAAAGTGATTGACTTGACCAACTAATGTCTAACCACTAAATTAGGCATCAACCTCCATTGGCATCTATGTGATGTACAGTGTTGTCTCACAGGAGAAGGTCTTGGATGTCTGTTTTTCTTCGGGTATGCCAAATTCCTTCTACAGTCCAAAGACATGCAGGTTAATTGATGACTCTAAATTACCTGTAGGTGTGAATGTTTGTATGTCTGTGTATACCAGTCACGTGATAGGCTGGTGACCTGGCTGTACCAGGGTGAGCTCAGCCACAGTAACACCCCTGTAACCCCCAAAGGATGTGTTATAGAAAATGGATGGATTTATTTATTTCCTTTTGTTATATTGGATTATTAATTTCATTTTTATATTTCATTTGGATTCATAACCTTACAATGATTGGAGGCAGACCCAAGAATAGGGCCATCTGAGACCATATTATCTCATGGCCTTGATCTTTATTTTAGGAGTTTATGGTTGTTTTTGTATTTTTGTCCATTTTCTTTAAATTATTTGTCTGTGCTGTTATCATGTGCCTTTGGAGAATAATTGGTTGTTTTTCCATCTCCTTTTCCTAAAGTACCCAGATGAATTTATGTATCTGAAAAAAAAAAAAAAAAGCAAAAGACAAACAAACAAACAAACAAAAAATAAAACTATCCCAAGCAGACAGCACATCAGGGGTTACAAGTTTTCTGTTTTTTTTTTAAATCTCACTCACAGTTGTGAGTTATTTCTCATTCACTTAGCACAAAACGATTCTAGACCATTTCAACAGCACCATGGGACTGTTTTATTGTCCATGTTTACAGACTAAATGCCTATTTGTTGTCTGTCTTGGTGAAGATTTAGTCGTAAGTGTGAGGTTATTTGATTTAAGTAATTATGAATTAATTACATTTCTTGATTATTCATTCTTGGACTGTTTTATCTTCTTTTCTGCTTAGTTCTAATAAGCTACATGTTGTTCTGCAGGGGCAGTTGTGTATTTATAATTAATAGTCTGCAAGCACAGTCTGTAAAAACCCTTGACTTGTGCTCCTAAGATGAATAAAATATTGTAATTAAAGTTTAAACACCTTTGATCCATTGCATGCTGCGTCTTTTCCATGCTACAACTGGCATGGAATACTGCACAGTATGTAATGACATGAGAGTGTCCCTGTGAAATTGTCCGTTAAGTTCAGTCACTGTGGTCTGGGTTGTACTTCATGGTCGTTATGGTACTTTTTGTTGTGTAAAAAATGCCTTTGCACTCACTCAGCAACCAATGGAGTGTGACAATCAAAAGGTAAAAAACACTTGTGCTGCCCAAAAATTATTCACTGAAGCATGGACATATTTCTGCACAGTGAACAGAGCTCTAACAGGTTTCCACTATTATTGCAGCCTTTTATGAATATGAAGAATAGAATGACCTTCCCCGAAATTACACTTGAGTGTGATATTCTTGTCCATCCTCGTCAGCTCTTTTCTCAAAACTTTATTATAACTTTATTATTTGACACTTTTTAACATCACCAACAAAAGATCAGAAGGGTGAAGGTTGTGTCCCTCACCAGCTCATGGTAAGTCAAACACTAAGGTCACCTGACTGATAAGGAACACAAATATCACAAAGAGCTTCACAATAAATTGAAATAATAATAAAAAGAAAAAACATATACCAGATACAAAAAAAAATAATAAAATAGAGTTTAAAACAAAACCATAAGTTCAACTAAAAGCTTGTTCAAAAAGTATGATCTTCAGCTGAAGTGTAAAGTAAAAGGTAAGGCATTCCAAGGTCTGGGTCTGAATGGATGATCAATCCATTTTTGTTTTAAAATGAGTTTGGGGGGGACCACCCCCCTCTGACCTGATGACCTAAGACTGCACCGTTGAGAGAGGAGGTGGAGCAGATCAGAGATGTAAGAAGGAGCTTGATCATTTAAGGCTCTTAAAATAAAAACAAGAAGTTTAAAATTGATTCTAAAATGAATTGGTAGCCAATGGAAAAATGCTAAAATAGGTGTGATATGTGCTCTTTTGCTTGTGTTGGTTAAAAGCCTAGTAGTAGAATTCTGAACAGTCTGCAGACGGTCAAACTCTTCTTATTGATGGCCAAAAAACAAAACTTTTTGAGAAAATTAACAAAAACCTGTTGCTTTCTTGCAGAATGCAATTGACCTTTGGCTCAGTCCTGCTATGCCCTGCCTCTCTTGGCAACTGTTGCTAACTCAGACAAGCTGTCGCTGCTGACTAGGTTTACAATGGCAGCTGTCAGTGTTGAAACGATACCACAAGAGGCCCTAGACAACTTTTGGAGCCAACATCAGTTTATTTAGTCGAGGATCCTTCAGAAAGGTCGGCATTGTGCAATGGAGGGCTATGTGCAAAATTTTCAACTGGATGTGGATGACAAAAAGCTGAAATGAAAGGCATCGATCTTCAGATCCCAGAGGAACAGGGAGAAGCCTTATTTAACTTCACTCATCACTGATAGCGACAACAACAACACTGATGTCCAAAATGACCGTCAAAGAAATAGCTTCTAAGTGTAACAAACAAAATACTCTAGTAAATAGATGACAATAACACAGGCAGATTATGTTAACATTGATGTTAGCCACTGCCACGGGCATCAACATTGCAGGCTAAAGCTAATAAGGTAAGCTAGGTGGTTAGCTTAAGTAAGTTCATCACCACTAAGCGCTATGTGATTCATACTATATGATTTGATTGCTAAGATTATACAAGACATTGCCTTACTTTAGAACAAATGTAGACATCCTTGTTAATAGTTGTCACGTTGAGTTGACTGTGGTCTGCCACACAGCTTAATCCACAGGAGACATTTGCCCATGTTTTGTTTGGGTTTTGGGAAACATAAACCCTATTGCTTATCATCTCGGGATACCGCGTATCATTGTTGCATGTGCCCCGGGGACAATGTTTGACCATTTTTAAATCATTAAATCATTAATAGAGATCAGAAAACAGCAAAAGTGTCACAGGCTCTAATGGTTCTCTATGGAGTTAGACACTGAGAATGTCTGAGTCTGGGTTCTGGGCAGCTAGTAGTTAAATGCTATTGTTTAGTTTGCGTTTGGGGATGGGGCTGAGCTGTCAGAGTATATTACTATAGTATGTGTTAACAATACTGACTAAATATTAACGCATTGCAAAGTGCAGATAGGAGGACTTGTCCTGGATCATTTTGCTTTTCAGCCACTATTATTAACACAAATAAAAAGACTGTTATAATAATCAAGAGGAGAGGAGATAAAAGCATGTATAATCATTTCCAATTCTGCCCTTGACACAAGAGATCTTAGTTTGGAAATGCTTCTTAAGTGGAAGTAATGGTTTTTGATTAACTGATTTGAGTGCTGCTCTAAGGACATTCCTGATTCAAACACAACACCCGGACTGATCCAGATGAACCTAAAGAAACGAAATGTGCTAATTGAACAGCGGTTAGAAAAGCAATTAATTAAGGAGGAAAGTTTATGGAACTTGGTGGGTTTGAACGAACAAAGCAGCTAAAAATGTCATCACCATAAAGATGATATGACGAGACATGGCTGAACTGTCTAATGATCTGCCCCAAAGGGAGGAGGTATGAAAGGGTACCCCACATTGTAACCCTAACGCTTCAGACATAACATGATTTGCAAAGTTCACTAAAGTTTTTTTTTTTTTTTTTACTTTTTTGAATGCCATTCATTGAATTGGATTGAAAATGGCAATTTAGCTATTGGCATATAGTTGTTCAGCTGAGGGGGATCTAAGCTTGGTGATTTGAATGTTGGTTCCACAACATCAAGTTCAAGGAGAGTGGGAAATACACCGCTTTGAAGTGAACTGTAATCAGTACTATAGTATTGGGCCCATCAGAATCAAAGACTTAAAAAGCTATTTAGTTGGGAGAATGTCAATAGGGTAAGAGGGGGTTTTCATTTTACCAAGTGGAGTGGTGATAACAAGCAATGTCACAGAGCTGAAGGAGGACCAAGAATGAGTAGGTCTCAACTCTTTCACCTCTTTTGAGACTGCTATTGAAGAAACAATGTTTGCCCTGACATCTCTGATATTACCAGCAAAGAACTTGAGAAATCTGTTTTTGTCAACTTTAGAGAACATAGGAATGCGAGGGACAGAAAGGGAAACGCTAGACAAAATAGTGTAAAATAGACAAAATATTAAAAAGATGAAAATATTTTTTCTTATTTGTGGAAATTAGTTGAGAGAAATACTGGGCTATCTGGGATTCTCACTATTACATTAATCTCTGATATTTGTTCCATAAGACGAAGCCTATGGACCAGTTTAGTGGACTTCCATAAGTGTAGTAACTTCCTCCAGTTTCTCTTTAGACTTTGGATGGGTTCATTTATCAACAAGCTCTACCACACAGTCTATTGTTTGGATAAGAACATCTGTGGAAATACTGCCCAGAGCCACTGGCCTTGATTGTATAACAAAGTGCAGGTTTGCTAGATAATCCTTAGGCTTGTGTTCATACAGAATACAACCACAATGTGTACATCACTGGCAATGGTAAGTGATGACAACTTGAGTCAAGGCAACAGCATGTTAATTGTTTCAGTTATGGGTTAGAACTTTACTATGTAGGTATAATGTTGACAATTGTCATCATCAGGACTGTTGAAATACTTGTCCCAGGGCACAGTCCCTTCTTGGCCTATTGGTCAACTACTAAGGCAGTCAATAAGAACAGTACTGTGGTCGTCCACAGGACCAACTCACTGAAGAGGGAATGATCCTGATGCTACACAGGAACTGTGAAAACACAACCCAACTAAAATAGCATACAACGTGTACAATAAGGGGTCCTTGAAAGGACATCACCAACAGGGGTATCGGGAAGCTGCTCACTTAGTCCCACCCTTCTGTCCAATGAGAAAGAAAGAAAGAAAATAAGAGAACAATCAATACTGGGCTGCCAATAGAGATAGCTGGTGCTTAGTTACTACACAGCAATGGGCCAAAAACCACAAAAGCCAGCTGTGCATAGAAGAAAATACAGTTTGAACTACAGTTGACTAAAATGGTTCAAGCCAAATAAACAAAGCCTTAAAAATGACAGAAACACAAACTAGCAACTAGAAATTTGGAAAAAGAGCAACCCACCCATCCTAACAGTATAAAACAATAAATGGCCTGTGTAACACAAAACACAAGGGCAGATTAAGCAGGTAGACAGGACAAGCACACCCACTGGAGCAGACCTGGAACATGGACATGTCGCTGACATTATGTCTGATAGTATTCATGTTATTTTTTGAGTGTGTCCTAACAAAATTAAAACTTTACATACAACTTAATTTAAAGTCATAAGAAAGTGTTTTTTTCAATATTTGCTTCTTGTGACAAGCCCCATAATGGTGTCTAATTTCAGAAGATTGTCTGTATGATTGTCTGTATGCTGGGTTTATCCACAACCTCTTGTCATGTTGGCGTCCTTGCTCAGATCCCAGCACTTTTCTTGTGTCAAGTCAATTGTTAAAAGATCACCCAGGGTGTCACTGCTCTCTGCCTTTGCCTTATAGCTGTCTGGCACTGTCTTATTGTGTTGCTGCTTCCTCTGTTCAGCCCTGTCATTTCCACTCTGTTTGTTTCTCTCATTCTCTTCCTTCTAGTGGGATATTTCTGAAGATCTGTCACTGTCTCTTTTAATTTATTTGACAACCATTTTCTTCCTTCTCTGCTTGGCATGTAACATATTACTAAGAAAATGTCTACTTGTGTGTCATACCACTTTCTTCTTTGAATTCATTTTCATAATATATTTGCTCACCAGAGACACGTATATATTTTACACTATCCAATAATGTTTTTGCACTTAATGTACAAGAACGGCACCTATTATTTTGCGTAGTACTGTGGGTAACACTTTTTTGCAGTCAGAGATAAGCAGGAACAAAACCAATTTCTTTCCACATTTTTAATTAACATACATTTTCCCACTTGTCAATTTTTCTTCCTGTTCCACTAGAAAATCCTTAACAATTTAAATGGTACAGGCCAAGACAATTTAGCAATAAACTATCTTTATGAGCTAATCAGCTATAACAATAAACTAATCTTTTCAGTGTTCCGTTTATTTAATGTAGCTTCTTTTTTTCAAGATTTGCCCCACCCTCCCTGTGATGGAGAGGTAACAGATAGACAGAAGGGAGAAAGGAAATTTAACAGAAAGTAATAGGACACAAAACAAGTTGAGAGAAGAACTGTCTACAAACTGATGTGATGATGAAGTGTAATCTGACAGTTTATTAACTCCTGTCTCAGCCCTTGGTATTTTGGAAGAAGGAACACAACAAGCTTTTTGTGTTCCTTCTTCCTCATGTTGACATCACTTGGGATTGCTACATCTATCACCGCTGCCGTTTTATATTGTTTGTCGACCACCAAGATGCCTGGTTGGTTAGCCGTCGCCAGTTTGTCAGTCTGGATCTGGAAGTCCCACAGGATCTTAGCTCAGTCATTCTCTACCACCTTCGAATGCGTCTTCCATTGTGACCTTGGGGTTTCCAGTCCGCACTTAATATAGATGTTCCTGTACACTATGTCTGCCACCTGAGCTGCATCTTTGCACAGCCTGCACCTTGGGTGTGGCCTGGTGTGGTAGACCTCAGCCTGTATTGATCTTGTGTTAACTGTCCTTCAGTTCAGCCCTTTTCAGGCACTGATACAATTTCTTAATTAGCCACTTTTTGTATCTCCTGATGACATATGCCATGTAGAGGTTTGTCCCTTCATGACGTTTTAACCTCCTAGTCATCCTCCAACTTCAGGTATGCACTTAGCAGGTCATCATTGGGAGCCATCTTTTTGCTGTACTCCTGGATCTAAGTTGTTTCATCCCAGACAGTGGTTCTGACTCTCACTAGTCCCTAGCCTTCCTTGTTTCAATTTATGTACAGCCTTAGTGTACAGGAATTTGGGTGAAACCCTCCAGACATTGTGAGGAGCTTCTTTGTCTTGATATCAGTGTTGTGTGCACTGGTTTCACCCTGCACACACACACACACACACACACACACACACACACACACACACACACACACACACACACCCACACAGTCTGGTTTCAATAACTTCAGGGGACATTTCTAGAAAGCCTAGAGATCCCAATTGTTGCTACTGCTTCTCTAACCTTTATGTAAACCTGATCTTAACTTTAACCAAATTTTAAATTACATCTTCAATTTTTTTGTTCTTTTTTACATTATGGGGACCTGCTTTTTGTCCCCATAAGGAAGAAGGTCCCCATAATGTGAGTGTGCAAACACATTTAAGTCCCCACAATGTGAGGTATACCTAAACCACACAAACACAAACACAAAACACACACACACACACACACACACACACACACACACCTTATAACTCAAAAGGATAGAGCCTGACAGGCATATCTTTGTCCTCTCAACTCTCCAGAAAACTGCTAATCTGCTCAAACTATCAGCTTTTCAATGGCTGTTAATTAACTGCCTTTCCACTATTTGCTGATTATCTCGGCATCCTGCCAGTAGGGTTGGTCCTCAATTGTCATCTGCTCTCGAACAGGTGTGTCTGAGTGTGTATATATGAATGTCATCTTAATGGGACTTTTTTACTGCTTTTTGAGGACCAAGATTAAAAAGATTGTACACATACATGCAGTCAACCTGTTCAGCTTCAATTTGAGTTTTTTACTTATCTTAGTTTCCTTGTGCTAATACACCTGACATCTTCTCTTGTTCCTTTGCTCATTCAGCATTTACTGGTCATTAGGTTCTTGTCTAGGACAAATCCCTGCAGAGATACCCTCTAAAATATGCTTTTTGTAGATGTCAGCTGTGATGAGTGTCAGTTCCACATCTCACACACCCAGATGTTATCGAATACAAATGTATTCAAACTGATCATCAGTATTTTAACAGTGTTTCAGGATATAGTACTGATAATTCATTCAAATGCTTTAGCATGTCAAACTGAAATTTAAAATAATTTCATTTTCATAATAGTTTTAGTATGTTTAATACCACCATGATGGGCACTTGTAATTTCATTGTATTTATACAGCGACAATAAAGGCATCTTATCTTATCATGTTACACCATGGTATCTCCTGATGTTTGAGTGTGAATTTGAGTCTCCTTGCGATGAATACCAGAACTCTTTTGGATTTAGTACGACCAAACACTAACAGCAAAATGGCTCAATGTCCAGAGCAGCCCTCTCAGTAACACTGATGTGCTCTGTTACTACTCAGAGCACATCAGCGTATGTGGGTGATACTAAGGACATGACTCATTGCTTTTAAAGTTAACATGCACAAACTGAGATGTATCTTCCACACCATCAGAGGAACACCCACTTCCATTCCAGTTGTCAATGCTAACTGGCCCTGAGCATTTTTAACTGCTGAATGTTGTGTTTTAATAGCTCAAATTAATTCATTTTAAACCCTGCAAGTTTCCCTGTTATAGCACGAAATATATGAGGTCTGTCTTTATGTCTTGTCCTATTGTGGGTGCAAAATGGTTTTGTGTCAAACAGAGCAGAACTCTTGTAAATGGAGCATGAACTCATTTTTGCCCGTCAGAAGTCTGTCCTTAGCAATGGCAACTCTGTATCAGCACATGAGCCAAGAAACACAACTGAGAGTATGTGCAGGTGGGAGGACATAGACGGATGTGTGATATGGTGAAGGTGATTGAGCACCATCACCTCACATTATAGAGCTTCTCATGTCAAACTGGAAGACTATCTCCAGTCTTGAAAGTATGCATAAATAAATGAACTCCAAAATACAGGAACAGGAAAAACCCAAACCAAAATCAAGGCCAGTGAGGGGTTGTGTCCTTGTTGTTCTTCTGTTTTGGGTTTTAGCAATTACAGGGTGTATAATATGAAGAAAATGAACTCTTTTGAGAAAATTATCACAAATGTGTTTATTTATGGGCTATGATGGTAGCTGTGTTTTATCTTTAACAAAAACTGGCTGCATGTGTCAACCTTTGTGACTGAACAAATCTAAGATCAGAAATCAGCAAATGTTGTCCCATTTTTAACAAATTAAACAAACATTGTCAAAAATTTACTCATATTCATAATACACAAAACTCTAGCCACACACTGTAAGTTATATAGTAATACAGTCATGTTCTTTCTTCAAAATATGAATATGGTTAAAAAAGTGGCGAGTAAATGTTCTATGTGGAAGAAAGCTACTGATAATATTAGTGTTTTACCTCTGCCACCTACTTGTCTTCCAAAAGGCTATCACAGACTGGCAAATGGTTAAATATCAGCAAATAAGTGCAGTTGATATGCCATGATATCTGAGTTTTGAGGATCTAAGTTTTCAAACACTGACCTCTCGCTGCTGTTTCAAGCTTTAAACCTGAGGTTGCCTGGTGTCGTAGATATTGCTTTTTTCCAGCTTAAAAGACCTTTGTACCATAGTGCCACTGTGGGATGGTGGAGGTTGAAAGCTACACACCCACTGTAGTTACAAGAAAGAGACATATCAGGTAGGTAAGGTTGAATTCATTTTGGAAAGCAAGACTGGGAACAGACATCCTGTACAGATAACTAACATTAGAACAGTTTTCACCCAGAGCTCTGAGAAATGAAAAATAATATGAATTAAGTAATTGTATACTATATATATATATATATATATATATATATATAAGGTTATGTATTTATAACCTTGAAGTCAAGCCCATAGTCACAGTTGGACATTAGAAATGCACCCTGATAATACCAAAGCACCAATAGTGTATCATTTCACATTCTCATCATGTACTGATATACATCCAGAGAGTGCTAGTATTTATAGTTTGTATGACATTACACACTCACTCATCTAAGTATTCAGTTATGGCTGTAAAAAGAAAAACATTACTGAGTAGATGAAATAACTGCATAAAAGCTGGACTATGATCATCTATGCTGCTGGTGTGGGTACATCTGTTTATCTGTGAGGATGTCCTCCCTGGATGAGGGTGAGACACCAGATGGTGTTTAAATTGGATTGGTGTGTTTATATGTTTTGTTACTATGCGCCATTCCAACAGAGTATATTGCCCAAACTCCCGTGAAGCTTTCTAGCTGCAGTGAGTGAACACAGAGCTGTATGTTCTCACCTGTTTTCTAACCCTATACAACTCCATCACAAATTAAAAAGTGAATTGACCCTATTTACCTACAAATGTAAGTCACAAGGGGCACAAGAAAATCATTAGCGCAACCATCAACTGTTAAAGCAGAATAGTGACTGACTTGACTTGTTTGATTAAGAGGAAACAAGCCAAGATCGCATCCTTTAACTTCCTGTTTAAACATTACTGCAGTCCTGTTATATTTGAGCAGCGCTACATTTGTGTGAATATTATGTTGCCACAATTTAGCATGTAAATCACATCTCTCACTGGGTTAATTCGTCAAGCCATGAGAATCCTCAGAGAGCTCTGCAGGTACGTATTAACAACCTGCCTTGCTCAAACAGCAAAAGAAGAACCCTGGGTAACTGTCAAATGTAAAGCAACACAATAAATAACATCATGAAAGCAGGACGAATTGTAATACAACAAAAGAATTGCAGAATAGACAGAAGACAGCAAGGCAGTGGAAGAATGAACAACTCTCTAGTTTATCTTTTATTACGATGGGAATGACATCCAAAATGGAACTGAGAATTGTAAGAATTGCAATCTGACATGTGGATGCAGTAGGATGGTTAAAGCATTCATTCTTGTTACATGTCTAATTAAATTCACACACCTTCAGTCAGAGATCAGGCAATTAACACACTCAGTTATGGTCCCTAGCTGACCTCTTCTTCTTCCATAGGACTGAGGTTTGAAGCCTGTAGCTTTAGTAGTGCAGATGGGAAAACCCCCACTTCATCCTTCACAGCGCAAATGATATGAAAATGAAGTTGGCCAGAAATGAAATGCTGAGCACCTAATATACGCACCATTTGAAAAGTGACCAAAGCCAACTAACTGCCTGTAAAGAATCCACCACTCAGTGGTAACTGGCTAAAAAGTTGAGTGGCAAAAACTCCCTTGTACTAAACACGGTTCCCCTGGATATGAACCATTTCTTTTATGAGGACAAAGGCCACAAGTTTTCTTATACTGCGCACAGCCACCTCAAACAATATTTGTAAAAGACAACTGTGAGCCAGTGACTCACAGTACATGTTTATATACCGTAAACCCTACATTGATAATCCATTCACAGGGTTACGCAAGGAACACTATACTGTCCTTTTTTAAGGGAACAAAGTATTAAAAAGGGAGCAGCATTACCAGAAATGTCGGGAATGTGAAAGCAAGAGAGTGCAGCTGGGCATTACTCAAAGCCAGGAACAAATGCAGTGCCCTTTACCTACGAGGAAAAGTGATAATCTCATTACATGTGACAAATGGAATCTTTTCAGAAAAAAAAAAAAAATAAAATCACCCACTGTTAAATCTTCAGACTTTTTATCTACACTATTAATAATAATATGATTTTTCATTTATGAAAAAATAAAATGACAGTGTCACACATCTATTTTATAGTAATACTACTACTACCACTATCAGTTGTCGGCAGACGCTGCAGCTACCTGTGAACTCTGTTATGTCCCAGCTGTTAACATCGCACCCATAAGTCTTCCTCCTCATCTCTGGACTACCAACTATTTATTTATTTTCTGCTAACATTTTTATTAACATATATTTTATTCATTTTCAGGATTTTTTATGCTGTCAATCCTACTACTACTTCTACTACTACTAGTAATATATATAAGTAATAATAATAATTATAGTAATAATAATACAGACATACCAACATACACACAAAATATCTATTATGTCACAGTGACACACATTTTTGATGCACTGGTGTAATTGTGTACTTGTTCATATGTGCACAGGCAGTTTCTTGCTCATTACACACCTCATTGCCTCGCTGGTTAGCTGCCTCGTACCTGGCCATGTTCTTTTTTGTACCGAAGAAAGTTGTCATTGGAAACATATGGTTAGCAGAGATTGTTCATATCTGCCTCCATGCTGTAAAACTCTTGCTCCACTCAATCCCAGAGGTGCTCTGCTGTGTTGAGATCTGGAGACTGTGGTTCGCACAGTCTCCACAGTGGAGTAAATTAAAGCTAGCACCATGTTCCTGGAACAATTTTGGGGGGATGAGTGTTTTGTTGAGACAAATTGCCTTATCTTGCCAGAATAATGTATTTGTACAGGCCTAGACTGGTCATGTAGAGATGCAGCTGCGGGGCTGCTTCCTCAAATTTGTGTCTTAGAATCCAATATTTCAAATTTAATATACAAATATACATACACAAACGTAATATTTTAAACCTTCCCTCTCATACATTAACTGCACCTTGCAATGCACTTTTTGGGGAGATTACAACAGACTCTCATTCAACAAATACACTCTTGAATTTCTTTTGTTTCTTTTTGCTAGGGTTTGATGGATCCCATTGTAAAATTCAACTAACTGATTTATTGTAGTAAAATTATAAATAACATGGTTCATTAAAATGACATCACTGAGATGTCATTAACATACTCAACATCTGTGTGGTGTGATAAAACTGTTTGAAACTGTTTGCAGTTGGTTACAAATATATCAAGCATTTTTCACCTTTTATATGTGTTTAATATGCATTGTTTCTGTTTTAGCATGAAAACACCACATGTCCCAGAGGTCAGGGTCTTTTATTTCTTTAGGTACCTTTAGTTGAACGGCAGGCTGCAGCTTTTTTTAATTTTTCAAATCATTTGTGTGTCTGTGTGTCGACTTCCAGCTGAGTAATAAAAGGCAGAGAGGCACTATTAGTGTCACACACAGCGATGCCTTTTCTGCTCCACTTAACACACAGATCTTAGGCTGCATAAATTGACAATGGAGGTTACAGTGTACATCGCTCTCCATGTTCACACACACAACCACTCTTCCACACCTCGTTAGTAATCGCACTGCACAAATACACTTGTGCAGAGAAAATACTCACACTTTAACATGGCAGGCATGCACGTACACAGAAATACACAAACGCATACTTGGAACACCCGCTGTGTCTGTGAATTCTGGAATGGAAGCACGACTGGATGGCAGCCAGCGTATCGCTGTGGAAACCCAGCGAGTGATGGCGACATATTTACATATTTATTATTTAATTTCAGCTTCTAAAATTCCTACTTCCTTCAAACCTGCTCTCTCTCTCTCTCTCTCTTTCTCTCTCTCTGTCCCTCACACACACACACACACACACACACACACACACAGTGTGTGTGTGAGAGAGCTCAGCCTTGGGTTTTAAAAACAGTCAACCCAACAAACCAAAAATCATGTTTCAGGGACGAGTTTTGAAAAAAAAAAAAAAAAAAAATCAAACAACAAACAGAAAGTAGGCCAGTCACTTAGCATGGAGGATTGTATTGGCAGCCAGGTCACTGACACGTTTAAAGGCATCATGCAGTGTCAGGAGTAAAACAAAGAAATGCAAAATACATGAAGCTTTAAATGACACCATGAAGACTGATATTAAAGCGGTGATATTAGATGTAAATGACCAAATGAATGACCTATATGGTTTTATATTGTTCCACCCTGATGATTAGATTTGACAGGTAGAATAAACTCTGCTACTGTCAGAAACTGAAAGAAATAAAAAAAAAAGGGAGACTGTGCTTCTGAGAGTCTGACAGAAAAGCCAAATCTGACTGCATTTTTCTCTCCAGGCTTTGTGTTCTGTCGATGTTTGTGCATGCAAAGAGCAGCTGAAAAAAAAAGTGAATATTCCCATAAGTGTAAGGAGTAGGTTACCATGTAGGTTTAAAACTAGGGAAAAGGGCTGAGGGTAATCTTTGCTTGCTATATTTTACTCATTTCTGAAGAAATGAAACATCTCTTTTTTGTTCCTGTCATGTAAATGCCTGTAAGTGGCATCACAATGTAATATGTCAGCTTTGGCTGGCTCTGATTTTTCAGAGGTAATTTATCCTCAGCAGTTTTCTATTGTGATGCAGCAACAGTTCAATAGTCATACAGCAAAAGCACAGGAGAAAAATTCAGCTTCAACTAGGGCTAGAACTGTAAACAGTTGTGCATAATCAGGTACTTCCTCATAGGCTTTTAGCTGATTAGGCTTCATGAAACACTGTCTGTTCTCAGCTTTTAGAAGCCCATCTGTTACAATGTTTAACTGACACTCTCTTTGCTTTGACAGAAGATCTATCACAGTTTTCTACCTGGGAAGAACTGCAGGTGTGGGGACATGTTTCCCTCTCTTTCTTCCTATCTCTCTTGCTCTTCTTGCTCTCCCCTGAACTTGGCAGGAGATCGATTTCCTTCCTGAGGCGAAGTGTTCAGATGACTAATGCTCGGAACGCCGGAGAGCACGGTGCTCCCATCAGTTCTAGCACCAAAGTACTGTTGACAGCATCCTAAGAACTGCAGCCTTAGAACTGATGAGGCAGCAGGAAGGAGGACAGGCGAGGAGTGTGCCTTCAGAACCAGGCAGGTAGAACAGGAAAAAGATGGAAAAACAAAAGTGGTATGCAATTAAATCTAGGCTTTCAGGTTAGCGTTTAAAATGTATTCATAGTAAGGTAGAGCGCTTCTCTTTGCTACAGCACAGGATGGTGGTGTAGAAGACACAAGGCAAAGGAAAGTAGCTGAACAGTTTATCACTGCTCTTGGAGCTTAGTTAACAAATACATTAACGACCCAACTTACAGCAGGCATTAACATGGACATAAGATCTGTCAGGCTAAATGGATTGCAGGTCTTTGTATATGGACCTGTTGTTGTAATGTCATTATCTTCAAGCAGCTACATTGTGTTTAAAATTGTCAGTATATAAACCAGATAAAGGCAGAGCTGTTGATTGTTTTAATGAACACGCTGCCGTGTGCTGTGCTCTAAATGGAGCTCAGGGAAAGTTCAATCAGGAAGACTTTCTTTGCACACAGGCACTAAGTCAGAACCACCCACTGGGCATCCACATTACACACCTGCTAGCCCTGTCTTATCACATGACATGGCCGTTTCAACCAATCAATCTCAAGCCACAAAGATTTAAAAGTGTCATTTCCTCTGCTCTCATCCAGCTGTCATTTCAGCATCTTGCATCGGCAAGACCCACCAGCTCCCCTTCACCACCTTAACCTGGTTGTCAGTCTCCCTCCAGTCAAGACACTGTTTGAAGACCTCTTCATAGCAATACTCATCCTCTAGCTCCGTCTCCACCACCACCAGTGTCTAAGCCCCGGGGAGTAAAGATCATTCCAGGTGAGATCTTCTGTCCATGCATTACGTCAATTCAAGTTCCCACATCCTGCTGGGGTCTAAGCGCCATAGCTTCTTGTGCTGTCAATAAAATTCATTTCATAATAGCACTTTCTTGTTAGTCTCTCCTGATTGATTTTATTCAAATTTCCAATGTTTTCTATGTCAATGTATCATATTTCAGTGTACAGTAAAACCATCACAAATAACCAAAATTAGAACAAAACATTGTGATTTTTGCGATTTATCAAAATGAGTTTGAACATGAATGTGCCAAATTTTTACCCATAACACAACAGGTGTAACAAATTACCATGTACATGTTGATTTTTGACATATCAGAGAAAAAGAAGAAAAAAATATATGTAATACAAGTAATATAAAACTGTTACACAAAATGCAACAATATTTAGACTGTGCATCATGTTAACAGATGAACAGTAACTTAATTTATGGTGCTAGTAAATTTAATATAGACATTAAAACTGGATTTTCTTTTCAAACCCTATAGGAAAATATCAGTCAGATCAGTCAACATCTGTCCACATCTGGTCTGAACAATCCAATCAACAATCCAAGTTCAAAATTTGACTTTTTTTTTCACATGAATTAAAGGGAATGAAGGTTGTGTGATGGAAAGAGCTGCAAGAAACAACATTTGCATCAGTATGACTGGATATTATCAGTTAGTTGGTGGCCAAGTATCAAAATTAGGTGGGGAAACTAAATGTAGCATCTGATGCCAATTAGCAAATCCTAAACTTTGACAGAACCAACTGTCCAGCATCTCCTCACAGGACCAGTGCATACAAGATGTAATATTATGTGTTATGTCTGGATTTCGGTAGAGGTTACACAAGTTACCTTAAAGTATTACACCAAACGGGTTTCCATCCAAGTTGTAATGCACATTTAAGTTATGTGAATAACAAATCCTTTGATAGAAACATCTGCAAATGCGGGGTTGTGAAAAGTGGCTGCGAACTCTACTGTAAGAAGCTGAAACAGCATTCTTCGTTGTCTCCTTCTGGCAGTAATTATTAAAAAAATATCTCCAAAACTGTCACATTGACAATTCCTACTTCGGTGAGAAGGACGTCCATTTTCTCAAGTAGTACATCTAATTAGTTTAACAGGTAATGGAAACGGTTGCTGATGCGCATTTTGTTAAGCTGAATTATTATGCATTTGCATTATTGATGCGATTAACTTGAATGGAAACCTGACTACTCACTACATCCTGTATTACTTCACTTGCTGCTGATTTTCTGAGAGACACTAAAGAAATATATCTACTACTGCTACAGCATGAAAACGTATTTGAATCAATGGTGGCCCACCACATTTGTATTTATGACTGCAGTTTCAATTCGGTGTCTTTTTCATTCAAGGTATTTATTCAAGTGAATAATGGAGACACAGCTGTATGTAAGATGCAAAACATGCAAACAAAGACAGCTGTGTGCACACACAGGAGGAAAAAGGACACCACATCACAATCAAACTACCAACGCTAACAATGCCTGACTTTTGGAACAGCTTATTGTCAGAAAACAGGCAGTGTAAGCAGTTATAAAGCACACTGATGGAAACACCACAACAATAGAAACCACAGGCTCACAGGGGCTTGGTGGTCTGCTGCTCTAGCCCACTCCAGAAATGAAGCCCAAGCAAAACACAACTCATCTGACTGTCAGAGAAAAGTCTGGTCCTAAACTAATGCTGATCACAACAGATGCTGAAAACAGGTTTAGCTACAATGATAGCAATTAATATTTTCATGTCTTTTAGCAGTTATGAGTCTGTCAGGTGAGAATAAAAGACAATGTCAGTGGAGATTATGACCACAAACACATTTACAACAGGCGCTGTTTATTATTTGTTCAATCAGCATCACACCACAGCCACAATTCAAAATCTTTTCAGAGTGTTTTTTTTGTAGGTTTCAGTTATTCTAACAATTCATTTCTGGACTCAGTCATTGGATATTATGTTGCCCTTTTCATGTTTATTAGAAAAGAGCATTGACTCTGAACTGAATGTACAAAATGCCTTACAGTGAAGTAAGCAATGACATTTTAAAAAGAATCGACTTGGCAAAATGCCACAGCCACAGACTGTAAAACACATTGAGATGCTTTGTGATTCTACTCTATTTTCTCCTCAGTTTTTCCTTAAGTGACAAAACAACACTACTATTTTGAGGGACGGGCCTGACAGTTTTACCTTATTATCCACCGTATACACCTTGATAAGCATTACTATAGACTCAACGAGTGAAGTTCGTGGAGAATGAATTACATAAAAATTGAGCAGCATGTTGCAGATAAAGTTGCTTTTCCTTATCTCTGAAGCTATTCAAAAGAACACTAATCAGTGTTTGAAAAAAGTCTCTGGTTCTCTGAAAGCAGAGAAGGCACTTTGGTAATCGTCCCTGCTGCTTCATTGTAAGGTACACTGACGAAGGACATCTGATAAATACAAGGATTCAAGGACTGAAGGAGCTTTATTGTCACTGCATCACATGTAAGGAACATGAGGTGAACAAAATTAGATTTCCTGGTGCCGGTGTAAGCCCAATAAGACTAAGAATAAAATAAGATAAACTAAATAGTAAGAAAATATAAATATAAAAACAACTATGTAACATAAAATATAAACTATAATATATACAATATATATACAATATGGACATCAAACATGTGGCAATGAATGACAACAGGGAATAGCAGCAACAAAGATTTAAAGTGGGATATTATTAAAAAAAAAAAAAAAAAGGAGAGTCTGTGCAAACAGCTTTAATGTGATGTGTATGTGTGTGTCCGTGGGGGGTGAGGTGGGTGGGGTAGCAGGGACTACAGGGGTCCTCCAGAGTTTAACAGTCTCACAGCTTCTGGGAAGAAGCTGTTCCCCTGTCTAGTGTTCCTGCGCTTAATGCTCCGCAGCCGCCTGCCTGAAGGGAGCAGGACAAACAGTTCATGTGTGGGGTGGTGGGTGGAGGAGGCCCTTTTCCTGCATCTGGAAGTGTAGATGTCTGTGGTGGAGCATAGGCCTTCTTTTCTGCCGCAGAGCAGCTGCTGTGCCACACGGTGATGCAGGAGCACAGGACTCACCACATGATGCAAATACCTAAAACTTATATGGGAATCCTAAAAATGGATAACTTTACAGGATTCAGTGGTAAGACCAGACTGTGTCGTGTACAGCAGGGCCACAGAGGCAGGCAACAGAGGACATGTTGACTGTCTCTAATGACGCCCTTCAGGCTCTGTTGCCCTTGTCTGGTTGTGCACTTGTTTTGAGTCTTCACAAATGTAGAATGAATTAGTGTAACTGTTTGTAGCTGGCCAGCTCCTATAATGTCTTTACTCCCCCTGTCTGCCTTGTTCTTCATCCAGGGTGTTTGTATTAACAGCTAAACACAAAATTCATCCAATTACAGATAGTGTACTGATTAACTATTACACAACTTTAGACAGCATGTATGTCTTTTAGTATTGTGATGCATATTTCAATTAGTTTTAATAACAACTACATATAGTTACTTCATTTAAACAGATGCGTGTAGCTTAACAGGATAGTATTGTTATATGTATCATTTCATATATTATTTCATATTATTATTATTATCCTGAAATCCTTCCCACATCTCTCTACATCATTTTGCTTTTTCTGCTTTCTTGAGTGTGTAATATTGCAAAGGTGGGAGGAGATGGGTTTTCCACCCATCTCCTCCCACCTTTGCAATATTAAACACTCAATACTCAATTCACTGTTTCTCTAACTACAGCCACGTCCCGGTCCTCTGCCGTGTGTCTATCCCCGGCCATGACTTTATTGATCAAAGTATTTCTGTAATGGTGTGTTTTTCACAGAAAGATTTCAGACTGTTCATAATAGTGGGCAATATCAATATGATTTGTGTGTATGTGTGTGTGTGTGTGCGCGCGTGCACAGAGAAGACCGTGAGTGTGAGCTGAGGTGAGTGTGTGTATGACATTCGTTGCAACGTGTGGGAGTAGCTGTGCCTGACTGATTAGAGCCTTTAGTGAGTGTACCCACCTCTCACCAGCCATCCTTCACACTGACAGCTGGGCTGGAGAAGTGAGTGCCTCTGTGCCTCTATTTTGCAAGCCTTTGTGAGTGTTTCAGGTGCATGTGTGTCTGTGTGCATCCATGTTTTTTTCCCCAGCCTTTTCTGTTTGCCGTTACTACGTGCATTTTGAATTAGGTAGGGATACTGAGACTGCTTTCCGTTACGGGTTCTTATCGGTACATCACTCTATAGTAATGGATAGAAAGTAAATAATGAATTTTTCATGTATTTTTATTACATGAAAAGATTATAGAGCTGTAAACCGTTAAAGAATAATCTTATTAATTCCATGCTTTGTGATTAATTAATCTAAATTAACCACATTTAATCACATACATGACGTTTTTACCTGTATTAACTATATGGAAATTCAATTTGGTGAATTTTGAGAACAAAATTATGAGCTATAATATGTTTGAATTGAAACCTCTGGTTTCTGAACAATGTTGTGCTTTAGTAATTTCCAAATTACCAATAACCAAAGTGCAGATATGTGTGGTGATTCTACATCAAAAACTCTTATATGATACATCTTCAATGTATGATTCACTCATGCAGATTAATAGATCTTGCTGCATAAGCAAACATTAGTGCTTATTGTGTTAAGTATCCATTTTTTTATAACCTTGTATATTCCTGACCAAACACCAGTATGCCTGTAGGACACATCTCTCTCTGTCTCTCTACTTCACTTTCTCAGTTGCATTGCAGTAATACAAACATTTTTAACATCTAATGTGGAAAGCAAATAGCGAGTAGTCCACTAGCTTGACACTAATACAATGGAAAATGCCACAGACGGACTAAAACAATCAGTGACTGTGGTCATTTTAATCTGTTTTACCTCAACGTGCTTAATATAAAACCCATAACTGTTAAAGAGCTACGTCAGCTGTTAAGATCCTTACCTTCACATTAAAGCTAGGGTCATTTATTGAATGAAAATGGTCATTGGTCAAATTTTGAAACGGTGGCGGAGCAAGTCAGTCCTCCTCCACACAAACAAGTGGAAGTGCCTGATATCGCAGATGCAGTAGAATGACACAACTACATGAAACACTGTTAGCAGCAGCATTTGTTGGGGAGCTTAATGATACCATTGGTACCGACGAGGCAGGAACCGTGATCAATTTAGCACCAGTTCCCATCCCTACTATTGGGAGTGTGACTCTCACAGCCATTGCTTACTGCAAAAGTATGTTAATGTCTGTATAATGACTTCCACTCGATAGTCAAGCCTGAATGGTGTTCTGGTGTGTGTTTGTGCTCTAAACGACAGATGGAAAATAAGCATGTGCAGGTTGAGTGATGATTGGTTGCATTGCGCATCTGACTTTATATGAAACTCCAGTGTGTGTGTGTGTGTGTGTGTGTGTGTGTGTGTGTGTATTGTATCACAGACCTGCACTACAACCATAAACTGTGATCTTTCTTTAGTTTTATTTACACAATATTTACAATATATATATATATATATATATATATTAAGTGCACATATTTGAATTTTTTAACTTGCTGGCACCAAACACTGTCACAGAATTGTCATACATCATTGTCATACATAAACCAGTGCATGTGTTTTTACCTTTTCTTGCATTTTTCTAGCTTAATTTCAGGTGACAGAGACACTACAGGAAATCAGGGAGCAATAGTAGTGAACTGGAGACACTGCAGTCTATAGTCAGTGTCAAACACACCACTCTACAGCCTGTGCCTCCTGAACCTGGCAGAAACACTTTATTTTCACTACCTCAATCTGTTTCTCTCTGTCATTGTCTCCCTTACATCAAAAGCATCTCTCTTTCCCAGTTTTGTCAGATGAAACTTTAAACACCATCTTATTCATGTCAGGGCGCAATTCATTTCTGTTCATGAATGCATACCACGTCATTATGCGTGACTTTCTGACTTGTAGGAAGAACCAAAACAAAACGAGCAGTTTCACATGTTTTTCTTCCCCACTGTTGATTTGCCCTCACCACACAGAACATACCATTCTGACTTTTAATTAACTCTTCTCTTCTTTCTCCCTTCGGACTTGATTAACACATTGGCTATTTCACATCCACAGCAGAGACTGCAAGTTATGCATTTTACTTCAGACAAATTCAAAATGACAGAAACCACTTTAATGATGAGGGATGATGAATCATTGTGTTTTGCCACAGCAGACAGATTTACTGCAACTCTGTTTTAGGAATATATCTTAGTCTTTAAAATTTGAGAAATAATAGTCAAAAATATAAAGCCGTTCTTACACAGTTCAATAACAGGACTGATAAAAGCGAGTCATGAAAATACAACAGACATTAAAAAGTAACAATATAAAATAAAAACATATATAATAAATAACTCACAAATCCAATACGCTCATTGTATACAAACATACCATGATGTCCTTGGATTGAGGATATTTAGACACTGACAATAAATTGTCAGTGTCTGACAATAAATGATTTGGACCGGTCAGGGTTTTAAGCTCAAAGTAAAACATCTCTCTGATTCTCAGTTTGCCTGTGAAGTCCAGTCTGTGAGAAATCTAATGCAATGCTGATCAAACAATCAGTTGAGAAAGAGATCTGGTTCTCACATCATGGTGAACTCGCTTTTCCTTTTTTATCTTGGCAATATATTGAAAAACTTGAACGTTATCTGAATAATTTTGAATTTTAATTCAATCATCAGGATTTGATCTGCAGCTGTCAATGTTACAGGTATATGCGGCACAACCGAAACAAGTTCTGTGCAACACTGTCTTTTATTGGTATTGGGTCAGAGGGCAGGCAGGTTTACCAGGACAGAGACAATGAAGGCAGGTCCGAGGCAAGTTGGGTTGGAACCAAGACATGAGTCTGGGAACGAGTGCTGGAGAGTCAGGCATGAGTGTGGATACAATCTGGCAGCGAGTGAGTGAGTGAAGATGCATATATACTGGCAGAGGGTGAGCAGGTAGAAGCAGTTGCACTGATGACGGTGATGTGTGGCTGCAGGAGTGGCTGAGCAGAGGTGGAAATTTGTGTGTGTGTGTGTGTGACAGGAGGGATGTGGCTATGAGCAAAGCAGGAGAGACGCAGAACAGACAGTGATATTCAAAATGGTCGAAAGTTTTTATGTTTTTATTCTTGTGTACAGTCAGTTGTGCAACTGCATGCCTTTGTTTTTATTCTACTTACTGTTTTTGGTACGTTAATCTTACATAGTTGTGTGTAAAGTAAATGTCACTGAATAATGAATAATGAATCCTAATTGTTTCATTGTCATCACTGTCACCTCCTTATTATATTCATAGAAAACCAACCTCATGCTATCTCATGCATTTTGCTTGCTCTCCTTTGTCTAAAGCCATATCACCTATAATGCAACTTAACTACTGACCGTTCAGACATTTTGGCATGTTCTATAAACCTTATAAAACCTTGGGCCAATGATCTTCTCTTTAATCTCAAATTGCTTGTTTTTCAAAAGGAATTAAGGACGCCTTTTTAAACAGTCTCTGAGAGTGATGAATAAAATAGCAGCGATATAATAACCACAGTTATGAATAATAGAAGCAGTCCATTTTATCTCAACTGAAATTCTGAACTGAATTCCAGACAATGTCTGGATAATAGAGAGACAAGGAACTCTGACACTGGTCGTGATGCAAATGTGATTTACAGTCCTCGCTGCTGAGGAATAATATGAAGCACTTTAATTCTGCCAAAATGAAAGAGGGGGGAATCAGTTTTGTTTGTTAAGGCTCACAGTTTCTCTCTGTTGATGTAGAGGATCCGCTCAGTGATGGATTTTCTGCTCTTTTGTCTGAAGGCAAACGCATTCTGTCACTTCTCATTCTGTCTCAGTTTATGTCCATGTGAAGGAGGCTGCTGCAGTGCTGGCTTCTTCTGCACACTGTCTGGTCATTTTTCCAATAGGGTATGAATGAACAAGAACGGCTGTGGTGAGACAGTTTACAGTCCTTGTTGTTTCTATTTATGAAAATGTTCAATCCATTTACGCCCTAAAATCACTTTCATGTGCAACACATTTGAATTAGCAAATGCACAAAACTATCTGCAATAAATTCACTGTCACTATGTTTACAATTCAAAGTTTGATGGCATATGCGACTGAAAGCTTTCAGCCATATAAAACACATGCTTAGGTAGTGCATACTGTGAACTAGTTCATGATTACAGATGCTGTTTCATGGGCTACATGTTGCTACATTAGCACAGGTGGTCAACAGAAAGCATCTCTTTTAATGGCAATGACAAGTCTCAATTAAGCTGTCTTTTCTCTGTCACTGTCAGTGTAAATGTTGACACAACTAATGTAAATGTAACTGTCTGGTGATGTAGTATCATGTAACTGTTGGGACTGATGACCATTCTAAACATTCTATAACTGTTCTGTTCACTGAAAAGCTGATTAAATTGAAGAAGTGACCTTTTCTATATGCCACAACTGCAGTGAAGTTGGTGTCTATCTTCTTCTTCTATAGGACAAACCATCAATCCATCCCCCTCCCTATGACCTATAGAATTAGAGTTTCTCATTTCCTGGACAGGAAAACATTATTATTAGTGAATGTCATTCATGCAACAATCATGTGTCTTTAAAAGGAAAATACATCCATGTATTTTCTAGGGGACAAGGTTTCAACATAGAGAAAACACTACTTCTCAATGACACAGCCTCAGAAGGTCAATGAAAATGGAAAAACAAGGAGGATAACAGACATATACAATAAATAAAGTGAAGAGTTTATTTACAACAACTAGGCTGAACTAAAAGATGTATACGCATACGCATCTGTCTTTGGAATCTTTTTGGGGTGGGGGGGCTGCTTAGAATGACAAATGTGATAATATGTGTGTAAACAGAAGAAAATTCAGTTCACCAGAGAATTATTTGTTCGGTCTGCGCTGCTTATGGCTCGACTGACACCTCTGCAACAAAGACCCGAGTTCTCAGAGGGCTGCAAGAAAAGTAAGAATGAGTCACCATAAAAAAAAAAATAAAATAAAAAATACACAACTACAAAACACAGCAATTACTAAATCCAGCAAACCGCTATGTTCAAGGTGTCTGCCTTGATGCTTAAGCTCTTTGTGGTGAAAGTCATGGTCCTTTTTTTTCTTTTCTCTTTCTTTCTTTTTTTTTTTTTTTTTTTTTTTAGCAATTTTAAAATTTTGTTTCTCCGCTTCTATATTAGGTTTTATTTATCCATGAACGATTTTCAGAGGTTGCACACCCATTAGTAATAACTTCCCACAAGTTTGTTAGGTTCACGGCCATATTGTTTACCTCATTTGCCGGTGAGCTGCTCTGCTAGAATTGTGCTTTGTGGAAGATGTTGATCCACAGAGCTGTTGACATTTTTGTATAATGCAGTATAGTTCAACTATACCAGAGACAGTTTCAACAAAAAATAAATAAATGAATGAATAAAAACAGTTCTGTCTTCACAAAGGAATGATTTACCGCAGGTTTGTTCAGTTACACTACAACAGTTAAACTATATGTCTGGTCCTGTATCACAGACACTACACACCAGTCTGCCTTCAAGCCAGTTCAGGCTCGTAAGATAAAAAGGACACCTGTTTGAAAGATAAAAATAAAATCCTTGTCACAGGCTGTAGCGGGGTTCTTTTTGTGCTCTCCTGAAACAAATGATGGCGTAGTGGCTTTTCTAGTGATGGTGTTTTATTGTGCTCAACGTGCCAGTGCAGTGGTGAAAGAAATATTTACAAAAAGTATACACACACACAGTACTTCAATTACTGGTGATTGCATCTCTCAACGTGCTACTTTCACTCCGACTCTCTCCCAACTCCCCCCCTGACATGGAGGCAGCTCACCTTTTATAGGCCTCGACTCCTCCCATAATACCATTTAACCACAAAGTCCATGATAACTCCACAAAAAACTTTCTTAATCATAATAACAAAAATAAGCAAAAACTGAGAAAACCCTAACAGGCTGTCCCTGCCCTAAATACAGCTTCTCCTGTAATATTTCCAATATAAACCAACACACACACACGCACAAAAAAAAAAAACGTCGTCACCTGACGTCACCTGTTGACGCACACCAACGCAGTGTTATAAACGCGCCGCTGACATGCGCAATATTTTAAATGGACGCGGGACGGATGACAGGTGGATACTGGAGCGGAGTGGTGAGTAAAAGAGCGCTGGTTTATTGTAAATTAAATGATTGCATAGGACGGCATGTGTGCACCCATGGAGACGTATGATGACTGTGGGAATAGTTAATTAAATACGGAATAAGCGGTGGCTAAGATTGTGACCGGTGTAGGACTGTCGGCGTCCGTGTGTGTGTGTGTCTGTGTGTGTGTGTCGGCCTGCGACCCGCAGTCCGGGGCTACTCCGTCAAACAGGCAAAAATGTCAAAACCAAACACAGATGGCGACAAATAGTTTAAGTAGCATTCACAGACCAATGCTGAGAAGATTGGACCAAAACCAGGAAGTCTGAAGATGAGGTAAGAGTGATGGATGAAGGCAGGGTGAGATCTTACAGATCAGAAGTTAATCACACAAACTTGACTGACACAAAATGTTTACAACAGATAAGTCAAAATCCAAACGTGTCATAGAAATAAAGCTCCATTTTCCTCTGGCTTTATAAAACACTACGTATCAACATGTGTTACTGTTGACTACACATTGCACAATAACAGCAACCTATATAGCCTCATATACAGCCTCATATATATATATATATATATATATATATATATATATTATGGTGTAATATTTAATAATAAAGGTAATTCCTTAATTTCCCTTTAGGATCAATAAAGTATTCATCTATCTATCTCTATCTAGTTGACAGTAGTCCCTCAACCAGCGTTGAATAATCAGTCTATGTCCTGGTCAACGTCAAACAACACAGAACAAATCTGTACTATCTGTACAGATCATCTGTACTAATTATCATATTTACTTTAGCTGGCAGAAATCAACATTATACAGTTTTTTTTTTTTTTAAATTAAATATTTTGATCCTTTCTTATGACAGCATGTGTGCATTTGCGGCCATAAGCATTTATCAAACACTGACAGAACTGAATTAACCTCATGTTCCAGATGAAGATAAGGAAATGACAGGTTGTAGAGAAGGTGTCCTGACCACTGTCTAAACATCCTTTCCACCAGATCTAACATTTGGACCCTCGTCACTGACACTCACAATCACAGCACATTGTTATTCACAACAAATCTGTGTTTCAGATTCACAACATGCGCTGTTGAATATGTAGCTCCCTCCATCTTCGAGCAAATTAGTCAGCACAGTCGAGCTTAGAGGTAAATAGTGTAATAGTCCTGGGGACTGAGTCCTTGGTAGCAGCAAAACTTCTTCTTTCTGCACTAATGTAAACAAGACTTATTAAGAACTGTCATAAGAACCTTTCTAAGCTAGTAAGGAAAATACATTATTAAAAAATATTATCTTTCGTTTGATATCTTGACGAATAATTCAACGTGTTGCTATGGTCCATTGTTTCACCAATTACCAGTGATTTTCTACTGGAAGATAAACAAGGACCTGTCCGCATGCACACATGACACAAGATTGGTCATTATGTATGTTCATAAACAATAGGTTTCAACAATAGTAGGTGAGAGCATAAAAAAAAGCACCAAACCAAAATGATTTGTGGGAGGGTCAGTTCTTCAGGCCACACTACAACCCTCTCAACCAGTGTGAACACGAGTGAGCAGGTGTACCTGCACAACTCACTGCTGTTAAAGGAGATTGTACAACCAACACAGTTAGCCCCAGTGTCATAAACTATGCAGACTAACGAAGCTGACAGTGGTTCGACCCAGTGGTTCACAGTGGTTCAACCCAAACAGAACATTTTCTACAGCGTCTGTAACACCAGCTCCTCAAATTAAAGCCGGGGCTCTCTGCCCTGACCATAACACACAATAACTGCAGGTAGTTTTGACATTTGTGTGTCATGACACGAAGAATAACAATGGTTTGATAAGATTATGACTAA
The DNA here is from genome assembly GCA_016801845.1 of Polydactylus sextarius. Classification (NCBI taxonomy): domain Eukaryota; kingdom Metazoa; phylum Chordata; class Actinopteri; family Polynemidae; genus Polydactylus; species Polydactylus sextarius. The sequence goes on along the minus strand of CM028922.1, from coordinate 15,852,029 downwards.
TCATATAATCATATCTACATTTAATGTTAAGTCTGTGCAGTCTGAGGTTCTTTATTTGTTATATTTTCGGCTGGTGCAACAATAACCTGTCAGGCAGCATCATTATGGGCAGCCAAGTAGAAGTAGGAGAAACACTGTCTGATGCTAATCTCTTCAGAGGCGGCATTTGTGCTGCTTCCTCCATGTTTGGCTCTGCTAACAAGCAGAGTAGCCTTTCCTTTTTTACTCTGTCGGTCTTGCATCAGTTGCCGGATTTTCTGTCTGTTGTTCTCTGTCTTTTGTTCTCCCTCTCCATCCCATTAATGCAACGTACTGACGCCACTCACTCACTATACGAACCAACTCGCCCAACGAGCTGTGCTTAACCAATGAAAAAAAAGCAGGCACAATATTAGTCAATAATGAAAAAAAAAGTGCTCTGTAAACAAAAAAATCTGCAAAATTCAAATATCACAATCACTACTTTAGTTTAAGTAACATAAATTAGTATAATTAATTTCATTGTTTAAATCCTCAATCCTTCAAGGTCATGAGCAACTGTGAAAATATCCCGATCCTTTAAGGAAGGTGGTGTACACAATGTCGATTATCCATGATAGAACAGGTACAGCTAACGTGGTATAAGAGGCTAAAGAAAGCTGGAAGTAAGAAAAATGAGATGAAGAAAAGAAGGTGAAGGAGACAGAGTGTAGAGGCAGACCAACAATAAAAGCCTGAGACAGAGTGAGATAGAACGACTGGGATTCTTCCCCACTCATCAGTGAAGGTCAACAGCTTGCTGTCCCCCCAGAAAGCTGCTTTCACTGTTGGTTTCTCCCTGCACTTGCTCCTCAGAATGAGCCTGACTGACTCTCTCTCTCTGTTTTTGATGTTGTACAAAGACACTACCCCCACCACCACCAAACAAAAATGAAACAAAAATAAAACAGTAGGCTGAAACCAAAGATATTCTGCAAGTAGTGTTGAAGGTGAATTGAGTATGCTGAAGTCCCTAGATGGGCATTTTGTTAAATGTCAGTGCTAAAAACATGTTGATGTTGTGTGTGTGTGTGTGTGTGTGCGTGTGTGTGGAGTGCTAACAGTGAAGAATGGCACTACAATTTAGCTGTAGATACTGAAACATAATAATAACTCCCATAACAATGGAAGCTTGTTCTTCTCCTTCTTTTTTTTTTTTTGATGTGGAATGTGATACAATGCATAAATAATCTGCCTAAAAACACACAGATGGTGGAATCTGAAAAAGAAAAGAAAAAAAAAAAGTCACATTTTAGAAAATGATGTAGATGTGACAAAAAAAAAAAAAAAAAGTCATTTGAATTTGTAGTGCTGCTCTGTTGGTTCTGTGATTTGGATATTGCTTCCAAAAATAATGAATGCCCCCTGGGATCTTGTAATTGAAAAGCTTTAGGGGTTGTCAGTTTTCATAATTTAAAATTCAGTGATTGTATTTTGCCCACCAAAAAAAAAAAAAAAAAAATAAAAATAAAAAAATAAATAAAATGGTTAATACATCTCTGGATTTGTTTTTATAGTTCGGTCTGTACATGTGCATTGTAGGGTGTAGGAAACCTTCTGACAGGTTGTAAATGGGCCACCAGTTTAGCCAAATAAAATATTTTTTTAGGGGGTAAAACAGAAAGTTGGTTTGCTAAAAAATGGTGGTCAGTCTGTGCCTTAGCGTTACATATTTACAAAAAAAAAAATCTCTTTATGACATGACTCAGGACATAGATGTAACTATTATTATTATTCACCGATCCATAAATATGCAAATTCATATCCACCAAGCCCACAGCCTGCAGCTCTAGCTCTGCTCATTAAACACACAGACCTGTGTTTTACCGGTTAGTGTATGATACACAGTGGTAAGTAATATGAGAAAAGTTCAGTATTCATGCTTGAACAAGAAACTCATTGAAGATGAACATAATAAAGAAAGAGAGAAAACTGTACAGTTTTCTACAAGTTGTATGGAGCAGAATACTAATGTATTCTAATAGTAATGTATTAATTTCTAAATCTTCAGAAACATAACAATAATTGATTGAATTAGTCTTCCGCCCGACTGATAACATAGTTAATGATCTGTTGCTAATGTTAGATAGGCCTTGGTCCCGCTCATCAGCTTTGACTTGGCTGCCTTCATTTGCAAAACACAGATAATTAGCAACACTTGGTTTATGTTATAGTCAAATGATATGAAAAAGTCAATCACAACTCTGTCATTAAATGGACATTTCTATTATCATTAAGAAAGAATGAAAATAACTCAAATACATAAATGAAAGAAATCATTAACAGTGTAAACCAGAAAATTTCCCTGCATGAAATTGCGACAGTGATAAAATGCTCCGTCCTTCTGTCCTTACCTACTGAGCTATTGAGGGAAAAGAGATAAAGACAAAGAGAGAGAGGGAGGGTGTGTCTGTGAGCCTCAGCGTGGTCAAAGAATTGCCTCTGTGCACCTCTTGAACTACGGCTATCTATTCACTTATATCAACAAAACTTCTTCACCACAAGGCTTTACTGAACACATTGATCTAATTCTTTTTGTTCCTGGTCTCAAAATTTGAAAAATACAGTAAAAGGGGGCAGTTTCTGCTTTTCTACGAAAATCCTGCGTTGGATTTACTTTGGAGTCAATGGAGAGTTTTAGAGATACTCTTGTCACTTAGAGGCAGATAATTCAAAGACGTGTTCCTGTTGTTTAGCTGGGAACATTGTGTGAAAGAGGACAAGTGTGACTACAACTTTGGAAAAGATGTGTAGAGTAAAATTTTTGGCTGTGAGCAGCATGTAACTCTAAATTTCTCCAAAAATTGCTCATGATCATTGAACAGTGATTGATCAAAAATTATAAAAACCTATAAAAAAAGTTGAATATTGCATCACCAGACAGGACTTATGTATACACTTTTAACCGTTTAACAGTTTTAATGGCATCTCTAGGTGAAAGTATGCAAGAGCAGTAGATGTTAGAAAACTTTTTGCACTGTATCACTAACAATATTAATAGCTGCAGCATCCATACCTGTGTTTCCAGTGTGTGCAGCTGCTCAGCAACCAGTAAAACCATAATAAACTAATGCGAAACAAAAAGTTACTTAACTGAAGTATATGTTATAGCATATTTCAAAGACAAACTGGTATGTTCACTGTGATGCCCCTCTGCTCCCCCTGCAGGCCGCCTGAAGTCTTCATGATAGCCACATGAGGATTCAGGTTTCTGATGATTATGTATCACATCTTAGAGTTGTACTTTAGGGATCAAGTCCCTAGGTCCTTTATAAAGGTTTCCCAGAAGAACTGTAACCAGAGCTGCACCCACACCAGATGGCACAGCTCCAAAGGTCTCTGTTAGGGGGAAGACACTCGCATGATGTTCCGTTGCAGGAATTCCTGCCTTGTCCAGGACTCCAGTGGAGTTACCCAAAAAGCAGTGGTGTAAGATGCCAACCTCAAGAACCCACAGCATTGTGTGATGCTTTTGGGGTTGAGTAAGCACGTGGCCAATGCTGCGCTATATTTATGATCCATTGGGGAGAGAGGGTGTCTCAAAGGCTCATATATATATATATATATATATATATATATAGAGTTATATAGGTTAAAATATAAATTAGGCTAAAATTATTCAAATACATTTACCATGATAAAATACATTAGAAATATTTGATGAAAAAGAGATAGAGAATTGGAACTGTGGTACTCCATCATGGTCTAGTTTCCACCATAAAGATCAAAATGAAAATTAGACAAATGCACTGGAGCACATGTTAAATACTGCTTGTAGGTGGCACAAGGTAGCTTATATGATTCAATAGATCTTTAAATGTCTTTAAATGATCTTAGTAAATATATTTTGACAAACAATCAAAACAAAAAGTTCTCCTAGGATACCTGCTCATATCTGTTTTTTTATGAAGCTGAGTGAAAATTCAGTTCAATTCAAAGTCAGAATCGCCCACTTGGCATCTGTATCATGCACCTGCTAGCCCTGTCTTTATCCAATCATCACCTGGCATGGCACCTCTGCCACCTCCCCTTCACCACCTTAACCTGGTTGTTGTCTCCCTCTAGTCAAGCATGGAAACACTCATCCTCTAGCTCCTTCCACACCACCAGTGTGCAGGCCCCAGGGGGGGAAAGGTCATCTAATCGAGATCTTCTGTTCCATGCATCGCCACAGTTAAGCACCAAAGATTCTTTTTGTGCTGTCAAATAAATTTCATTTCATAATTGCACACTCTCTTGTTAGTCTCTTCTGACTGAAATATATTTATTTCCTAAAAAAGGTATTTACCATGGGTATTCCTGTGTGCTAAATGAGTTCTTAGATTTAAAAAAAATTGCTATTTGTAAAAGTCTAGTATCCTTTGTGTTTTAGTTGATAAAATGGGAACTTAAATGATTTGATAAGTTACAAATGAGTTCATCAGCACCACAGGTAAGCTAACAACTATTTACAAAATTTCAAAACCAACCAAAAAGTCCAGAAAAATGTGTGTGTGTGTGTGTGTGTCATTCTGTTTAAAGGTTACTAAGGAGCACATGTATTTAATCTAAAATGATCCCTGCATGGATGTGTGTTTCTAAAGCATTTATGTGATCTAATGAAAAAATATGTGGTTGTTTTTAACATAATTCTAATAGTGTGCATGTGTGTGTCTCCGCATGCTGCTTGTCATTCTATACATCCATATGAAAATGTGTTATATGGTCACAGAATGGAAGCTACTCACTTTGCAAATGTTTGTGGGTCTGCTGTTCTCTGGGAGTTCTGTGGAGTGTGTGGTGTGGTTGCAGACGGAAAGCAGCTCCCTTTGCTGCTGTGTGTGTTTGAACATGTCTGTGTGTGGTGCGGTCACAGGCTAAAAAAGAGCCTCAGTTCACATGGGAACAAATGACAGGATCTGGTTAAGTGAGCCTATCAGTAAAAGATGAAAGAAACCAAACTAGTAAAGCACACGTAGATTAGAGCTGAGGCCTCACCAGACCTCCCACATTTTTCACAGATTTCACGACAGTGTCAGATGGTCAGTTGGTGGTCACTGGGTTTTACCCGGCATCTCTTCAGTAATAATGGCGCTGCACAGTAATCTGAATGCCATCACCGCCTCGAAGAATGTGACAAAAGAATTTATTACAAACCAAATTTGGGACTGGTACCAAACAATACAGGGAAACAAACAAAAATAACCAAAGTGCTCTTGCTTAGCACTGTTACCCTCTAAATCATGAAATGACAAATAAACAGTAACACCACTGAATCAATATTCCTGGTGATTTTTGCTGTCAAGGTGGGTGTTTTAACAATCAAAAGCACAAGATGTGGCAAATATGAAGCTTGTTATAACTGGAGCACAGAGCATCACTTTCTCTGCTTCTTAGAAACACAAGAGAAGACAAACACAAAAAGGTGTTTGTCTTTGTATTACAAGAACTCTGTTCCTGTAATATAATGTCAAAGCTATGGTGGCCTAGAACTTTCTCCCCTGTTGTTATTCACTCTTTTGACTATTGTATGTAAATAGCCTTGTTTCCACCGAGAAGTTCCGATGTAACAGTTCCGGGGGCTGAACCTTTTCAGTGACATGGGACGGACTTTGCCGATCGGTCTTCTTCATGGCATTACTATGGGTGGAGGGGGGGTTGCTTCTTCTATTCTATTTATAGAAACTATTTATTGATACACTTCTGTTGCTGGGTTTTAAAAATGCCCTTCTTTGTTGACTGCATCATGCGCCATCTTGAGTTACAATCAATCACCACCGAGTCAACCTAAAACCCAGCCCAAGACCTTTTCAGGCCATACGCCAACGGTCGAGTTCCCATATTATTACATCTCCTACCTGCTCCTGCTTCCTCCTTCCTACCTCCACCACTGATTGGAGCAGTCTCCCTGTCCTGTGCTGTAATTACTGAATCTATCATGACAACTGAGATTTGTTGTGACTGAGATGAGCTGGGTTGTAACACTTCACTACTTCTTATTCCCCTGCTAAAGTTCATCTAAATTTCAGAGGGGCCTATCTAAAGTACCCTACATGACCACAATCTTTTAGTTTTCCATTGTATCTCATTTGAAGCAGACTCTTTTATTTTTCTTTATTTTCTCTTAAACAAAATAGTTTTGCATTTTAAATTGCTGATGCACAACAGTGTCCCTTCCCTGTCTGAAGCTTTAATGCTCCTAACATTGCTGTTGCGGGACATAGTGATCATTGCAGCCAAAACAGAAGCAGTGTCATTAGCACGATAGCTGGATAGATAAAAATAGAGTATTTTGTTCCTCACAATGAGATCATCCCATCATATTAATGTTTGTCTACATATGGTTTAGAGCTGTTCTATTGGAGCAGGTGAGAGGTTGCATTTCTTGTTAAAGGGCACAATTACAATTTGTGCCCAGAGAGGAGAGATCATAAGTCTTTTCTTCCTTTGAACAGATTTCCCTGTTGGTTTTCAACTGGTAACCTCATGGTTGAGAGGTCTGTACACACCTTAAGGCAGCTGCATTTTTATATCTGTACAGTGGGCTGGACTGTGTATGATCTCAATGAGGAACCACTCCAGAACATGAAACACTAAAGCAGTACTGAAACTGAGGGGAGTCAATCCAAAGTCAGCTGGTGCCAGATTTAATCATCCTCACTCACTGAAGATGAACATTGTCCAAGACTGCTGCCTTATACCTCCCATCTAAATGTGAATGCAGCTTTTGCCAAGGCCTTGACCTTGTTCTTAGAGAAGAGAAGAGCAAAAATAATGACAGGTTATACCACAGCTCTTGAAATGGTAATTGTTCTTACAAGGAGAAGTGTAGAAGAGTGATGAGGAAGGAAGGGCTGAACCAGAGATGAAATGAAATACATATGAGGAAATACAGGTCTTGATAAATATCTAGTCACGTCAGTGTTTGATTTGGTGTTAGTGCTGCATGGTTGGTTATCCAAAGGCACACTGAAATGTAGTGGGTGTTATTATGAGGAAAACATAAGGCAAATAGAGAGGTAGGAATTAATATAAGTTTAAGTATCAGGTGTTCTAAAGAAATGTCCACGTCAGAGTTTGTTATCAGTGTATTGTTCATGCAACTAAAAGTGTATTTCAGGAAATTCAACAAATGTTAGCTTAGCATTGCAGATAAAAGGTGATGGTGGTTATGTGATTATTTCTCCTGTTATATATGTAATTTCCCACATATACTACTGCATACTAATCATGAAAAAGAAGACTGACTTTTCTTTGAATACAACTACTACTGGTGACAAGATTCAAGAGCAGTCAGCAGGTTTTTCAATTAAGTTTAGCTTTTTCTACTAAAAACAGGTTTGTTGGAAAGGTTGGGAAATAATTGAGATTGTCACAGTCTTTCAGAAAGTTACGTGTTGTGAAATTGTTTCTAATATTCTGAATTTAACTAGATTTACATTTTTTATCACATCCCAGAAAATGGTCAAAGCATACCAGAACACGCATATGGGAAGGAATGGTTGATTATCTGCAATATGAAGATGAGGTGGATCAGCAGGGACGTGGTGGGGTCACAAACTAGTAAGAGCAGAAACTGCAACACCACCAGGAAGAGCGACAACACACTTCTGTTTATCCTCAGTTGCTGTAGGAGGGCATTTGCCTGACTCACCAATAGGGAGCACTTTTCCCTCAGAATAAACAGAAGACGACAACTCAAACAAATCACCATTCTCAGCTAACTGTCGTTGGGTCAGAACAGAAGCAGCAAACTTTATCACCTGTGATGTCGTTATCCATGACGAAGATGATGCTCAACACCATTAATGGGAAAATGTTTACAGACATCCACAGGAAACCAGTTATGAGTTTGGACTGCGCATGAACATCTTGAACGGGTACAGGCACAAAACCCATTTCAGTGTCCCTTTCCACTGCACTGGCCTCACGGTCAGACTGTGCATTCAAGGACAGCACACTAGTGACAATGACAGAATGTGAATGGGCTGTATCACGTAACTCCGTGACAGCATGTTGATCGCAGTAACCAGAGTTCCGGAAGACACTGTTTTAATGAATCCCACACACCCTTAGGCAGTTTAGAACCCAACCCTTCCTGCTTCCTCTTTCAGATTGAGCAACGAGGTGACCAGGCTTGTTACAATTAAAACACAACTTTTCAATCTTAGCAGCTATCGAGTGTTCAGAGCACGTACTGACAATGCCTCGCCAATTTCATGGGAAAAAGTGGGTCTCAGAGAAGTTATGGAAAGAAGGATTGCTTTTCAAGAATATTACTTTATGTGTGAGCGCACCTTCCAGTGAAGCAGCAGATTCTTTACCTTTTATTCATATGGTACAAAGTGCTCAGGAAAACAGTTTTTACATTCCTCTAACATCAATTCACACATTGTGGCCCAATCCTCAGCCTTATATGCTGCAGCCCATCTAACAAGATGTATTTCTCCCTGGCAAAGTTAGCGTATGTCTGATCCAAAATTTTCACTCTATACAAACACTGCCGATATGCTTCAAGTACCAACTCATACAAACGCAAAACGGTATTTTTCACTTTATCATAAATGAGGCTGTTCTTTGCTGAAAGGGAAACACAAGCCTCCTGAGCTTTAGCTGTTAATCGACCCTGTAACAGGATCGCCCACACATCTCTTGGCCAGTGTAAAGGTGCTGCAAACGCTCAAATGTACCGAAGTAAGACTCAATTTCTGACTCACGGAACACAGGGACCACATTAATGGTTTTACTTACGTCAGGTGCTGCAGCTGATCTTGGTGGTGATTGAAGGCCAACAACAACATGGGCTGAACTTAAGTTCCAACTGCCGCATCTTAATGGCTGTTTCTTCTTCCAGCTTTTTGAGCTCTAATTCTCTCTGGAATTGAAATTCTCCCTCTCGCTCCTCTTTCTCCAGCTGGAGACGAGTTAAACACACCTTCAACCGGGCATCTAACCTAGAGCTGGGAGTTGACTCCACCAAAAATGGGACAAATTACGTAAAAGGTGAGCGGCTTCTCTACCACCCCACTGCTCCTTACCACAGGCGTAACAGCACAAGGCTGACCCTCGATTGGATCACTAACTACAGAATCAGGAAAGCCATCACACATGGATACTCCTGCCATGACCTCGGCCTCTTTCATAGGAGACCTAGCAGAGACTGGTAAGCTGAGAACCCATTGATCAATCAAGCCATCTAGAAAAACATCTCTTAACTCTGCTTTCACAAGGGAAACTCAAAGCCGACACACCATAGTACTCAGCTATGTCATGTACATTTACCTGTGTGCTAGCAAGATGTGAGCTGTACTATTATCGATTCACCTCACAAGTGCGCCCTCTCATTGGTCAACACTGTGGAGGAGCTGCTTCTCCACAACAGGATGAACAACAACTTTATTTGTTCTGCTGCCTTTTATCTCACTTGGTTCAGGCATATAGATGTAACTGTATTGAATAAACACTGCCTCAAAATAGAAACGTTCATAAAATGCAAACCATTTAGTGTTTTCCCTCTTTCATTCTTACATATCACCCCAGGCCAGTGTGAATGATACACTGCAAACAATTGCTAACCAGATAATTGGTTTGGAACAACTGACTGACATGCATTTTCTAATTTCTGTGGACTTAGGCAGAGCAAAATTAAATCAAAAAGACACAAAAAATGGACTGCATATTAATTACGCATCTGGGGATGACAAAGCGCAGAGCCACTGCTACAAAGTTACAAAGCACACCAGTGCTTGATCAAAACAATGAAGACATGATCTGAGCAAGGCAAAACTAGAACTGCAGCTACTCTGATTAGAGTGTTTTTCAATCAACAAATGGCAACCTGAATAAAATAACTAAACTAAAAACTAGTAAAATAACTAATAACTAAATACGTGGAGAATCATAATAAGAAACCATGTTTCACAACCAGTGTAAGACAACATCATTAGGCCAAGGAGGATGCAAATTGGTGCTGATGCTTATGTATTACAGATGGGGCATCTGATTCACTGAAACTGGTATGCTGTCTAAAATGTCACTGGCCATGATTCTACAAATTTGAGCCAGCTCACCTCATTATTTCCAGACAATGTTTCCTCCTCCTGTCTTAAAAAGGAGACAAAACACATTACAAATGTTTGCCTTACCAAACAACAGTATGAAAGATACATCAGTGTTGTCTGATCTCATGAGTATTGCTGAAAAAAAACAACCTTCGGGCCTGCTGAAATGACAGGTGACTTTAAGCTACACCACCCAGCACTACTGGACCTCACCATATTTAACACCTTTCAGGTGCAGGTCTTCAGCTCAAGACCTGAAAGTTTCTGGGAACTCCCTCATTCCAAGGACCTGAAGAAATCTTCAAAAAGCTCAACAGTGGATGGTTTTGTGCTGCAGCTGAAGAAGTATGGTCTGCCACTGTGCTGAGCTCTGGCAGACCATACAGTATACATCCATCACACTGGTTTGAAGCACCCACAAAACAAGGTCCGCCTAGGTTGCAGGGGAGAGTAGGGGCAATATAAAAAAAAAAATAACATTGCTCTCTGCAGACAAGCAAACAAGAAAAATCATTTTATATTCATCATACCATGGGCAGCAACATATATTTAAGAAATCAGAATGATTAGGTTGAATTAATGGGCACTGACTCTCTGGTTTGGCTTAGGAAAGGATCATCGTTTGTGTTAAAAATAAGTACCTCCTTACTGTGAAGACCTTCATTGTCATAATAACAATAATTACTGTGTGGTTAATGTGGTCACCAATAATAAAAGAACAATACTGATGGATTGACACAGGAAATACCAGTGGTCTTCTCAGTGAGAGTCTGTGTTTGTAGATCCATACATCTTCTTCAACGTCTAACAAGGCTTTTTTTCTCAATTGCCACAACTACTTCAGGTCATCTAATGGAAGGTTCATGGTCAATAATTAGCTTAACTCATTGTTTTGATCATTTACATTTATATGTCTGTTTATCTGTGAAAGTTCAGTTGATGTAGTAGGTTTAATCAAGTAGATTAAGAGCTTCAATACAACATAAGTCAAATATTCTTCAAATTGTAATAAGTTGTGATAATTTAAACAATTAAAACAAAGGGCATTTTTAAAAAGCACAGAAACAAGAAATATAGAAGGTGATTACTGACAGTATTTAATGTAGTGGTACCTGTAAATAGGGAAACATTTTTCAGGCAAAAATTTTATAGCAATTCAAATGAATTGCTTATGCATTTCATTACAATATGCACTGCATTAGACCTCACATGATCAGAACAAAAGCAGCAAGTTGACAATCAAGCAGCTTGGACCAGACAGAGTGAACATGACCGGTTCTAGACTGTAGTCAGGAAACAGCTAATCTTCACAACTATGTTCCTCCAGTTGTACTGCAATGCTGCTTCTCAATGGCCACTCATTTATTCTCTCTGTACTCTACTCATACACTCGTCCACACAGGTCCCTCACTCTTGCTTCACCACTCACTCACACATACACTTCATATGATTCTTGTAACAATAGGATCAGGAAACTGGATATCACGTACAACTTATAATAAGTGAGTTGCAGGTTTCTTTTTGTTATTGCAATTGTTTCCTGTAGCTTATGGTGGGAAATTCACACTTTCTGTTAATGTGTGGCCAATGTACCATGCTGAAATAACAAATACATTAAGAGACTGATGACCGTGATACATAATAATATTGAATGAGTATACATATGGCATTAAAAACCGATGCCTCAGATTCAGGCATCAGAACCAGGGTCTGGGCCATTAATATTAATGCTCACGGGCCGCTACTGATTAATTGATTGAATAAATAAATTGACAAACATTTTGAAAAGTTGTTGGGACAAAATTGTTCATTATAAGCAGTGCTGGGGACATGTCCCTGGCAAATGTGACACCTATGATACAACACTTAATGTTCCCTAAATTAAGTATAGTTAAGTACTTTTTTTTTTTTTTTTTTTATCTCAGGAGAGAGACAGGAAGTTCATATATCAAATTATTGTTAGAGCACTATAGACTTTCCTATGCTAGTCTTAAATTCTAGGCATAATATTTTATGTCATATGCATAATGTAATCAAAACTATAATCAGTTATGGATTCCAGATCTCCAGGTCATGACAGAAAGTGAATGTTAATGGATGCAAAGCCAGTTATGCATGAGTATTTCTCATTTGTTTGAGTGAGTTCATTAACTTAATATCTGTCGACTGTTGGCCTTGTTGTGTTACATACAAGCTAGCAAAAAGGAAGTATCATATATAAAACATAGATTTAAACAACTGGATGTTTGAAAGAGGTGACAGAAATAAAGACACAGTATGGGTAAAAGAAATTACTGAAATATTCATTCAATACTTTTGGAGTTAAATGATAATTTTGGAGTGTAAAAGTGAGGCATTCTGGGATCAACAGTTTCAGGGGAGCTGAACAAAAGACTTCATCATGGCCCTATTAGATAAGGAAATGCCTTTTATAAGCTATTTGTTCTAAATTATGGAAATTGATCATTTTTGTTGTGGACTGGATAAAATAACAAACAGCATAACAACACACACCTCAACTTCAATATATCTTGATAGGTGATATTCATTAGACAACAAGAACATTAGATTAATTCCAAATTTATCTGAACATAACATAAAGTAAAGTGTCTTGTTCTGTGAATCTGTAAATTCTCCTGGAGTTCTTGACCACTTTTTATTGGCACAGCACAGACAAAAGAGTTTGAAGAGAAACTGGTCCAGAAGTACAAAAGTCCTATTCATGAAGGTGCCATCTGATTCCGGTATTTATCAGGTATTTATCTGTCTGTAGATGTGTGGTGCAGTTTCTCAGCTGATATCTTTGAACACATATATTTGTCAGCTTTTACGATTTGTCAGCACAGAATGAAGATCAATCTAGGATTTTTCTCAGTATTTTCCAAAAACTGGAGCTGAAAATTGAGGTTAAAACTGTGTAGTAATGGTTGTTGTGTTGTCTGCTAACTGCAGGGGCAGTTAGCAGACAACACAACAACCAATGGCGTCATCCAAGATACACTCTGTGGTTAAGAGTGCACCATGAAAACCTTATGTTTTTTGGGATCCACAAGACAATATATACGAGGATCAGCATGCTGGGAGAACTCCCAAGATGAACTTTGCATTTCCTCTCGTCTCTCTCTCTCTCTCTCTCTTTGTCTCTGTCTTTTTTCACATTTTCTGTCTCTCTCACAGAAGTCTAATCTTATCGCAACTTAAGCAAAGGTCTAGGAACAACCTGAACCATCACAACTATATGACTTCAGTTTTATCTGAGCTTATATGTTGAAAATTAGGAGTCATCCAGGACTCATTTTGTGTGTATGATAATCTTGACAAGTTTGACAACCTGAGTAGTTTCATCTGGCTTCATAGGTAAATATAACAATGCAGTTTATTTATTTGATTTGCTATTTCATTATTTATTAAGAATTATTAAATCAAGAAAAAAGTTAAAGTAGATGTGATACAGTAACTGATAAATTTCACAGGATTTGTGTTGATGATGCTAATTTATGCCAAGTTCATTTCTCTTAAAACACAAAAATTGATTAAACCTTATTTTGTAATTCAGGTAAATTCCTGTGCTCTTTGTAAGCAAATAGCTGCACAAAAGGATGACCCAGATAGAACACGAAGCAGTGTTGTATAGCAAGAAAACATGTTTTTATTTGTCATGAAGGAGAGATGGTAGTTGAAGATGTAGAGAGCAATCTTTCATCCTTATCCACTTATCCAAAGACTGTGGTGCTCCATCATAGTTAGAATTTAAAAAATGGATTCACACATTATCATTTACATATCCGAAAAAAAAAAAAACAAAACACAAACTTAAGTCATATTACAATAGTAACCAAATACAAATAACATACATAATTTCTCTCTCTGCAGGTTTTAAAGCCATAAAGACACATTGAAATGAACTCTGTGTTGTAATTAGTCACCCAAAATGTGCTACCGCACAGTCCCAATGATCTGAGTGTGTCTGGGCATATTAAGTGGCTAAGGCAAGGGGATTAGAAATCTTGAACACAACATTGAAAATAAATGAGTTATCAAGCAAATTTCATTAAGTAACTAGAAGTTGTCAACCTACATATCAATTTGAGATTAAAAAAAAAAACAGAAACCATCGAATAAATTGTTGTAATTAAACACATTAGTATGTAAACACAAGTCAATAAAATGCAACTCTTGTAACCATGTTTTAATAAGTGGTGGCGAGTTGTCTCCTGAATAGCTGAAAGTAGGATTAAACTTTGTGTTAGGTTGTGTAGAACAACTATATTTTCCATCTAATGTTAATGCACCTGTGTTATCTTTATTACTGTTGCTTATTGTTACCATCTTTTTCAATTGCAGTGACATGTGACTAGGAGCTTCAACTGACTCCAGCTTCACCACCTTTAACATGGTAGTAAGCGGTAGTTTGTTTGTTTGTTGTCTAAATAAAAAGGCACCGACTGAGAGTTCATATTCATATATTAAGGGTGGAACTAGGGTTGTTGAATTGATAAGATTTTATCGATATTAATGCTGTTGTCGATTCTGCATATCGATCCGATTCCTTAATGATTCTCTTATCGATTCCTGAGTAATTTATTGAGAGACAAACAAGTAGTTCTAATTAGTCTTTTGAACCAAAAGCAACTATTTATTTTTTCCAAAATGATGTCTGACGAATGATATTCAACTCAAATACAAGACTGTAAACATAAACATATTCAACTTAAATAAAGTAAATTAAAAAGTAATTAAAAAAAGTCTGTCCCACCCCTCTCCCATCATCATACCCAAAGATGATAGTGGAAGGTGGAGTAGCAGAGTGTGCGTTGATGTACTATGACGCAAAATCCATTCCGATGGAATCGGTAAATTTAAACCGGTTCTAAGTCAGAACCGGTTATCTGTTACCCTAAGGTGGGACAGTCAGAACATATGAAATAACAGGCTGTGCTACAGTTCAGGGAAAAGTTCTGATCACTCCTTCATCTCTTGTGCTTCACAGTCAGAAATGACTAATTTAGTAACACTGATGTCATTGTTATGCTTTTGGCCTCCTGCACACAGCATTTGAAATGAAACAATGCTTGTGTTGAAATAGCTGACTTCAGCATCAGCTTTGGTCATACTATGTGAACAGTGTTGTAAAAAACTGCTGCTGCCACAATTGTAGGGTAATGGAACAAGACAGTGCTTTTAAATACTCAAAGAAACAAAAGCGATTGATTTGTTATTGCCATACAGAGAAGTGCTCTTGCTGACGAAGCGATTTAGCACTAGCCAAAATAATAAATGGAGTGGACAAAATATTGGAAACAACTCTCACTTTAATGCAATAGAATTCAACAACAGCACAAATCACAACCTTTTTAAATGACCATAAAGTTGAATCATTGTCTCTCTAAAATGGTTCAAATAAAAAAGAACATTATGATCATTGTGAAAGCACGATTTACTGCAGGTCCTTCATATTAGATGTATGTTTATTAGCTGCATCAAATAACACTCCAGCTTACTACCACAACATGTTTCTGGGTTGTTCATAATAACACATTTTGAGATTGACAGCAGCAAGTGAGCATCTTTATCAGTGAAGATGAAAACAAAATGCTTTGTCATTTTTAGATATGATTTGAACTTTGACACTATTTTGACAGAGACTTTTTATAACAGAGATTTTGTACAGTGGTAACTTTTTGGGATTTTTTGGGAATCAGGTTTTAGCTTAGCTAATACTTACATGTAATGAGCTTAATTCAGCTTTTTAAACCACTTATGCCACTTGATAGAGTTACAGTGAATTAAATCACATGATAAAAGAATCAACTACATCGAGTTGTAGAGAGAATGAGGTGTAGGTGGATAAAACTTACCAGGTGAGATATTTTCTTAGGTTAGCTGTAGCTAGCTGTTAAGCTAACGTTAAATGTCAGAGTTTGATGGTGATATAAATTTTGCGAGACGAGCGCTGTAGTCCGCTACGTGGTCTCACACAAGACCTAAAATAACGTTTAGTCCTTTCTCCATGTCAAAAAAATATCTTTAAAATTTACAAACATCATATGTGAAAACTATAACACATTTCAAAAAGGACCAGGAAATATTTTTTTTCTCTTCATAGACGCTAGTTCATAATTTTTCTGATCAAAGACCTCATGGCCTGGAAGTGGATGGAGGTGACTTAGGCTCCCCATATGAATTAATCCTACCAGTTGCTGGAAAAAGGCTGGATTGGAAGATGCAGCAGAGGTATTAATCATGGTGGCACAAAAACTGCTCCAGCAGATCCCTGGTTCAACATCTGAGATCTCTGTCTAGTCGAAGGAACAGCCAAGGATGGGTGGTATAAATGGTATATATAAGATATGCGATATAAATTGGGCCAACAATAGAGATTTTGATTATACTGACCTATCGCGATAGATCATTATGTCATCAAAATGCATCACGCAAGCCTGATTTATGCTTGTCCGTATCATAGATGGTCAGTATCCATAGACACACAAGCTACATGTAAATCCTTAGCATGTATGATAAACTACTCAGTGGCTATTACTCCACTGTTACAGTAGTAGCTACTACACGGTGGAGGAGCAAGGCTGGGCTGTAAATAAACAATCAACGGTAGTCAATAATTATAACAGAAAGAAACATATTACCCCCTACTGTTCTGGCAGTGTATGACACCCACCAGCTGATGGAAAACTTTGAAAGGGCTCATGACTGTGATCCGACTGTGTGGCCACGCAGTACACAGTTGGAGAAACATAAAGGCTGAGTTCTGCTTCAGATATTTATTATTTAAATATCTGCACGTTTATATTTTGTGTCATGTAAAATTTAATACTGCTTGGAAGTTAAGTTACTCGTAAAGTTTTCTATAATGTTAAATGTAACATTCTATAATGTTATAATGTCTATAAACAAAACTTTTTACTCCTCACACATTGCCAGAAAAATAGAATAACTCTCTCTCTCCTCTGATGGGAGATTCCCCCTGTGGCGTGTTTAGACTTGGAATTGTCTGAGCTGCTAAAACTTGTGATGAATGTGTTGCAAAATGAATTTTACATTAGCATACAGTAATAGTTTTGACTATTTTATGTTAATTAATAGTTCAGACAACAACGCCCTGCTAGAATGACTTTACTATGGTAATATAATACTCAGTTAGAAATGGTTATATTGAAATTTACATACCAAAGTTTACCACAATATATACCGTCTACCATCTATGGTTCAAAGTATACCACCATATAAATATCAGGCCATATTGCCCAACCCCAGGAAAAGCTAAGGAGCATCTACGGTATGATACAATACAATACGATGCAATGCGATACAATACTCCTCAGTCATGAATGAGACCTGAGCTAGTGGATGACACACACACACACACACACACACACACCACCCCCATATTGTGATGGCTACATTTTTCACACAATGAAGTAAATTACATCAGCAAAGACAGCTCATTAGTCTCAGTGAATGATCAGTGAATGATCAGAACAGTGCTTCAGGCGAAAGATTAAAAAAGGCTCTGCTAAGTGATGAACACTGAAACCTCTCTAGCTGGTGACATAGCTTAAGATGAAGTACATTTCACAGTGGTTACATTTCTTCAACAAAATTATGGACATGGAGGGCTCATTTCTAATTCATTACCACAAGTAGTTCTGCAGCTTATATTTACCATACCCAAGGTCGTGTTTCACATTGAGCCATCTAATTTTTTTTTTTTGACAACTTTTGTATTGCTGATAAAACTTGACAGTATGTAGGCTGAGCCATAGTTTCTACACCGAAATATTGTGTAAATCTTTGGTAGAACCAACCTTAACTTCAACAGATTTATCTACACTAGCTTTTGGCTACACTCAACCTCTGTCGATCAGGTCACATAGACCAGTGTTCACTCACACACATCCATCATCTCTGTTGATTCATGACACTTTTGAGATTTCACTGGTTGTTCTTCCCTCACTGGGCAACTATTGATACTGACCACTGAGAACATCCCACAGAGCTGTAGTTTAAAATGTTCTGACATAATTGTCAGCCATCATAGAGTCACTCACGTCCTTACATTGCAGACTTTTTCTGCTTACAATGTTAACTTAGAAGACAAAATGTTTACTTGATACCTGATATGTCCCACTGACAGGTGCTACTTTAACCAGTGTTATGTATCCATTCCAGTCTGCTTGTCAAAGTGTCCTTAGTCAACCCCAAGTTTGCTTTCCATCAGTGTGAGTATATATAGAGGTGCTGTGTAAATTTCAAGTGTAGTTTAAAGTTTTGAGAGTTTGAGAGTGGTCTTCAGAAAACATAGAAACATGCTACATAAATGCAGTCTATTTAGCATTTTAATCTTTGCATAGTTGCATTTTAAGATGTTTTTTTTTCTTAGATGATTTTGTGCATTGTCAGTTCCAATTGCCCAGTTACCCTGGCTGTTGTACAGCTTAAGATGTGGTGACTATTAAATCATAAATGCTAAGAAAATGGATTCTTTGTTGATGATTTTGCCTTTTCTCAGTGTTGAGATTAGATAGGGAAAAAAAAAAAGAGAAAAGGGACAGCATCGCCTGCTGTCACTGCTGAGAATAAAGAGGAAGCAGATTAGATGTAAAACTAAAGACTGCAATCAACCCAAAGGGCATCCGTCAATTAACAAATGAATACAGGTGAATAGGAAGCAAATATATTCAAATTTATTCACTGACAATAATTACATTCACTGCAACTTTGACATATTGGCTGATGCGGACTATTCACTCACTAAAACGTGCTGCAGAACATTAGGTGGTGTCAGTCACTCAGTTTTGTGTGTGTGTGTGTGTGTGTGTGTACTGTGCTATTTGTCTACACTGCCACCGTACTCTATTGTTCACATTTTGTGACTTTCACAGTTATCTGTTAATTTCTAGCTCCCTAATCTCATCTTCCACAAGGAGATTCAAATATGAAGGTCTAATGGGAGCGAAAGACGTGAAGGGTGTGGGCACAAAGTGGTCTGAAGGGTCAGTATTTAAAATATATATTGTGAAGAGCTTATAAAATTCACATCGAGAAAATGAATGGAGGAAAAAAAGAGAAGAGACAGCATGAGAACAAGATGTAAGGAGTACAGGAACAGGTCCAAAACAATACAGACAAGAAAGTGTTATGAGCCAAGTGAGGTTGACTGAAAGAGGACAATAAGTAAGAATAAGTGCGTAACTGAGAGAAGCTTCCAAACAGAATACCAAAAGGATAATTTATATATCACACTTTACTGATGAAGAGCTATATCGCTTTCCTCCAGTTTGAATCTCGTTGAGTGTTAATTGGGCTGAGTCTATCACCTAGACAGAAGGGCTTGGACGCATCCGTTGCTTGGACATATGGCCAACAGCATGATCCAGAAAGCTGCCAAAAAGAGGGATTACTATCACAGTGATATGGGTAATCACAGAGGATTCTCTCATAACAACAGTGAGAACACACTGTAGCTACTGAGCAATGCAGATTGTATCTATAAAAAAACACCACAATGCTGCATGTTGTAGCTGCATGATCACACACATTTTCCCAATAACAAAGAAAAATATTTGGTAATAGAATAGACAAGAGACAATGCATGACTGCGTAAGTGTTTTGGTGAACATAAAGAGGCAGGCTAGATATGTGCTGCTGTTTCCAGTCTTCGGGGTAAGTCAAGCTGACTGCTGTTTATAGCGTACAAATAAAGAATAAAGAATAAAGAAGAGCTAAAGAATAAAATAGAGCAACAACATCTTAGCAACATAATATTGCACAACACTTTGACCCACAACAGGGTAAAAGCAAGGAGATATCAGTCTCACAGCCTCTGGAAAGAAGCTTAACCTAAGTCTGGTGGTCCTGTCTGTAGTTCTACTTGACCTCCTGCCTGAGCAGAGACAAGTAAATAGTCCATTTGCAGAATGACTGGGGGACCTGTTCCTGCACCTTTTGTTATATTTTTGGTGAGTGGCAGGCAGAGGCGATTTCTCTAAAACTCTAAAAAGGGAAGCTCAGCTTCCTTTAAAATGTCAAAAATTAAATGGTCAAATATGTAAAGGTTGTGTTAACATTTCATTCACTATAAATGTGTTATTTTTATTTTATATGCTATTTTATGTCATAGCTACTTAACTTCTTTGTCCCGCCCCCGGACGCTCAGAGTCTCCGGGGGTGAATGGAGCTATGGGTGGACCTCGGCTGGCCTGGATGCTGAGTTTCCGCATGATGATTGTAGGATCAGTCGAAAGGCTGAATTCCGTTTCGATCGACAGGTATTTTGAGATATACACCATCACATCAGTCCCATCGCGGATTTTGCAAGCGAAGTCGAAAGACAAACTTCAACCCATTTGTTGGTATTTACTCAGCGAAAGTACTTGTTCTACAAGTGGTGGTACACCACACCACTACAGAGTCCCTAAACTATAGAGTATAACAGATAAAAGATAAAAAAGTTGCTCTCTTCCTACTGCAACTGTGACTTAAGCATTTTGGTATACTGCAAAATATATGCCATGCACCAATACGCAATAAAAACTTGAAACACACTCCTCTGTGTGTTACCATCAGTATATCAATTTTTGGAGATGGTTTGTGGCATATGTAATATGCAAACCACGAGGATTTCAATCAGTCATTGTGTCTAGCTCTCATGATTTAGGCTTGCAAAGTGGGGATGTAACTTAAAAATTAAGCTCAACAAAGCAAAACAGAATTCAGCGCAACAGGTATTTGATTGTTTTGATTGACAGCTTGAAGCCCGACATTATTCTAATGTGCGCATGCACACAGCTCTTTTGCCTTTTGTCAAGGAATTAGTTATTTATACATTTTTTAACATCATTTTTTGATGAGAAACATAGGCTATACTATAGCTAATTGAAACCAATCACAACATCCCACAACAGCAGGGTTGGGATTATAGGACATAAAGCCTCAAATTTTATGCAGAAATAGTTTTATTTATTTGCACAATGAGTAATTTCATACAGTTCTGGCCTCTCACTTATAAATTACATTTGCTTCTTGTAGATTAACTTCATCCGGAGATAAGGCTGCTGCAGTTTCTTGATTACATGGAAGAAAATGGCCACTTTCCAGTAAAAAGTAGTATAAATCGTTTGAAATGAGCTGGTTTTATTAACTGGTTTCAAAGTATGATCTTCACGATCATTATCAATATGTTTTTCATCTAGGTCAAAAAGACAAAAAACAACAATTAAGTTAATAACTTTATTAAAGAAACCCATCAAATATTCAGAGAAAAAAATATTCTGGTCAATTTTCTGAAATTTTTGGTCAAATGTTCTTTGGCAGCACTTATTAGTGACACATGATGTTCTTATTAAGTGGCAACCTACTTTGACATCACACAGTGGTTCATGTACTGTTATTTGGATTTTGGGTGTTGCCAAGTTACCATACCTTGACCCACTGCTATTTTTTTTAAAATAATTATTCATTTTCATAAGCGGATATAGTTGATTGTAAATTTTTCCACAGGGTTTTAATGACTACATATTTATCCATTTTTCATGATATTCATAGAGACCACATTTGTTTTCCACCAACATATCAATAGCCTGTTGCTGTGACCACATTGTTTTTACTGTTATCATTAGTTACTTAGAGCATCTGGTTAAGGTTTGAGAAAAACGAATTCGTGTGACTTAATACAGAAAAAAGTCACTATTTACACTGTCTGTGATTTTGTTGCCATAACTGAACCACAGGCAGGACTATGGATGCAGGCTCCGGTCTCTGGTGTGACTCTCACGTTGAACGCCTGCCATCTATCCAGCCACCTCCGAATGACTCTACTGCTGTTAATAAATGAATATATTGAAAAAATATGTTACCTCTGAATATAACCCAGACAGTGATTATATTTCCTGCACAACTGATTTGCTGGTGGAGTTTACTTTGAAACATCATTTCTAGGAGGCAAGTTTGTGTGTGTGTGTGTGTGTGTGTGTGTGTGTGCCCTATGGATCTCTCACTCTGTAGGCTACACACTGACAGTTTGTAGCCTCTCAGGTTGAAACCCAGAGACCACACATGCTCATGGAGTGTAATCGTGCCAGTGCTCTGCTGTGAACATTACAGATCTGTGAAATTTTCTCACTTGCATATTAAACAAATACAAAATGACAAATGCACCAGTTTGAATGCTGAACAGCTGAATAGAGACTTCACCTCCCATATCCACACTGACCACTGTCAACTATCAACATGTTAAAATACCTTAAACTTGGCAAGTATTTCTACTCTATAAACTCTTTAAAGAGTCAATGAAAGACTGTTTTCCTTTAGCATGTCAGCAGGTGTCAAGCACACACTCTGTTATCATCTCATTATTTCTGCTGAGCTTTGAAGGGAGAGAGAATATGAGATGCAAGGTGAGAAAAAGGAGACATTTAGTTTTTGCAAGCTATTTTCCCAGCTAATGAATTCTGACCTTTTGAATGTTTACTTGTCCCTATTTCTGAGATGAGCTGGGTTTTGAGAAAAGGCGAAAAAGTGGTCTTGAAAATAAAACAGTACCCTGTGAAAAGTTTTAAACAAGGAGTGTTTTACGTTCTTAGAGGGAAAGGTATCATTATTCGGGAGATTTTTTTTTTTTTTTTTTTTTTTTCCCTTTTCACTCTCACTCTTTTATCTATCTCCTCTCCATCTATCTTCATCTTTTCATTTGCTCCCCATTTCCCTCAGCTTTTTTTTTCTATTTTCCTGAGTCTGGCCAACAGATGGGAGAAACTGTGATTTATCTATTTGGCAGTGATTGAAAGAAAACTCTTCACACACACACATGCTGCACATACCGTAGACTAAACCAGACCTAACCTCTCTCTAACACTAATTTATCTCCTCAACCCTGAAAATAATTTCCTCTTAATGTCCTTGATGTCACTTTTGATGGTATTTTCATTATTTTACATTTCAAATTAATTTACATAACTTACTTTACAATTAACCTGCAATTACAACATTATATCATGGGATAGTGTAAAAATACCTTTGTCTTTCAGCCAATGTTACATAAGAGCTGCAATTAACTGTGAAACCCTATTTTTTTTTTTTTCTGGGAAGCTTTGGTTTAATGTTTGGGTTCAGGTTCAGACATTAATGAGAGAAACACTAACAAGTTACTTTTAGCTCTTTCTAATTATAAGTTCTGCTTCCACATGGGAAAAAAAGGCTGAGTAGGTGCATTTGGACCAATATGTCTTGAGGGAATATGTTTTTTTTTTTTTTCTGAATATCATAACATGAATGAGGAGCTCCACTCTGTTGATGTTTGACTTCTACTGCCCAGCGCCACACACACACTTTAAACACAACAGCCATGAGTTAAATGTAAACATACTATATGATTTGAAAGTCTTATAAACATGTGCATTAGTGTTATAAGTGTTAGCATTCACTAAACATCTTTCTACAAAATGTGTTTGTAGATCAAACACCAACAACAGGAAGTATGGAACAATATGATGACTGATCTGTGTCTGTGGCATTTCCTGTTGTGCCAGATAGTCTTTATCTCCTTAGCAGCAGGTTTTTTTTTGTATGCACCCAAAGTAATCTGCAGTTCATTAACAGTTTACAAATTGATATTTCTTCACAGACAGACAAACAGCTGCTCAGAAATCCTCTATATGTATGGATATGTTGATTCACATACAGATGAGGGCTCATGGCCATCCATCAGGCAGAAGAAGCTTCTCGGGCATCCTTGGGGGATGAGCCCTTACAGACGCACAGAAGGTGCAGGGTGTGATGGTACATGTGTCCTGCTGAGATCGTGAGGAGCATCTGAATTAGCTCTCTGGTTATTGTGACTGACGTAGCCCCCTGTGCCACAGTGGCAGGACATGGTGAGAAGAATGATGTGCTAGCCATACACGGTATGGCTAGCACATACTGTAGTTATCACAGTATGATCACAGTAGATCACAGTAGTTATTTAAAAGATTTTGCAGACAAACAATATTCCACATTCACATGTTGCAGCAACAACAACAACATTTCTATGCCTTTTTCCTTCCTTTCAGTGTTTGTTATTTTTCCACGTCAGTCATATTTCAGCTGTTTAGTACTGGGAATACAACTGATGCTGTAATGACTCCATATTTTCAGTGCATGACACACTCATCGAACCATAAAAATCATCATACGGCCAGTAAATGAGCAGTTGATAGGTAATTAGTGCTAGCTCAGACTGCAAATTCTGACAAAGGGAAAGGCAATGGGACATGTGGGCATCACTCATTAGGCATCACTCATCCAAATCAAACTGGCAAACGCATTCTGCCCAAAAAGGCTTGGAAAGCTTCTGAATCCAATCTGTTCATGTGCATGTGGGTCAGTTGATCCAAATAGTAGAATCTATACCTCGGCTTTAGATGTGGTTTGTAACCCTGAATCAAACTGTTGTTATTGATGGCAACTTTGCACACACACCTCTCCCCTACCCTACCCCTGTAGCTGTTTATATATCAACACTGAGCAAGCCAACATATCAGCATACACTTAACAATCATTTGCCTTTCTTAATAAAAGTGCTCATGAGGATTAAGTCTGAAAGTATTAAAGACCCATATTTCCCACAATATTTGCCCATGCTGTGCTGTTACAGTTCACCATAAAATATGGCACAGTGTGAAACTGGCAATACCACATCATGCTGAGTATAACTTAGTCTCACTTTGCCAACTCCAAACCCAACCATCTGCCATGTTCTGTCACATCAATACTAGAGCTCATTAAGATTTGTTTCTTCAGCTCTCTTCTATTTATACAAGTGGTTTTTTTGGTTTGTTTCTTTCCTCACCATTGCCCGCAACAATGTGATTTATCCTCAAAAGGTATATATTTAATACAGGTCCACTGTCTTTTTATTCTAATTCCAACATGATTTCAGCACTCAGTTGGCTGACCATTGTGATGCCAGGAAAAAGCCTGCAGGCGATGTGTATAGAGCTGCTGTATACCGCATTTAAAAAAAAAAAAAAAAAAAAAAAGGAAACCTTTCTATTTGATACAAGATCAAGCACAAGCAAGTCAGACAGTCAGCCTGTCAGACAGGCATGGGGATGTCAATGGAAGAAAAACAAAGAGAAAAGGAGCTGCTGTTACAGCTTTTCCCAAAAAGCTTGTTAATCCCAATTTAGCCATCACAGAGATGAGGGAGGTGTAAATTTGTGCAGCTGTGTATTTAGACATGTGTGTGTGTGTGACAGAGAGAGAGAGAGAGAGAGAGAGAGGATGTGGAGTAGGGAATAAAGTCTTCTTGCAGCCTTGCTTCAAGAGCTGTCACGTCAGCCAGCCAATTAGTCTGATGGCCAATGAAAAGTTAATTTCTTCGGTCTACTAGCAATGCTGTGTGTTTGCAGTGGGAGTGAACAGGGGGTTAAGACATACTATAAAAAACCTTTGTTAAAAGTGAACAAAATTCTGGTTGGAAGTGTTAAATCTTACACATCTTCCTTGTTAAATAAAGGTCAAGTGGAAGACCAAGATTTTACCAAGTTGTGTGTAAAAAACATCTTATTTGTTATCAAATTGTTCAGCAAGAAGAATTAAGCAAAAAGACCTAGTATTTTTTTCTTTCACACTGGGCTAGAGCAGTTGTGACCTCTTTGTCTCTGATCTTTTTGCTAAGATGGGCTTAATGTTGCCCAGCATGATATCAATCTTGTTATCTCACTGCGATGGAGAAAAAACAAATAAGCAGCCTTCAACAAACATGTGGTAAAGTTAGTTATTAGTTCTGTTTTTAGTCTCCAGTAAAGAATCTGCATATTGTTCTGTAGCTACATTCTGTTTATCTTAGCTTCTTTAATTACTGAAAATTGGGTTGGTGAGAGAAGTAAGAGTTAACCAAACCAGTCAACTGGAAATGTACACAGACTTACGAATCTATCAAGATGCAGTGTCTTCTGAATGCCCAGACCAATTATCCCCCATTCACCATGCAATTTGTTAGTGAGTGCACGTCTGTGTGTCTCTGAGACAACAGAGAAGAGCACAGACAGAGACTCTTTCTCTCTTAATTAGTGCTGAATGTACGGAGACTCATACAATGTTCAGAATGCACATACACACACAGACACACATTCAAAGATTTAATCCATTGGATACTTCTGGAGAGGCAGCCTATTTTACCTGTCAGTTCTACACACACACACACACACACACACACAAACAACTGTGTGTACGTGTACATGTGGCTCTACATATATACATTGGGGGAAGCAAGTATTTGATCCACTGCTATTTTGTAAGTTTACTTGCTTACAAAGAAAGAAATATTCTCAATTTTTTATGCTACTTTCATTTTAATGCAGAGAGACCAAAAAAAAACATTTTACGTAAAAAGTTATAAAATGATTTGAAGGTAATTGAATGAAATAAGTATGTGATCTCCAAGCAAAACATGACTTGTTGTTTTTGCAGAAACCCTTGTTGGGAAGCACAGCAGAAAGACATTTCTTGTAGTTGGTCACCAGGTTTGCACACAACTCCTCTTTTTGGCCCACTCCTCTTTACACAAACTCTCTGAAACCATTAAATTTCTTGGCTGCCGCTTGCCAACTTGACGCTTCAACTCCCTCCATAGATTTTCTATAAGGATTGAGATGTGCTTCTTCTCCTTTGTTGCCTTGTCATGCTGGAAGACCCATCTCTAGTGTTCTGGCTGAGGGAAGGAGGTTCTCATATATGACTTTATGGTACATGTGATTGCTTAATTGACTGTGTCTGTGGTCCACATGGGAACAGACTATTTGTGGGAGCCAGAAATCTGGCTGACTTTTTTATGTAAAAAGTTTTTTTTTTTTTTGGGATTTTTGGTTGATATTCTGTCTCTCTGCATTAAAATGAAAGTGCCATAAAAATTAGAAACTGTTTGATTCTTTGTAAGTGAGTAAACTTACAAATTGGGCAGGAGATGTCCATCAAAACTAGCATAGTAGCATAGTTGAATGTAGAATTTTCCCACAGGTAACAGGGTAAATATAAGTATGTCTGTGTCTGCAACTGAGATGAGATGATGGCATAATTGTTGGGTAAGAGCACTTTGTTCTGCACAACCTAAAACAACACCTACTTATTGGTATCAACACATTGAAATATAATCTGGGTGGGAAAGCTGCCACAGCGAGTGCATTAGCTCCTGTTCTGTTTAGTCAGAACGTACTGGCACTGTTGAACAAGGACAGGTGCAACCCCAAGAGGGTAATTAGTTTCTTAGTAGAACAGTATAGAAAATGTGCACTGAGCACCAGAAAAGGTGCTCAATCCAGCATTTGCGTTTTACAGAGCTCCACCATAAAGACAGATGTTTTAATAATATATCATAATCATTTCCAGCTTTCGGTGCAGGTGGAAGCTTTCAGGCGTCCAGTAGGACTAACAAACATAGCAACTTATTGACTCAAAGTGTTCCTGAATAGTTAACATCGGATACTAACATCTGACTGAACCTAACCCCATCCACAAGAAGAAGAAGAAAGTAAAAGTAAAACCTGCAAAAGTTGATTAAATGACAGGGTCAGACTTCTAAGGAAATGGAATTTTTTTTTTCCTATCTTCAGCTTAAAAAACAAACAAAACAAAAGCAAAAATCAGTGCAGAAAACAGCAGGAACCTGACTTCCAGTTTCAATCAAATGTCTTATTTTTCACAATTTTAACATGAATGTACTTTGAAATGGGATTTCTTCAGTCCCACAAGTCTCTGCAGGATGCCATTATTTTACTTCTTTTCTTCCTGTTTTTATCTGTCTTTCATTTTCTTGTGTGGCGTCACACTGACTGTTTGACTTTTGTAAATCACTTCTGAACTTTTGTAATGTGATAAACTTTTTGTTCACTTCTGTCGTTGCATATACCTACTTTATAACACACTCCATTTGGATTCAGACAGGTCCCCAAAGATGAACACTTCCTTGTAATTCCATCAGTCATTAAATATTAACACAATGAAGCAGTGTCCTCAGTTGCGAAAAGTGATAAAGGAGTGCAGTATACTAGCTCTCACTGGAGGTGTCTAATGAAAATTTAATATTTATGTAATAGTGTTTTGAGTGATATTTTCAATATTCCGTAATGACACAGGGAAGTCTTACTGGGTGCTAATTAACCCCCTATCCACATAATAATCTCAGCTCTCCTTTTTTATGTTTCTCCTCCTCCCTCTTTCAAATATCATAATTCAGCCCATCACTTTGGGAAATTAACACTCCTTTACATGATTTCTTTTCTCCACTCTGCCACAGCATCTGCGCTTTTTGGCAAGCCTATCAACATGTGTATTCCCAAACACCCAGCTACCAGCACTCTCTGATCTGACTACCTGGACAGAAAGAGTCACAGAAAAAAAAAAAAAAAAAAAAAAAAACAGACAGTACACATTCCTTGAACAACGTTGCCAGAGGTGTCATGTCAAGGTGACACTGGGGGTTTGGGCGCAGTGCTTCAGTTTTCCAGGTTTGAACTGCAACAGAATATGCTCTCGTTGAGATAGATTGAGATAGATTCAAACAGTTCAGATATTTTATATCACTGTATAATTTTTAGCTTATTCTGCTATAGGCGCAAACAATTTTCAAATACTGCATTAAATGAGTCTAGAACATATGGGTACATTCATTGTCTGCAATGTATTGCTTCAAAGATACTAGCTATCTTCATCATTAAGGTAGAGTGCATTTATTAAACATTGCGCAACAGCTTTTAGGGAGAAGGCTGGGAGTCTGGCTGGACCTGTATTAGTTACAAGACAGTCACACGGTAGTTTACAGCTGAACTCAACCTCACTGGAGCAGGAAAGCTACAGAGGAGCAGGATAAAACTCTCCAGGCAAATCCAGCACAAGCTGTTACTTAAAATAACCACTTTTATTTGTTTCAAAAATATCTCAAGCCTCAGTGTAAATGAGTTATCCTTAAATGATCATAGCAAAATTGCTCAGTGCAAGACAAAAAACAGTTAACTGTTTGTAGTCACCAGCAAGTTGTAATGTCTAATGTCTGGGACATTGTAGATAAATGTCCCAGGTTTGGTGTTAAAGCAGTAGGGTCAGATTGTGGGGTATCACCAAATGATGCATTTCCTCTGTCTGTCAGTTGACCTTACTACCAAGTGAACTACAACCTGATTGAGCTACAACTCTGCAGGCTGTATCCGGTCCTGGCTCTGACCACTTCTCAACCAACCACTTCACACCTCACTTCCAGCCATCTGCCCTCCCCCACCTTGAGATCCGTGAGAGGTATGCCGGATATTCAACAGATTTAACATTGGAAAGGCACCGGTCATGTGCTCGGCTTTGTCTCTCCTGCTTTGCTCTAAACAGTGCATTTCCACTCCTACTGATATCCTGAGTTGCTGCTTTTACATATAAGAACATAATCAGGCAACTGTTGACTGGCAATAATCCAATTCCTTCAATGTCATGGCAACAGGAAATACAATTTTTGGCCCTGGGGTGAATTATTAAAGCAACCAGATCGGCATAGATACATTTCTGCTGGGATACATGGTAGCCTTCTTAATAAGCATGGCACAACTTTATATTTCCAATGTATCCATCATAGAGAAATAAAGGTTTCAGAATTTTCATATAGAATTTCAAATACTCTCAGCTGGATCTCCTGCAGTTTACCAACTAAGCTAACAGCCAGCACATGATGCAGTCAGCAGGAGACTGCACATCACTTTACAGCATCTACAACATGTGAGCTTTGGAGCTTTCACTCTTGAAGCTCTTCAGCTGACTGCACCATTGTCTCTTGGTGGATCTCTGTCTTCTAATAAAACACCATGTAATGCCAAAACAGCATCTCTCTGACTCACTGACTCAGCTCAGAAATAATACTGTGGCAGCTTAAAATAACTGATGAGAGCTTTGCACCTGGGGCCCATTTTAGAAAGTAGGTTTAGTGAAAACTCAGGGTTAGTTTTCACTAAACCTACTTTCTGAAACGGGCCCCTAAATGTCTGTTCAGGAGTTTGGAGTGGTTGCGTGATGTGTTGTGTCTGTTTCCTTGGTGAGACTAAGACCAAAACTGTTCATGCACACGCAGCTCCACTTAGAGCACCTCTTACAATCTGATACATCCTGATACAACAGCTCTTCAGTGGATTCTACATTTACAACGCTCATGTTCAGTGTTTCTTCTGTCACAGGTGCAGATATGGATTTCTTCTGTTTAAATCATTGTTGCTGTATTTTACAATAAAACAAACAGAATGAAAAAGAAAAAAAACAACAATATTCTGATCAGACTACATAAATCCCAGCCTTGAGATAAGTGGTGGCTGCTGCAGGCTTAATTTTGTATTCTCAACTTGTGATTAAAGACAGATGCTTTTCTAATTGCTCAAACATGCACTAATGATGCTGATATTATTCACAGTTTAGTGATCCACTCTTTGTAATTATTGAAAACACGACCTCTCCTCGTCCTTCACAGGGAATCGATAAATACGTGGTAGGTTGAAAGAGGAAAGTTAAAGCTGTGCACTGCAGCGCTGGTTGCTGGGTCACTGATATGGGCTGATTAACATATATATTCAGCTGGGAGATATTTAAGATGCTGTTAAGGCACATGTGTTTGCACAATGGATATCCCTATATCCCCATCCCTATTTTTTTGTGCCACTGATTCTTCCACAGGCAGCAGAGAAGTGGAGACAGCAGTGAGGATACTGGCAACCCTTATGTATTCTAATCACACATTTCATGTTTTACAGCACTTTCTCTTATGGCTCACTCCCATATTCATACAGACAAAGAGGTTATGGCTGACCAACTACACATTGTGTTGGTTGACAGACAACAGAAGAAGGCAGTGATAAATGTAGAAAGCGACAGCAACGTCAGAATAAAAGAGCATGAGGAGATGCAAAAATACCAATAGCTGAAAGAGAGGCTGGAAAATAATGAGTAAAAGCAAGAGTCGTGCCTGTGGTAATCGGCACACTGACCCCGAACCACAGAGTGACTTCAGCAGATTCTAGATACAACATCTAGAGTCTCTGTCCAGAAGAGTACAATCCTAGGAACAGCTAAGATACTGCATAGAACTCTTCAACTCCCATGGCTGAGCTAGATGAAGACACACAGACACACCACCCCAGTGGGGGGTGATAGGGATTTTTCTATACACTTATTAGAGACAAGATACTGGAAGCAATAAGAGAGAAATTACAACTCAATGATAGTGCACCCAGCACTATAATGAAGCCCCCTAATGGCTAACCCTGAGTGGGCTTCATTCCTGTTGTAAGGGGCAGACCAATTTTCATCTTTCACAGTGAGAGTACTTATCATTTCAAACACACAATGAAATTTAACAGACCACTTTAGACCACTAGACACAGATCGTGGAGTTAATTGCACTGAGTAAATTTTAAACTGCTGGAAATGTTGGAAAGATTTCTGCTCTCTGGTCCATGACACTGAAGCTGTGACGTATACTGGGCTCTTCCTCACCTGAGGTCCCAACAACCACTGATCCACTGAACAGTGGACATCATAATACACAGTTAGTCTTATTAAATGTCTTTCTTGTCCACTTGGAGAAAACGTGTACAAAATAAACTAGGGGAGGTGTAGAATGCATAACACAAGCTAATATTTAAATTAACTGCTAATGCACTGTCATTCAGGTGGATCTGACTTATCCTTGTTGACCAACACAGTTGCATTGCACGGATTGTGCTGTCTGTGATGCTCAAGCTTAGGTCTGAAAATATATAATTAATAATGCAAACCAAATTGCACCCCCCAGATGTCTAAAGCCAGCAATGCCAACTGGAATTATTGAGCAGTACTTGCAGTACTATACAAGCAAGCCACTGCACATGAAAAGGCTCCAAAGATAAACACAGAAATCTTGATTTGAATTTCAGTGGAAGATAATGTAAAGAAAGGGTAGGTTTTAAAGATGATGAATATATCACCTTTGGGAAGATGTCAGCTGGGGCAGAAATAAGAACTTCTGTTTGTCATGTTCAGGTGTGGAAATGAATTACCCATTCAGCAAAACAGACATTTGCATGTAACATATAATTTAAAAGTAATAGCAAGGATTGTTGTCTGATTATTAAAACATACCTGAACCTTGCTGTTCTATTAGATAACACAGAATAACAACAGAGCACAGAGCGTATTGTTCATTGTGGACCATGCATTTTTGGAATAAGGCTCTAAAGTCAATCCCTGTTTTATGCTGGTATGACAGCAAAGAATAATAGATATTTTGGAATTGTAGTAGCAGGAAACACATAAAAGATTTTTAAAGACATTTAAAATACAGTCATTCCATTTAAATGAACAAGATCTACTTCTCACTGCCACGGCTGACTGGGGCAGATCAATTTCAATATATATATATATATCACTTTGCAGGTTTTTTTTTTTTTTGATTATTATTGTTGTTATATCATGAAAATATATGGAGTACATTTGGAGTATTGACCAAATTACATTTTTTTATATTTTTATATTCATCAGAAGAATGACAACCTTTGAATGAACTTACACACATTTGGTAAAATATTACATTAACACCAGTGGTTCATTACCATCTAATAACAGCCACAATTGTTGTCAACTATGTCAACTCAGTGTGATGTGATGTCACATTTTCTTACATACTTACATCGTGTTAAGGCTTAAATTATCACGTCATAATAAATCACGTTCCTCCTATGACTTGAAAATCACATTTGATTAGGAATTAATTTAACTTAATTACTGATTGAATTATATATACTATGCTGAGTGTGTAAACAATTTTCCTGACCTTTACCCGCAGGACACAAAATTTTCATCCACAAAATTAATTAATCGCCATATCTTATTGTAAATCCAAAATGTAAGTAGTTGTATAGGATTATTCCCAAGGACAAGTTGTAGTGACATAGGCTGATACCAAGACACATATAAATGTATCCCATCAGCCTAATGAGCCCGAAAGCTTCATGAAGCCTATTGATTTATCGTAATACAGGCCGGGTATGTATGTTTTTTTGTTGTGAGCTATCATGAGATACAGAGCTTTCAAAGTGTGATTACAGCCACATTTGTTTCATTGAGACCTCTGTTGTACCACTGGGGCAGGCAAACAAATCCAGCTTGGTCTTTCATTATCCTACTTTGAAAAAGAACATCATTTTTTGAAAGAAAATAAATACTTTTCTGCTTTTAATCCTGATAAGTCAGTGTGTATAAGGCATCATGTCCCTGTTTCTAAATTTCCCTTCAAATTAAAAAGTCATATAAACCCACCAAGGCATAGGTGCAGTGTAAGGAAGTTGATTTCTGTAAGATTCAACCCTAAATGTGTACAATCATGAAGACTAAGTTGAAAGATTTTTTCATCCTCATGATTTTGACGCTATGGCTACTGCAAGCAGTAGTTTACTGTAATTGTCACAGAGCTCATAATGTGGAAAATATTGTATTTACGTCAAACTTGATGGCTATTCAATTGGTGTGTGAATATTTGCAATATAGAGCAGGACAGTCTAAGATGACTAACTGACTCAAACTGCTCTAGTTGTGACCTATGATGATTTCATCTTTGCAGATGAGTTTGTTCATCCTCCTGCAGTGCGGCACAGATGCTGCTCCTCCAGTAGACCACGTAGATGACGCTTGTTACTACCGACTGGTAGAAGATGTCCAATATCTTACTGCACACAGTGAATAAGTTGAGCTTCATCAAAAAGTAGAGTCTGCTCATCTCCTTCCTGCACACAGTGTTAATGTTGGGTGTCCACATAGACAGCAGATTGGACGGGAGGACCAAGTACTTGTATACAGTTGTTGTGTGTGTAAACAGGTGACTGTGTGAAGTGCTTTGAGTTGTCACAAGAAGACTAGAAAAGCTCGAGGTAAATCCAGTCCATTAAACATTTCACTATTTATGTTGTTATGTGAAAAAACAACATTTAATGAGGAAGCGTTTACAGTGGTGACCTCCATATCCCAAAACATCATCCCACTGATCCTCTCAACATTACAACTGTTCTCTCTACCTCCAAGTGTCCTGTTTTCATCCAAGCCATGTTTCCACTCCTCTCACCTGCGTCCAATTCAATTTTCTTTACCATGAATGTAAAATAATTGAAAATAGTCACTACTGCCATAAGTATCATACTTAAGCAGTAACCTACACAAGGTCAGAGCATTTTGTTTTCTGCCCACTGGGTCCCTAAGGGCCACAGTATATACCTCAGTTACATGCAGTAAAACCAGGAAGAATTCACCTTGCAACCAAGGTTATATATTGTTTTCTATTATCTAGTATACATTGTTATCCATCACACTCTATCTTTTGGCTCTATTAAGTCTGATCTAGTTTAACTTCTTTTGTTAGCACACCTGAGTTTGTCGAGGAAAGAACAAGGTTGTTATTTTTTTATTATTTTGTTATAGTCATCCAGAGGACTCTGGACTCTGAATCGAATCAGTGCTACGTTAGTGGAGAAATCACTGCGGTGACAAGCCTAGCCAGGCAGCTAATGAGCTAAGTGATAGGGGCAGGTTGCTAATATCATAGTATCACTGTGTTTTTGTGTCACTAAAGAGGCTTTGATCATAACAAATGTCTGCAACAAGTTAAAACATTGATCGACCCATCCAATCCAATTCATCCAAGGGTTAGGATTAGAGTTAGGGGTAGAGTATTCAACCTTATGGTGGCACTGGAGAAAAATCACATGGGACCAGCATTGCCTTTAGAGTTTAGTTCAGTGTACACCAAAGAAGCAGAAATTTGCCAACACAGCACTGTCAACAATAAGAACTGGTGCAAAAAAAAAAACATTTGGGTATGCTACTGAGCTGCTATAGAGTTTTTAATTAGTTTGTGTTCAGAAATATTCACATGGTGAGGAAAACCTAGACTTAAAGAAGAAAAATGGCATGGAAAAAATGCATTAAATGTGATTTCCTTTATCGAAATATCCCATGTAATTTTCTACAACTTCAAAGTCATCAATGAAAAAGTCATTAAATTTGCCTGAGCACTTCAACAGCCACATGCAGTATCCAATGAGTCCACTCTACAGTCAACAAGCAGTTAATAAAGTGATAATGAGAAGCTCAGTGTCATCCCATCCTGCATCACCTGCAGCTGCTTCATGTTAAAAACGTTCCTCCAGTGTACAGCGTGTAGAAGGATGTTTCAGTGAACAAATAATTTAATGACTAGTCTTCGTCTTAAGCTCCGGTCGCAAAACTATGAAATAAAATAAAAAATAAATCTAACTGGCTGATAAGAATAATAGGGCATTTCGCCCTCAAGGGATCATGAGAAATCTTGAAGACCCCAATAAAACATACAAGAAGGTAGACATGTATGAGAAGCACATACATTCACTTACGGTCTCAAAAGGTTTCAAATGAAGTAGGGCAAAGCAGCAATATTGACTAAATAGTAAAATATTTTGCTTAATTCATTTATGTTCAGTACAGCTTACATCATGTTGCTGTCCATTATATCGTAGGTAATTGGGAGGGGCGTCATTCCCCATTGACCATCTGCCACTGTGAAAATACAAATTTTCAAAAGATATTATTCCCACAGGAAGAATATATTTTTTTCACAATTTCCCATTAACACCTAACTCCAAGCTCTGGTGTTCTCAAGCTGCCTTTGTTGTGTTGAGATAGAACCAAAGAATTATACATTTTAAAAACTGTTCAGTGTCGACATGACATGAAACTGTGCCACAAGTCCAAGACATTTTGGCATTCTCTATCCACAGTCCCCCTTCTTTATTTTAATCAAAATGAACACCATATGTCTCTGTCTCCACCTCCATTACCAGACC
This sequence comes from Polydactylus sextarius, assembly GCA_016801845.1. Classification (NCBI taxonomy): domain Eukaryota; kingdom Metazoa; phylum Chordata; class Actinopteri; family Polynemidae; genus Polydactylus; species Polydactylus sextarius. The sequence goes on along the minus strand of CM028922.1, from coordinate 15,816,106 downwards.
TTCAACACATTTGTCCTGCAGCCAGTGATAGTAATCATAAAAAAAGACAAGTCATTTCTTTCTATCCCTATCTAAATCTTTACTACCCCAATTCATTGTTTTTCTTCTCCTCATCCATATCCTCATCTTTCACCACCATCTTTCCAACCCCCTCACCTGCACAGTGTTTGACTCTTGAGAGTTATTCCTCTGATTTTGGAAATTGTCCATATTCTTTCCTTCTCTCCTTGGCTCAAACCCATAGCCATTAATCCTGCTAATGGCAGATAAATGAAGCATGGACATGAGTACGCTATTGTAGAGTTGTACACGCAGACAGACACACACAATAACACACATCTTGCACAGGCGGGGCAGATACACATTATAAATGCAAGATGCATGCTTGTGTAGAGATCACACTGGTTTATCCACTAATTGACGTTGATTGAGGACCACCTTAAAATCTTCCCATGTCGAGGGAGAGAGGCTCCTCCAACACAGTACACAGTGTTGTATGAGAATGAATGGAAGACTGATGAGAGACATTCTCAACTTTGGGTTTACATTTTCCCCATAAGATGATTACCTGACATCCAGGGAACACAGAATCCAACCTGTGTTTTGATCAAGCTTTGTATGGGGGCGAGAGAGCAGCTGAGAAACGCGAGGTGTTGTCATAGAATCCTCAAATCTAAAGAATGAGCAGGTGCTTTTAAATAAAACTTGAGGCTGAAACTTAAAAAAAATATATAAATAAATAAATAATAAAGGAACCAACACAAGAAAGAAAGATTCTGAGAGAGAGAATATAGAGGAAAAAGCAATATAGAAAAAGACATAATAGTAAATTTGCAGCTGTTAAAAACCCAAAGGAATGTTTCATATGATGTAATGTGCCTACTAAAACAAGAGGATCAAACACACACACACATATGATGTATATGTATCGATATTATCTCTCTAAATACCTTAAAGTAATAATTCATCATTTAACCATCACAGCTCTCATTTAAGTCAAACGTTACTTTTCCTTCTCTCATGATCATACATAACATTAATGGTGTTTATCAAGAGGCACATTTTACATATAATGGGAATTTCATTGTCTACGTGTTCCTAATTTGGCTAATGACTGTTTCACTAAAGCAGATGAATAGGTCAACACTCCACTTTGACATTAGAACTCTGCACAACAATTTCAAACAGCCGCCTAGCTAACTGTGAAATATATTCACCCCGTAGATTATCATTTTAATTAATCTTGCTTACTTGGTCGTGTAATTTAAACATTTGCTGGGTTTGCTGGATGGAGAGAGGAGGAGAGATAGAGGATGGTGGGATATGGAGTGTGACAGAGGAAAGGGAGCTCAGTGAATCTGTGTGTGTGTGTGGTCTAGGTATTCCTTACCTTGTGGGGACTTAAACCTGTTTACACACTCACATTATGGGAACCTGTCTCCCTTATTGGGACAAAAAGCAGGTCCTCTATAATGTAAAAAACAAAAAAAAAAAATAAGGAAAATGAAGGTGAAGATATGATTTAAGGTTTGGTTAAGGTTAGGGTCAGGTTTAGGATAAAGGTTAGACAAATAGTATCAATTGAGATCTCTAGGGTTTCCAGGAAATGAATGTAAGTCAATGAAATGTCCCCTGACGTTATGGAAACCCAACTGTGTGTGTGTGCATGTATGCAAATGATCACTACCTTCACATAAATAATGGTATTCTCTGCCTTTTTCAGTCAGAATATGCCAAAGATTTAAACACACAGGCTCTGAGGAGTGAAATGGTGTGATGAGAAGTGTTGGTGATTGTAATAGTAATGACCCTGTGCTCTTATCCTGCTGTATGCATAAACTGCCTCTCCAACTAAGCATTAAATTCTTGGTAATACTTACTGATCACAAGTGGCTATTGAACAGCTATTTCTCATTTACCTGCCTCCTCATTCCACAAACAGAAATAGCCACACTGGTCACTCACTTAACGAGCACAAGCTTCTGGAAGCTGGAATGAAAAATATCAAAGCAATTACGAGACAAGATCACTGTAAAACTATAAATAATGTTCAATGAAGTCTCACACTCTTCAGTATTTCTACAGCCACCCCATTAACATAAGGAAAAGACTGTAGTATGGGAAATAAATAGTAACACTTAGACAAAATTAGGGAAAGAAAACAAGATTTTTAATTGCAGGTCTACTGCAGGATGCAAATAACAGTGTCTTGTATACTAACCCACTAAGTTTTGTTTTCCATCTTTGTACATAAAAGCTAAAATTAATTAAAAATAAATCATAAAATGTTTTTTTTTTTTTTTTTCTTACCTTATGGATCGATGAATCTTAGTTGAGTGTTGAGTGACCTGGTTTCAGCTCCTGACTTGCTGCAGTGCTAGATGCATTATCATTAACATTACTGTTTCTTTTTTTTTTTTTTCTTCTAAATGTCACTGTATTTATTTGGCCAAAGTTAAAACATGATTCACTGATGTTGAAGTTAAACAACCCATCAGTGCAGGAGCTAGGTAGTTATCTCCTCCTGCAAAAGTAAAAACCCAACAATAACACTTAAAGCGCTCAGGGGACATTTTATAAATTTAACTTTTGACAATGTAAATGGATTTTTAGGGCTTTTACTAAAGTAGATCATGTAAATACTTCATCCATCACTGTCTCTTTCAGGTAGGTTTCTTCCATCCATGCATGAGAACAGCAGCATAATGACCCTGTGTTTTTATACCACTGTGTGCATAAACTGCCCGTGTGACAAAACATTAAGTTCTTGGGATTATTTAGCAGAAAAAGACTCATTATCACAAAAGACTATTGAGCAGCTATTTTTAATTACCCGTCTCCCCACCCTGCAAACAGAATTAGTCCCATTGGTCACTCATTTAACAAGCGCATGCTTCATAAAAAAAACATCAGTTTTTGTTTTTCACTGGAACAAGAAAAACTAACATAAAAGTCCTCACACACACACACACACCTGATCAATTCCCATGCATATTCATTCGTGTTTTGTAATGGGGAAAGGCCGCATTACTACACATTTAGCCATGCTGTGTGATTTATGAGTCCCTTATTGAACTGCCACTACCATCATTTACCTGCCCACTGTTTAGCCTGAAACCTCAGTTTACAAAACCAGCCCCACAGGTGAAACCAAAAACTCAAACCTCAACATGACTAATGGCCTGTGTTGGGAGGATATCAAACGCAAGTATATTTCATTGACATGTTTATTTCGAATATACAAACCATACCAATAATACAACAAAACATTTAACTGACAGACAAGACACAGAAATACATATGAGAAGCACAATAATTCATAAACTCCCACCCCTTTTCTTTAAATAATAAATGACAATACCATGCTTCCTTGTAACTTGTTTAGATGTTCATGCATTGAAAATTTATATTGATGAAAATTGCAGATTATACTTTTTATATGTCTGATGTAATTGGAAGATCAAACCTAGGCACTGCTGTTGTCATTTTTATTGCATTAAGCTATTAGATATCTATCAAATGCTAACATGTATTAGTGACCATTCCTCCAATGATCTGTGCTTTAGAGTTTTAGCCAACATCTCTGCAGTTTTTATTATTATCCTGACATGTTGTGAAAACCTGCCGCTAGAAATTTGAGAATTTGCCAATTACATGACCTAGTCCCTAGTAACAGTTTATGATTAAAGTAATTTTTCACTCTCACTCTTACCAGGTAGCTTCAAAATGAGGAATCACTCATGCCAGTGGCTTGAATGAATTTCATGTTTAAGTGGGCTCTCATGAAAAACACAATATTTTGGAGGCTAATGAGAAAATGCCTCATATGACCCTTAAGGTTAATGGTGGTATCTAACCCTCAAGCTGCAAATATCATGTTCATCTACTGGATCCCCCATCCACCCCTGTCCCCCCACCACCCTTTGAATTCTGTCTAATTCTGGGTTGTTGTTTTCACTTTTGCAGCACGACTGAGATGAAACTGAACACATTCACAAAGACCTACCTACACCAACAGATATGCAATCTTAAGACAATATTTTATATATGATTAGACATCAAACACTGCATGTGGACCTTTTGTTCATGTTAAAATATACTGCACTTGTTGGTGTGCAATTTCAATCAGCTCCCTGCATCTGGCTGTGACTGTTGCTGTGTGAATTTGTCCAAGCTGGAAGTCACTTAGTGGAAAACCAACTGTGACTGCGACTCCTGACACTTTTCATCCAATCATCATCAGAACGTCAGTTGAATCATCACATATAAGCTGGCTACACTAGCTGTTTGTTTTCAGTTAAGCCTGATTTATCCTTGTCCATACCCATAGATACACAACGATGCAGAGTCCTCTGTGTCCTTGCATAGCCTGTCCAACCTCCTCTCTGTGGTTTTTAACTATCTGTCGAAACAATGGAGAGCACACGGAGACCACAGGCTCTGATTGGTCCACTACAATTACCTAATTTCCGGAATCTCTCTTTTCCGGTTGTATTCCTTCCACAGCAACAACATCATCACACGTCTCCTCTTTAGTTCTCGTCTCAACATTTACAACAAAATAATTTGTTGTTCAATGTCGATCAGTTCCAATTCCAGCAAAAGTCTTCTCTCCATCTCCACTGTTCGTTTTGTGTGGAGGAATGAGGCCTTCGAAGAACGGTGGTAAATAAACGATCAGCGATAGTTGGTAATCGTAACGGAAAGAAACATATCCCTACTGCCCCCTACTGTTCTGGCAGTGAATTGCTTTAAGACACCCACCAGCCGACGGAGAACTTCGAAAGTGTTCACAGCTGCATCGAGAAGCATAACTCAGCCTTTAGGCTGAATATATTTCCAACTATTCAGATAAAAAAAAACAACAACACAAAAAAAAAAAAAAAACAAAAACAATCTTTGTCCTTGTTACTTGCTTTTAGCTATACAGTATCTCCTCTTGCAGCTTTTGTTCTATGCAAAGAAGGAAAGGCAAGAATCAATACTTGATGAACGAGGAGTCAATCCCTCCTTCGCTGATGAATGCAGCTCATGAATGTCTAAGGGCAGTGAGTGTCAAGGATTTTAAAGGCTGTTCAATTTTAGCCACCTGCGTGTACTACTGGGCTGCAACACTGATGAACCTTACACTCAACAAAAAGGTAAATAGGGATTCCTTTACATAGCATGATAAAGGGCCGCACAACTGTTATGCATGGGTTAAAAGTGTTTTTTTTTTTTTTTAATATCTAAACCAGTGCATTCTGAACTCTTCTTTGTATGTGTCTTTCTGTATCTTGATCTCTCTCTGGTGAACCTGTCTGTGAGATAGTGTGATTGAGCACATAAGCTGCAGAGAGCCGACTGGCTCCTGAATCACAGGGTAGGGATACTGGGAAATGGTCCTGGCACTTTTGTGAAAAGAAAAATATTCTGAATAATGGCTCACATGGCTCACTAAGAAATGTCAACTAACACCGAAAAAAAAAAAAACAATGAGAAGGTCTTACACTATGCAGTTATGATACTCCACATGCAGGCTGAAGCATGGTTGACATTATGTGTGTATACAGCATCTCACTAGCATCCTTCGTCAGCTGATCACTTATAAGACCACTAATCAGCTGTGAACCTGGCTACATTGGTCCAAAGAAAACATTGTATGCGTTAACAATGTTCTTATAGTAAATATTTAAACTTCGTGCTCAGAATCAGTCTCATTGGATTGTGTCACTCATGGGATGTTAACTCTGTTTTTTTAATGTCAAAGCAAGTATTAAATATAAATATATGGCAGTCAAACCAAACATGTAAAGGTCTATATTATTTGTACCTTATTAAACAGTTTTTACAGTTCTACTTCAGTTCTGTGTGTGCTGTCTTTTCAGGGCAATAGCAGAGGATATTGCCACTGGGCTGACTGATGTGTACTGTTCTCCAGCAGACATTGCCATGATATTGCCATGTTGTGGTGGACATGATGTCAAAGCTGTGAAGGTAAATGATAAATGGTCTGCAAATCCATAGTGCTTTACTACTCATCTGTTGACTTAAAGTGCTTTACACAACTATTTTTGCCTTTCACCCAGCACCTCTGCCTATACATTGCATTATTATGGCTTTAACATTACCACACTGATGGCTCTTCCACTGGTGTGCTATCTGACATGGGAAAATGAACACAATGAACTTTTTATTACTTCATCATCTAAAGTAAAGCACACCTCAACCTTTCATTGTTTAATCCTTTTCCTAGGTATTTTTATTTTTTACACTACAGAAAAATGAAAACTATAGATGCTTGTGAAACAGAGCATCTCTTCCTTTTCAGAAAGTGTTGCTAATTATAGTTACTGAAAACTCTGTACAATAATCCTGACAGGAGTTTAAAGATTCACTCGAATTAAAAACTTGGTTTACATGTATTTTTTTTTTTTTTTCTAATAATTGGTTTCTGACTTGGATTGCTGCAGATCTCTTGAAAAAGAGACATTTTTATCAAAGTGGGCAACCCCAGCCGAATAGAGATGGAATTAAAATGAAATTTAATGTGCAATCCATTATGAAGACAGCCTTGTGAGCCAGACAATCTTGCAAGTAGAGCACGCCCAGGCACCCAGTCTGATAGGAGACTTTGGGTCAGTTGGCTAAAAGGCAGGGCTGAGTCTTCTCTGTATTTTTCAATTTTGATAATTTCCCTGCTTATTCTGCTTCAGACAGACATTATATTAACCTCAGCAATTTGGGGCTATGTCGCGATGAATGGTGAATGGTATAACACAGTGTCAGCCTTCTTTTGCATAGTGTCGCATTGTTACGTCCATTGCAGCCTTTTGTATTCTGTACACAGTCTTGTGAAATGAACATTAACTCTGAAATGCAGGCAAGGTTTGGTGGATACACACTATAAAAATTATTCCACTCACACAAGAGAAATCTTGTTCCATGTCAAACGTTCAGTTTCTAAAAGTTTCTCCAGCACAAACAAATTTATGACAGCAAATGTTATTTATATAAGATATTTATCCCTGCTTCATAAAATATATTTAGAACATACTTCTTGTAAACAGAATTAAATAAAGATGTGGTGCAATATTAATCTTTCATACCTGTCTCTATAAATCCCTTGGAAAAACACATTTGACAAAAAGAAACCACGGGGTGAGAGCAGAGAACTGTTTTCATGCCACAAAGATGTTCTTCAGGGGACTCTCATTGTCTGTACAATAACAAACTGGTGACAAACATTTCACAATGTTTCTGTCAAATGACTCATTAGTCAAGAATGTATCTGTATTTTGCATTAAGGAGTCTTATGTTGTGACATTGTGTGCTGAATTTCAGTCACTTTTAAATGAAAGTTACCTGAAAACACTGAGGGAAAGAAGCAAAATAAACACTGAAGGCTTTTTGGAAATGGGAAAAAAGTAATTATTTATTGTATGGGTTACCATACAATAACTAATTACTTATTTAGACTTTTTAGGCTGATGTTTCCATGACAACGTCCAAAGTACACACACATAGATGTGAAAATGTACAGTTTCTCTTGCAAATTAGTTCATATGCACACACAGTTTGTGTCATATGTTTTCAAATGCAAACACTTCAAGCATTCGTTTCAGAGGACATCTGTCAAGTTTCCCTTTTCACTGTCATTCATCACACTTTAACTGATAGTGTGGAAATGTGAATTTGACAGCATAATACGGTTTAACAAGGTGCTGGATGGCAGACAAGACTTTCTGTGGGCTGTGGCAAATGAAGTATTTTCATTTGTGATTTTAATCTAAATTTGCCAAGATTTTAGAGTGATGAGATGCAGATGAAATGTATTACATTGGCCAGAGAACATGACACTGAGTGTGTGCACTCCCTCTCTCCAGACCTGCATGCCTGCAGCAAACACACACCGCACTCACCACTTCTCACTTCGCACTATCTCTCTCAAACACAAACATCAGTGTATCTCCTCTGCTTCCTCTCGATTCAAATCATATTCATAACGGTACGAGAAGAATCTCAAGAACATTTTCATCACTGCTTGTCCTTCTCAGATGGGGGAAGGATAGTTTCCCCCCAACATGGAGGAAACTATCCTTCCCCCATCTGTACTGATTTTAGACTAAATATGAATTGGCCAAAGAGTCCATCCATGGAAGTTTTTTCAGTGTCTGCAGTGCTGGGCTATTTGATTTGGACATGAGCTCTTGGCAGCACAGAGTTTATACAGTAAATTAGAGTTTTGGCTGCAGTGGCCAACAAATGAAAATTGGATGAGTTTGCCTCTTCTCCTTCATTCTCTCTCTCTTGGCACCCTGGCTAATGTTGTGTTTAGTTTTCAGTACAGGCTTCGTCTCATTTCGGGGACATGTTGACTCATTTGTATGGCAGCTAGAAAGCAGGGAAATAGTCAAATATGGAAGCAAAAGACTACAGCATTACATTTTACATACGTACGTACATTCTTTTTTTTTTTTTTTTTACATCATCCACTGCTGTACAACAGTTAACATGGAACCCGAGGCATAACATAATAAGTAAGCTAGTCAAATTTATCAACTACAGATTAGTATTGTATGGTATAGTACAAAGTATGTGAGGGGTATTAATTTTCGAAGCCAGGAAGATAAAAAATAAGTAATATGTATTGAAAGTTATGAAAAGTAATAATAGCTTCGGTTTAAAAATTGTCCCATTTCCTCATCTTTCAACAGAGGGTATCCTGGAAAGCTAATCTAGTTCCTTTTACATAAAACTGAAGTCTGTGAAGTCTGTGAAGATGCAATTATTGTCCTCATTGTCTTACCAGTGTCTCTGTGTTTCTGGTGGTGGAAAAAAGTTTGAATCAGACTCCAGAGATGTCACTGTGCTTCATTAACCTCCGATTAGATTATTCACACCCATCAAATCTTTCCTTGAGCCTACACAGTTCACTGTGACCTTGGGCTACACTTTTATCTCTTGCAGCAGACACATATAGAGTGACATTTTGTGCTACTTTGACGGCAGCTGTGCCAGTGGAGGTTTAATCACTGTTGAGATGAATTACAGCAAGAAATCATTTGACTTTATTTTATTTTATTTCACACTTATTTGAAAATGTAAACTTTCTGCAGTCGCAGAGGAAATAGTAACTATGGCCTTCTCTAACGATCAAGTTTAAACATTATTATTACTCACTGTAGCTCAACACAAAATAGTAACAAACACAGCATCAGCGAAAACGGCAGCTTTCCTTGTTGATAAATAAAGAAATGAGGGAAGTTCAGTCAGCACCGGTCGGTTATTAGTGGAGACAAGCTGCTCTCAGCTTTTTTTTTTCCTTTTTACAATGACTGCAAACTCAGTGAAGGTTGTGATATAGTGCAACTCAAGTGAGTGTGGGAAAGTTTCCTCTATAAATGCAACTAATGCTGAATGAAGATACTGTAGAACGTGGCGGTGTGCACTGCAGTGCGTGGAGCAGATTCATGCGCCAGTTTATACAGTAAATCCTTGTTGGAGCATGATTGTTTTTACATGAAGAGGTGGGGGTCAATTAATTATTACCAAAGCTTCTTGGCGATTTTGATCTAAATGTGCCATGTTATTAATCTTTCCTGGATGGCGTCCGTAAAGATTACGGCATACTTTACCTTGGGTAAAAATGACCCCAGGTAATACTAATCCCATGCAAATAGACCAGCAGTAAATGTGTGTATAAATATTCCGTCATATCGTATTTACAAGGAGTTTTCAAGGCATGTGAATTGGAATTGGACTGCAGCTGTTACTAATGTTAACGTTATTTCATATTCCAACATCTTGCTTTCCTTTTCTCTGAGCTCAATAATCTTTACGAAACAAGGGTCACCTTGATAGAAAGCAATTTATCACAGTTTTAATCCACATAGTGTAACTTTTCACTCTTCATCTCTCAATAAGATCAGAGACAACAGGGAAAATGACTAAAGATTTGTCATTTTGGAGCATATTTCCTAAGATTGAATCACAAATGTTGAGTCATTGCAACATATTTGGATACCACAGCGTTGACGACCAACAGTTTTTGATTTAAAACAGCATATATTTCCAGAAATCTTGTGAAATCAGTGACACCATGAGCAACAGGCTATAAAGACAGACTTCAAAAATACTCATTACATGGTCAGTGTAAATGTCTTTCAGTAGCAAAGAGGAATAAAACTAATTTTACCGAAGACAACAGGGTTCCAGCACCTGTGGTGTTAGACCTTACATCAAGCGCAGTGCAGTTGACCCTGCTGCCTTGAAATGTCCCACTCAGCAGTTCAGAAGACACCTTGTACTAATAATTAGAAACTAATGAGATGACCTTGGCCCCTTGGAATTGATACAGCATGCTCAGTCATTCAGGCTGTGCCAAGAGTCACAGCCTATAGTGTTTCTACAAAACACATTTTCTGCCCTCTGTCATCACTTCCAGATTTTATATTTTAAAAGTAAACTCCAGCAAATTCAGCACCAAGCCCCTACAACCTAACCAAAGTCATTTGAGAGTGTTTGCTTTGATACTCTGTTGATGGTGTGTCCTGTCAGTGGCAGCTGCCAACTTTAACCACTGATGAGGAGATTCGATGAATTTTTCATTTTCATATTTGTGGTCTCCAAAACTGATGCTGACTCTTGACACATGAGACTATTAATCACTTGAATCTCACTTTTGAGTGACTAAAGGACTAAAGGATAACTCCACATGACCCAAAACCCATGACAACTCCAAAATCCCAGTATGAATTTTAATATTTATCACACAGATTCATCAATTGAGCTTTTTCACATCCATGGATATTGCAGATACATTACAAGATAAACTGTAATTATTCAAACATTTCCTACATTTTCACAACTGATAATATACATTTGAATTTCATGTGTAGGTCTGGATTCCATTTTCTGTCTGTGTCCTTTCTTGTGTTTCTAGGATTCTCACACTAAATCACACAAACGTCCAAATGTCAGCTTTGTTGTTGTTTGTTGATTTTACTTTGGTTCCACCCAGCTCCTCCTAGCAACATAACTGAGTATTAAAAGCTAAAACTGGAGCCATAAACATATGGCACTGGTTTCCAAGTGCGACACAACCAACATTTTAAAAGTTTTTTTTTTTTTTTTTTCTTAGAAAAAAAGGACCCGTTCATAGCTTTAAATCTAATCCAGCTAACATGTGGCCAGGAATGTTTTGGGGGCAAGCTATGTGTAATGACACACATGTGTGAAAGGGCAAATCTAACCATGGGGAACTAAACGAGCACGCTTCAGGTGGCTTGACCTTTGAACCAAACCAAAGGCTGGTGTGAAGGAGCCACCTCTAATGAAGGGCTTCAGAGTGGAAACTGCTGTACCTCCTGTCATTTTCAGAAAATCACTCTCAAAATGAAAAACTGTCTGAGGACACAATTCGTTTTAAGCTTTTATTTACTACATGTAAAATGACTGAACACACATGTTCTTTTTCGGTGGAGCCCAACTTAATAATCGGACTGACACTTGGGAACTGCCCTTCTTCTGTTGGCCATTAGGTAGCCCCATAGAAGCAGTTGGGGGTGAAATTAGGCTGGGGCTCCTAGAAATAGTTCATACCCTGATTGCTTTCTTGCTTTTTATATGTGCCAGTGGTAGTAGTGGCTGTTGAATAGGAGGTGCAGGGGCGCCACACCCCCCCACACCCCCCACCCAGCCACCACCTATGGATACCATCATTACAATGTCTGTAATGCATGTATGATTAATACAGACACATAAACACAGTTTACAATTTAATCCATCATCTCATTGCCTCTGTGCTTTTTGACTTGGGAACAGAAGGAGAGATATGTTGTTCTTGTATGCTGATGATTGTCATTGTTGACATTGTCATTTTTTTGGCCAGCCATGAATTATCTACTCTAATGGTCAGAAATAAATATAGCCTTCCATTTCATTTAATTAACATTTTAGAACCTTTTCTACACAACCTTTTGATGAAATCATCAAAGTGGACTAACAGATATCAGGTGACATTTTTTTTTTTTTTTTTTTGTTTTCCCCAAATGACACATTACCAACCGAAAAGCATTGTTCCACCATCTGCTCATTTACAGGAACAGTTGCCTCTGGCTCTTTGAGTCCTGCAGAATTCTGACTACTCCACCAGTTTAATTAAAAAGGCGAAAAGGACTGTCTGAGTTTAACAGGGTCAATTTAATGTCCCAGCGCTGGAATAAAAAAAAAAACACTTATAGAAATTTACCCCAAAGCATTATCCATGCTTATGATACACAGGTACACATGTACATGCATATTCACAAACACACAACCTACATAATATGTGAATGAAAGGTCCAACATGTCAGATTCTATGTTTTATTTGAAGTTTTAATAACCACAGTAAGATGTATCTGTGATTTCACTTAACAAAAACACATCAATACAGGTTTACATCTCTTCTCTCATGCTGTGGAGCCTCTGAGCTTCTGATTGACTGATTGTCTCCTAAGGGGTAGGGGGTGTCAACAGCTGCTTAGTATTGCTCTGTTAATAAATGTTAGGAAATGTGGAGGCGGGCATGGCTGAGGGTGGTGTCTATTTGTGTGAATCACAGAATTAACAATATCTTGATGGGTTGTTCTGAGGCAAACTTTGCATTTCTCCATGGGTTTTTATCATAATACTAATAATTTGAGTGTTTTACATCTGCTGCAATTAAAGAAGACAAGAGTGTTCCACAACGGGATCTTTTAGATTAATTAAAAACGTGAAAAGGCATATATATAAATTGATGTATTAGATAACTGTCTGTTTAGGACATATTAATGATACAAGTGTGCAGGGACAAAGATATTTCTTTTTATGTGGAAAACAAAAATTGTATTGTATTGCAGCAAGACAAATATATTTTTTTGACAGAGTATAGGAATTTAACACAATCGTTGAGATCTACTCATCAATATTAAACTATGATCACTCTCTTCTCTTTGTTGAAACAGAAAAAAAATGTATATAATTATTAGTATTTGTTTTAAAGATTTAAAGTTGAAATGATTAATTATGATCATTTTAGAATTCAGCTTTTTCACTTTTCAATTTAGATTTGTCAGGGAGGGAGACATACGTCAGAAGCCATTCATCATTATATTTAAAAAAAGATATGTTAATTAAGTTTCTCCCAAGAGCTCCACGAAATCACAATAATTGCAATAGAAGGCCAAACTGGAAGTGTGTGGGGAAAAAAAGCGAGATATTTCAAATCAAGCAAAAAACTGAATCAACAATCAACACAAAAAGGTCCCACAGAGACACAATGTTACAGTGTCTATCACATTTATTCACAATTTTTGACAATGTTCAAAACAGATTTGTAATAACTGATGCAGCCACTATCATCCCTGATGAATTTGAAATCTCCTCATGCATGTTACAGAATATAATAATATATGACCACCAGTCACGAGGATATGCTGGTTAAAACTGATTCATTCCCATCCAGGGTCAGATATTCAAGAGAATAAGAAAAATGTATTCAATGTGGTTTTACTCCTAAGTGCATTCAGTCATCTCACAACTGCAGGGTTGATCAAGATCAAAGGGGTCATGTGCTCCAGCCCCATAAATCTGGTCTTGATAATGATAATGATGATGATGTACCCATATGGAAAAGCATATGTGAGTAAAACACAACCTCCTTTAAAAAACAGGAAATATCTGAAAACAGAGAATATCAATACACAATCGAGTCTGTGTATTAATCCAGGAGCAGAAGTGAGGCAGTGAACATTTAACATTAATGGTCCAGATCATTTTTTTTTTAGTGTACATCTACAGTAGCTTCAGAAAGTGTTCGTTGTGTTTGCAAATTTATTTGAAAAACATAGCATTTTGCACTGCCCCATGGCAGCAGTTACAGCTTCAAATAAACTTGGGTTAGTCTCTACAAGCTTTGCACACCTGGATTTTGGCAGTTTATCTTCTTGGCACATCCTCTGAGGCTTCGCCAGATAGAAGGGGATGTGTCTGTGAACTACCATCTTCAGACCACTCCACACATGCAATGTAGGGTTCAAGTCTGGGCCTTTTGAGAACAGTCAGAATTTTGTACTGAGGCTACTCCAGGATGGTCTTCGCTGCATGTTTTCATGCTGTAATTGTGATGCTGAGTCATAAATTGTCCCCATAGTGGTATGCATTGAGGACCAGCTTTTCTCCCAGGACCTCTCTGCAATTGTTCTCTTTGTTTCTACAACTTCTCAACAACTCTCTAAGTCATAGTGACACTGAAAGGTCATTAGAGTGAATATGTTCTTGGTCACTTTTCAAACCAAGCCACATCTGAATGGCTCACTCAGTTTGTCTGTACGTCCAGGGCAAGGAAACTATCTGGTGGTTTCCAGACGTCATCTGTTTCACAATGATTGAAACCACTATGAAATGTTTTCATACCCTTGCCCAGTCTTTTTTGCCACAACTTTATCACAGAATGCAGTTTGCAGTTCATCTTGGACTTCATGGTTTGGCTTTTGTCCTGGCATACTTTGTGAAAGTGTGTGCATTTCTAACTAGCAAATCAATTAAAATTTGTTGACTCCAGTCCATGGAAAATTAGAACAAACTGGATGTATCTGATGACACAGCAAAAGCTCTAGATTTTTTTTTTTTTATCATGGTTTATTAAGTTTAGAATGCTGGGGTGAAAGACAATATTACATAGTACATAGCTTCTGGTTACCATGGCACCCCATTTTAGGCTATGACACCAACAGTCAGATAAACAGATAAACCAGGTAAACAGCGACACAAAATTTGAAATTTAGAATTATTTTTTGTAGAGAGCTAAGGGATGGGGGTGGTACAGGGAGAAGCTAAATCAGCATAAAAAAAAAAAACAGTGGTATTTGGTGAAACTCTGTGCCATCAGCAACCTTGACCCATACGAGCTACCTGCTACGGAATGGACCAGTCTTCCACGCTGCACCTATGTGGACATCTAACTACCTGGTTTTTAGCGTGAGCTATTATACTATGCTGGAATTCAAAAGTTTTATGTCGATCCCATGGCCTGCTGTGGCAGTTCTTCACGCAACAGTGAAGTCCAGACATTATTTGCTGTCTGAGTCGCTAAAGCACAATAGAAATAATGACAGCTAGTTTACCCTTGCTGTCTATGTCTCGCACACTTTGATTTCGTTGTCTTCTCAAGTCTAATTAGCCACCATGTTCTGAAGCTACTGTAAGTACCTGCCCTCCCTTTTGCAGTGTCTCCAAAAGGGAAGAAGGAACTTATATAAACTGACATACTTATATGCCTTTTATCTGCGACAAAATATTAAAAAAACATTCCTCAAATAGTCAGTCCACCTCCATGCCCTATATCTGAGGGAACAGGTTCAGGTTTTTCTAACTATCTATCTATTTAATCTTCTGACTGGCGTGTCAGCCTCTTTCAGTCTTATTTCTCCATTTTCACATCTCATCATTTTCCCCTGTCATTGTCTTTTTGTTTCTCAGAGTCTTTCCTATTAGTCCTATTATTAAAGTTTTTCCTTATGAAAAGAGAGAATTAATTCCCCTTGTTGCTTAGACCTATTTCCCCAAATGAAATTGATTACCCATTGTCGCTTCTGGTAAAGGGTTAAACAAAGACGCACCAGGAAGGCACTTTTTACATTATTCCTTTAATTGATTAATGCAAATTGTAATGAATGAATAATCAATCATTGTTTAAGGTGGGCATCATTATAGGGGAACAAAAAAATACAAGTACTGTGCAGTATTCTTCTTGTCATGGCTCCAAGTTTCAAAAAATTTTTTTTTCTGTGATCATTAATAGAGGACTTCAAGGCCAACTAGGAAACTTGAGATATTAGTGCGTGTGTGGCTTTTTTTTCTGCTCTGCCTTGAAAGGATGTATCTTAGTCCCACATGGACTTTATGCTCCCCTGGAGTGAGGAAATGAATGGGTAGCAGCAGTGCAGATGCTGCACATCCTGGTCACAACCTGTTACCTCTTCTTTCCTCTGGACCGCGCTAATGGACACTGTACAGCAAAACTACCACACACAAAAAAGAAAGCACCCAAGCAATCGCTCTGATGAACACTCAGCCTAGGAGGTAAAAAAACCCCATCTATTTATGAAAAGTTATTTTAATTATATGCATACAATAATAGTAATAATGATAATAATATTTAGAATTCAAGATTCACAACATTGTCTCTGAACATAGTTAACCAACAAAGCTGATGCTGATTCTGGCCTATGTTGCCAGACTGTTGTCTCTCAAGCATTTCAGTGAGAGGCATCAGCCTGAGAAAAATACAATTTTATCATAACAAGTGACGAGTTATTAGGCAGTTAGACTCCATCATGGCTTGTTTGAGCTGTGAGGGAGGTTATATGTCACCTGTAGGTGTCATATATGTGGTGAGTTGATGGGGAGACTCCTGGGGATATGATGCAATGAAGGGTGCAAGAGAGGAGAAAAGACTTTTTTTTTTAACTATTATTTTTGACTGGCTGGTTGAAATAGTGACGAAATACAGTTGATGTGATGAAAATTAATTTGGGCAAAAAGATTGTGAATGATAATGGGTGGACATGCAGTTTCCTTGATCGGACTGTTCAAGGTTTTGATTTTGTGAACATAACCAAAGCATTTCTGAACCTTGAACACGAGAAAACCTCCTTTTGGATTATTTTTCTTTTTTTTTTTTTTTTTTTTGATTATTATTATTTTTGAAAAAATAAATAAATTAATATTAATATTTCAGGTTAATTTCCCAAAGAATTTCTGCAATTTCCTTGTTAGAAAAATAAACATATGAACAATTATCCATCATATTTTATGTTGTGGGGGAATATAATATGAAAAAGTAGGTACTTTCAATAGGAGTTTACTTCTCCCACAATGCATTGCATGACATCGCGTAGGGTAAACACTTCCCTCTTCACTCGCTGCTACTGAGGGAATCCTGGTTAGTTTCTTTCATGGGGTTGTCTCGTCTGATCTGAGGTTGTAGTTAATAAAGGAGAATGCCAGTTTGGCAGGTGGGAACTGATCAGCTATAGCTAGCATGGCTAGTACATGTTTACTCAATGGCTTTATCTAATCTTATGATAATATAACATAATATCACATAATCATGACAGCTAGATGAACATAAAATGTTGGATTTTTCACTTGAAATTTTACATAGATGGTAAAATATGTGTTGTTATCGTTTGTATTTCTGTTCTGTTGCATTAAAACCCATTTACTACAAACAAAAAGGCAAAGACTGTAATTTAATTGCTTTTGGAGACAGATTTAAATGTATATATCAAATATTTAGGACTTTATATAAACATCAATCTAAAGTGGTGGTTAACCTGCAATGTACGCTTTAAGTTGGGTGGTTATTTAAATGTATTGTATTTGCTTCCCAAATTGAATCATTTTCAAATTGCAGATGCATCCTGAATGCAGCCAAGCTCGAAACTTACATCCAGTCTCCAAGAGAATGTAATTCACTTGGAAAGCGTGTTAACTTTTATTCTGTGCTCGGCAGCCAAATACGCCACAATGATCTACCCAGACAGTTGGTGCACAGCAGGAGTCAGAGGAGAAGACGGGAAAAGAGGAGAGCCAATCTCAACTGAACCACACTATAAAGATGGTGTGTGGGTTTAGAATTCATAACCAACCACTAAAACAGTCAGATACATCTATAGTCAGGAGTGATGAGAGGGATCGCCAACAACTTTTTAATTACTTAGCATTTCTCTGTAAGAGTTTGGTTCACACAGCAGCAGGCCTTCCCTGCTTTTCCACTGATAAATTGGATTGAGGCGAGAATTTTAATTTCTCTTTTTGGTCACAGTGGAACGTAGAACCTTAAGTAGTATTTTAAAAAGCCAATCTCTCTTTCCAGTCCTTTCACACCTTTCACAATAAATAAACTCTAAATGCAGAGACAGGGAGAAAAAAAAATGTATGCTGTGTGCCAGCCTCTTATTGCTGTGAAGATATTTAGGGCAAAAGACAGAAGAGTTGCTTCAGACACCCACAAATATCACTAATAACAGGCTGCATTTATATACCTTAGTGAAAGATTGTACACTGTATTTGTATGAATATTTAACAGAAAAAGACAGAGGGGGAAATCTCTGATATATTCAAGTGGAGTTTTTCCTCTACACAGTCGCCAAGAGCTGCTCACTGTGGAAACTATTGGGTTTTTCTTTTTCATAATATTATAAAGTGCCTTGAGGTAAATGTTATGTGTGTGTGCATGTGTGTGTGAAGCAGTATACTTATAAAATTGAATTTTCTTAATTGAACTTTAAGGAATTTACTCCATTTTTTTAGTGTTCTTAGTGTTTGATTAAAATGACCTCAAGCAAATTGAAATGAATCTTTCACCATGACAGGTTTATCTTTGATGATGATGATGAAAGCGTCTTCAGAACAGGATCTCACTCAGGATCGGAGCTTTGTTCACAGTTAGGCAGTGTTGCTGCTTTCACAGTTTCGCAGTTGTGATTTTGAGAAATGTTTTAAGATGACAACTAAATCCTCTAGGTAAATATTTCCAAAGAAACATATCGTCTAACAGATATTTCCTTTAGATTTATTGCGTCATAGATTTTACTTAAAATGAAGCATGTGTCACTGCAATTACTTAAACAATCTATGTGAACTGCTTTTCTTTGTTGGATTTGTGTTTGCTTGACTTGAAGGTTTTAACTACTCTTATTCTTATAAATATGAGTTATAAATATGGCCTTACAAGCTCTAATCTTCTCAGTACCTCTCTGAAAACTGGATTATGTTATCAGGATTATGTTGAAAGGAAGTATGCAGATTTTTTTTTTTTTTTCCCTTTGTAGAAAATTGTGTAACTGTAGTCTGTAGACCTGGGAGATTGAAGCATATCAGACACCAAAGAAAATATTTTCCACTCAAAGGTAAAGCAGGCAGAACATCTCTGTGTTGTAACATAACACAAGTTTCATATCCATGCAGACACAAGGTTGGATGAACAGGATATGCTGCAAATACAGTAGGTATGTACTAGTACAGACTGTATTTGTAAGGCACAGGGGGGAAAGAGGCCAAGAGAGAATCCAAGCAATACAGAGAGAAGGAAGAAGAATCAGAGAGCAGAGATGAAAGATGTGAGGGAAGAGAAGAAACAAGGGAAAGTGCGTAGCCTCTTGTGGTCCAGGCTGAGTTTCCTTATTTAAATTTCAGACCTTTGGTCAGATCCCACATCAGTGTAACTCACCAATGTGCTCTCTATTTTTGAGCAGGGAAGCAGCCATCAGTAAATGACACAGTGAACAGTGACAGAGCCACCTGATCCTGGAGACGACTGCCGCTCTGATGTCCAATCTCTTCAGTCTGTTACCTTATTATATATTATCCTTTGTCCTTTTCATATCTATTTATGTTGCGGTCTTCAGATTCCCACCTCCCAGCTTTGCATCACATCCTCCTCTTGTTTTATCCTCTCTCCCACCTTCATCCTCGCCTGCATATTTTTCTCTCTGCTCCTCTTCACCTGCTCTTTAGGGTTGATTGTTATTTTCCTCCATGCCTTCCCTCTCCATCCTCTTGTACATTGTTTCTCTATTTATTTCTCCCTCTCCACTTGTTCTGCTCTTTACGCTTCTCCTGCTCCTCCTCCCTCGCAGTGGTGTGAGGCTGTACGTATATACAATCATTTCATCAGCTGTGACCCGAACATCCCACAGATGATGAGATTTTTGGAGTGGAGTCGTACAGGCAAGGATGAGGGCAGTGTGAGATGACAACAGTTAGGTAGAACATACTTTCGTGGACAACAAATAAACAAAGATGCTGTGTTATTTTAGAACATTTCACACATTTCCAAAAGTAAAAATGCTGATGCTGATTTTATGAATCTGGCTTTCCACCAGTTTATTATGCTAAACACAGCCCCATCACTCCTTGTTCCTATATTCTTTCCATAATTCTAAGTTAAACAAGTCAAACAACCATGATTGTGCCCAGAGGGCTGTTAGTGTGAATTTAGAACTTGCAGGATAAAGGGCACCAACATATTTTACTACCACATGTCTTTAACCTCAAAGTCCTTCATCTCAGAAAACAGTGTTCTAATGTAAATTTTGGGCTTAATTTCACACACAAATGCAGACTTTTGAGGAATGTGACATACAGTATTAAATGTAACATGTAAATGCTTGCTGGGTGCTTAATGTTCGAAGACTCAGAAGGGTTGTGGCATATTTTGGTGTGACTTAGAAAGACCTGAGGTAGCTGAGCCCAACCAACTGTGCTCTTTCAGATTTTCAGGACCAAACTCAATGCATATCAATCAATCAATCAAACTTTATTTACATAGCATGCAAAATGCAGCACAAAGTCTTTTACTTATTAAAAACTCCCACCCAAGTGCCCACTTACTCCTTACCCTGGCCCTCCATCCCTAATCCATATCAATAATATAACATGGAGAGAAGTTATAAGAACAAATAATGATATGCCTGGGAGAGAAACCAGAGAGGGAATGCTATCACAGGGAGCTGTGTGCATCGGGAGGCAGCTGCCAGCCTCAGGAGCCCGGCCACCCAGCACAGAGCCACAACCTAACCTCAGACAGAGCAAAGGGCCAAACACCACTGTTGTGAGGTGAGTGCCTGGACCCCACCAAAACCAGAGGAGGGTGGACCCCGAGCCAGCACCACAGCAACCAGAACCAACAGTCACCCCCAGATGCAGAGAACTCCCACTTAGGAAACACTATAGCAGGGGTCCCCAAACTTTTCTGCAAAGAGTTTTGTGGCTGCAGGTTTTTGTTCCAACCAGTCAAGTTTGACCAACAGTTTGACAGTTTAACCAATCAACTGTCTAAACACTGAGAACAGTTAATTTAATGAGTCAAGTCTGGTTTGCTGCTGCTCGATTGGAACAAAAACCTGCAGCCACACAGCCCTTTGTGGAGTAGTTTAGGGACCCCTGCATTATAGCTAAGACCGCAATGCCATTCAGTCTTCTTGCTATTGGAGGGAGGATCAAAAAACCACACAAGAACCTAACACAAGTTAAAAATCAGCAGGGAAGGTACAAATAGATTTCTGTGCTTTTATCCTTTTAGTTTGATATACTGTTTACTTGAATGATGTTAATACCATCTACACTATAATGTGATGTGATGCTCTTCCTCATAAGTCCAGTTCCTGTCCTTTATTTACCTCTGTCTCCATTTACAACATACTGCTTTGCATCAGGACTTCTCACACTTGGTAATCGGGTAACCGAAGTAGGTGGGTGGAGATGGAGATGAGCAGCTTCACCCAGGGGATCCACCCAACCATGACAACATAAGGCTACATCCAAAAAACATTCTTTCGATGACTTCTAGATGAACCTTTTTTCAGTAAGCCTCACCTCATATATATTAGGTTTTAATGTGATCCCACCCTCTCTATCCTTTTTTACCTCTTTGCATTTCCTAATAATGGTGCATATTCTCCCTCTTATCACCCCCCCGACCCCACTCCCACTGCTCTCCCCCTCCTTTTCTCCTCTCCTTCCCCTCTGCTCTGTGGTCAAGAAACTGAAGAAAACCATTACAGTTTGAAACCACTGCCAAATAAAAAAAAACAACCAACGTGTTACTGTTAGAGTTTAAGCCCCTGCCAAATAAAAGCCACTGCTCACAGCCCTGTAGGCAATAAAGTGTGGTAACAGAAACCCAGGCTTGTAAATCACATCTTGATTGAGGGACTGCTAAGAATGGGATATGACGCACGTATATTCATCCACCAAAATGTAGATGTACACACTGTTGGGGCAGCAACAGCTGTTTACTTGAATCTGATGTTAATACCATCTACATTAGATGGTTAGTTGAGATGGTGGATGGTGGTTCAATTCCCATCTCCTCCAATCCACAAGTAGAAGTTTCCTTGGCAAAGACACTGAACCCCCTACCCCTCCACACACACACATGCATGCACGCCTGTTCCATTGGTGTATGAATGTCAGAAAAAGTTCAAGGACTAGAGACACTGTGTTTGTGAATGAGTGTAATGTAAAACGCTTTGAGTGGTCTTAGAGACTAGAAGTGCTATGTAAAGGAAATCCATTTTTACCATGTATGTCTGTCGCTCTCATTTCTGTCTGCTCTTAATTTTCAGACTTTTAGACTCCCCTACCCCCATCCGTGCTGCAGTCATTCCATTCTGCTGCTGCATTGTTTAACACCTCTCCGTTTTTTGTCTCACTTTTGTTATCTACAATACCTCTGTCTAGAAATCTATGTTTAGATGTAGTTAGCACATAGAAAATACCATTCTAAAAATGTATGACACAGGTACACAGGTACGTGTACTAAGGTACTAAGAAGCTTCAACACATCATCCCTCTACTGGCCTCTATTACACTGGCTCACCATTAACTTTAGGATTCAGTTCAAAGTTCTTCTGGTTACTTATAAGGCACTACATGGGCTGGCCCTCACCTATATTTCAGATCTCCTTCAACCCCATTCTGCTTCCTAGGCCCCTTAGTTCCACTGATGAAGGTTTTCTCTGTGTGACCCGGACCCAGCTCAGACAAAAAGGTGACAGAGCTTTGACGGTACCAGCCCTGCATCTGTGGAATTGTCTGCCCCCAGATATCAGACATGCTCCATCTATCTCCTCTTTTAAACTGAGGCTCAAAACCCACCTTTTCTCCTTAGCCTTCCCTGCATCTTAACTGTCTTCAGTCACATGTGTCCTTTATTTGTTGTGAACTTTTATTGTTAATCTATTGTTACTTTTATGGCTACTACTATTTTAACTGTTCATCGTTTTAAGTTTGTGCATTGCTTTTATCTCTTTTTTTAGCCAACCTCTATACAGCACTTTGGTCAGCGAAAGCTGTTTTAAAATGTCCTTTGTAAAAAAAAAAAAAAAAAAAATCACTTATTTACTTTACTTTACACAGAATTTGAACCACATTTATTAATCCAATCACATTGATATGTGATTTTATAAGCATTTTATAGAATATATCTTCAGCACGAAAACTTAACAGCACACTGCAAGCTATGTTCAAAGGTTTTTATTATTTCCCAGGAAAAGAGAGCACATGTCAATCATTTACTTCATGGTGTAGTATATGTTTAAAATTAGACCTGTCTCGATAATGCCTGTGGAGCCTTGCCAGACCACAGTGAGCAATTGTGGCTTTTTACAGCTAAAATAAAGATGTGTGCTGCAGGTTGCTAAAGCATGTGTCAGTCCATATGTCATGTCGGTCCAAAAGTTTGACTTCACTGAAAAGTCAGTATAATTCCATATCAGCAGTTCAGATTGTATTACATCAGTTATTGTCCGGTCAAGTTTATTTGTATAGCACCAAATCATAAAAAACATTTATCTGAAGGCAGTTTACAGTATTATAGAATAAAAAAACCCAACATTTCCCACAGTGAGCAGCACTTGGTGACAGTAGAGGAACAACTGCCTTTTTACAAGAAGAAACCTCCAGCAGAACCAGACTCAGTGGACGGTCATCTGCCTCAACTGGTTGGAGTGAAAAGAAAAAGAGAAAAGAGAGGAGAGGGGATGAAAGAGCTATTGTAGTGCATCAAGGGAGTTCCCTATCATTCTAATCCAACAGCAAAAAGTGTTTCTTCTTTTTATTCATTGTTACTTATTTAATGTTACACTTTTGCACTGTATCTTCTTAGAATTCCATGGGTTAATATTTTAACTTGAAAGATTTCTATTTTAGGCCCAAACCTAACCCAAAGTCAAAGATTACAAATTTAAAAGGTGTACAATCCAAGTCAGGTTATATCCATACAGTCCTTAGAACATTAGTTAATACAGGATCCGTCACCATCATGTTTGGTTTTGCCCTGTTTTTAGCAGCTTCCTGACAGTTATCACTGAATATTTGTTTTAAACAAATTATCCACTTTTATTTCAAAGCAAATTAAATCTGTGCTTCCCCTGGAAGACAAAATTTGGACTGTAGTTACTTACTTTATCTTTGCTCTCTCAGACACACATGGGTGGTGCTAAGATATATTTAGGGGAAAAACAGGTGTGAAACAGGCTTATAAAAAGATGGTCACTCTTTCTAATCCCACAGGTGACTAACAGACTCTGGGAATAAAGGAAGAGAAGAGTTTTTCTTCATTTTATCTGTGAGCTGCTCTTGAGGGAAGTCCTTAATCCCTAACTACTCCAGGTGGAGCCATTCAGAGCCAACAGTATAATACTGTGGTAGCTCCCAGGTGTGAAAAGTGTGTAAGTGAGTGATTGTGAAAGAGCTGTGGAGAACGAGCATGTGAACTCTGCTCATCTTATCTGGGAAAACTAAAAAAAGAAAAATCATATGTACGACCCTAGTCTTCTCTCACTTACAAATGTCATCAATGACTTTTCACTTTACCTGAAGGCTTCTACACTTGCTCAGACAAATTTATTTTTCCTCCATTCACCCCTTTCTCATCAGCTGCTCCAGTATTTCTTTGGATAGTCAAAATGAATCAGCTGATACATAGTATTTGACCTGGTTTGTGAGATTTACTGACTACCATGCAGTGCAGATGGGAATACTTCTGGGAGTATATCATCAGCATGAAGCCAAATATAATGATTATTACACACAATTTTTTGCACTTGGATCGGTCACTTCTTTTCCCCATAATTTCTACACACAGGTTACCCAAAAGTCTCTGTCTTCTCTATAGAGTTTGCCAGACCAGCGCATTATGGGTAGAAGCAGCCAACAAACCCAGTCACTGAGCACTACTGTGAATTCATATGATTAAAACACAAATAAATCTCAAAATTGTCGTCTGTCGTAAGACAATGTTTCACTGAACATCATCCTTTTCAAGACAAACATGTAATGCACTGGGGTTAAAATGGGCTGTAGTGATCCAGAACTGCAGTCTGGCATCTTCAATAAATCATAGCATCATAGCAAAGATTCAATTGTGCTGATGTAAAGAGAAATTATATATTTTTTTTTTCATACAAATGTGTTGCATCCTAGTACTATAAGAGGACTGCTGCTGCCACCCCAGTTTTGGTGTTACTTAACTGCTAAATCCCACTTCAACCACTAGTCACACATAATGTAAATGTAAAATTAGGGCAGATGTTGACTAGATTTACTGCTTTTACAAATGTGCTTGTTGTTGTTTCTGCTGGTAGTGTGTTAGCACTATGCAGTCAGCGTCTGCAGTGGTGACTAGCATATTACATTAATGAAGTATTGACACATTTCAAGTGTTTTTCTTTCATGCTGGAAAATGATAGAAGCTTAATCCTTTCTTTATCTGTTTACCACAACGATTGTGAGAACATCAATAGCTGTTGAAAACACAGCAGTCTCTTTGTGTGACACATTCAAATCTAGTGTCTCACCCTTTACGTGTCGCGAATTCCCACAATGCTTTACACTACTTCGATGCTTATGTCACGTTGGCGAGCTCTATTACAATGCTGAATATTGTAAAAGAGAGCTGTTTGCTCTGTGGTAGACTCTTTAGACTGTGAATCAGAGTGTGGGGATGATTTCTTTTGTCTCCTTATTGATGGAATGTCTGTAGTAACGACATTCTGTATGTTGTTTTGTGAAAATAGTGTGTGTGCCTGTTCTTGTCTGCAAATAGAACCTCTGAGCTATGGAGTTAACTGTGGGGTTCAGCTGGAAAGCAAGTAAATGACACTGCAGAGAAATGAAAGTCATCATTTGATGTTCTCACTACCTGTATTGTGTGTGTTTACTTATAGGCATTTGTCTGTTTTATGACTATTTCTTTTCTCTGTTCTCTGGGTTGTGGTGGGAGTATTTCCATCGGCAGTAACTTGAAGGAAGTTACAGAGTAAAAACATGTTCCTGTGTCAAACTCTAGTCCCACAAATATGTCGTTACTTTTCTGATACATGATCTTTATCAAGTGTAGAGTATTGTGAAGAGTCAAGTGAAGAGTCATCTTTCCCAACACATGTGACATATGACTTATATTATGATTACACCTTGATTATACAAAGAATGAGGGTGGACGAGGCAGGAGCAGAGTGAATGAGGCACAATCCTGGAGAGCTCAGTTCATACACTCAGTATAAAGTCAAGCTTGTTTCCAGTGGGTGATGGCCTCTGCCACGGTTGTCCCTTGTCACTGATCCAGTGCATAATGTTCATGAACAGGATTTCAGGATGCAGCCAGGGGGAGTATTTTTGAATTGGGACTTTAGAATTGCCCTTCTGTTCTTTGCAGATGAATTGGTTCTGTTGGCCTCATGACACAGTGACCTCCAGCACACTCAGGACTAATTTGCAGCCAATTGTGAAGCAGCTGGGACAGGAGTCAGCACCTCCTTAGAGCCCATGGTTCTTTGTCCTGGAAGCTCTGTTTGGGTGGATTGTCCCCTTCAGGTTGGAGATAAGATGCTGCCAAAAGTGGGAGATTTTAAGAACCTCAAGGTAGGATGGAATTGGAGACTGACAGCTGGACCAGTGCTGCTGTCAGTAGAAAGGCAGAGGCTGATCCAGCCTGGGGCTTAGCTGAAAGGCAAAGTTAACTATTTACCAACTGATGCTCCAATTCTCACCTACAGCCAAGTGTTTTGGGGAAAAAAACAAAAGAATGAGATTGCAAATTCAAGTGGAAATGAGTTATTCCCACAGGATGTTTGGGCTCATCCTTAGAGATAAGGTGAAGGGCTCAGAATTCTGGATAAAGCTTGGAATGGACCCACTGTTACTTTTCATGGAAAGGACCTGGTTATGGTGGGTTGGCCATGAGATCAGTGTGGCCCCCTGGGCACCAAGTATTTGAAATCTTCAAGGCACAACCAACCAGGAGGAGACTTCAGGATAAAGCGAGAATATGCTGGAGGGATTATAGTTTATCTCATCTACCCTGGGAATATCTCATGATTATCAAGGAGAGAGATGCTGAGGAGAGGGACATCTGGGCTACCTGATATGAACTGCTGCAAACACAACCTGAAACCAGATAAGGGTTGAATGGATGAGTAACAACACATGTATAATGGTATAAAGACCTTTCTTTTTGCCTTTAATGGTAGAGATAGTGAAGAAATGACAAGAAACAGGATATGAGAATGAGGAATGACATGCAGTAAAGTTGGATTCGTTGGATTGTAGTCAGGGTTTGATCCGACGAACAGGTGAAAAGGCATATGTGCCAACATGGGGTGCCACAATCACTTAACACTCACAACACTATCTGGGCACCCCCAGTTCTCACCTTAGCAGATACAAGGTGGAGCTAGAAGCAAATGGACTTGATTATTCTTTCAAATAAATCTTATCTGTGCATACAGAGTGAAGGTAAACAGTACAATTGGATGGTTAACAGCATTTCCTGGATGTGTTACCCCCCAGATTATACTGCTGTCCTATTATCAATACAGATTTACCTGCGTGTTTATGTGAGATATCTCACTGTATTGACTTCACTTGGATGTAAGACAACGTCACTCTTACTAGTTGTGGTAAAAAGCTGCCTGAGAATTTGATAGAGATGACAAAAGTCAAATGATTTGTATAAATATTTGTAAAGAGGTTTCCTCTTTACTGCCTTCCTACTTCCCACTTTTTACTAGTAAATTGCTTAGCGTGAGGTTGGAAGAGTGACTCTAAAGTACTGTTCATGTTTTAATTTTGCCAATAGTGACACTAAAAATTCACTATCACTCTCCGATTTCATTAACCAATTTTTTTTTTTTTTTTGATACAGAAACAAATGGATACACATGCACACACACATACACACTCCTTTCATCACTCCTTTGCTCTTCTCACCCCAACTAAAACCCTCTGTCTTTACATCCTGATCGCTCTAACCAAAATATTGACGTTCATTAGTCAGATGCATGTCAAAGGAAGCCGAAGGATTAGATTCAGATGGCAGAGGGGAAGCCAGAGGGCTGCTAATGAAATCTGGACCACAGAACCAAGGCTGAGGGATCTGAGGGAGGAAAGTGTGGTGAGATGCACACACACACACACACACACACACACACACACAGAAGAATCCACACACATACACACATACACATACTTAAGGACTCATATATCCACACAAAAGGCCTAGTTTATGCACATGAACTCACACATATATACACACATTATGATCATTTCCCATAGACATGCAGGGACAAATGTGCTAACGTGCGCACACACACACACACACACACACACACACACACAGCCAGAGTGAGGCAGAAGACCGCAAGGCTCTGTATTGAGGTTAGGCTTCGTTTCATCTCTGGCTGAGGCCTAAATCGCCTCAGACAGGGGCCTTGCTTTGACACATTCCCCCAGCAGCCAAACTCTCACCCTGGCATGTGTGAATCTCTGAAGTTGTGGTTGACTCTGGGCTTTTTCTACATTTTTACATTTTTTCACCTTTTTTTTTTTTAAATCCTTTTTTCTATAATAAAAGGCTCTTTTTTTTCTTTAAGCGTTTCATCTGTGTCTCTGGTGTATCTCACTGTGTGTCTTTATTTGAGTGTGTGCATGTGTGTGTGTGTGTGTGTTAGTGTTTTGTGTGTCAAGCGCTGTACGTACCAGTTGAAGGCATCTGATCGCTCGTGTTTGTGTGCGCGTATGTCTCTTCATGCAACCAATGTATGGCTTACATTTCTTTCTTTCATTGTTCATCTGGATTCTCACAGTCTCTGATTTATCCCTTAACACCCAGCAGGATACTGAACTGTGGTGCTGGCTTGGAGAGCAGGCAAACTGATATTCATCTGGGATAAATATAGGAAACAGACACTTTCTTTAGCCCCAAACAAGTTTATAAGAACAAGAGGGCTTTTGATGCAGATGTATTTTGATGGTTGATAGCACTGTGCTGTTATATGTTTGTGTTGTTATTTTTTAATAAAACTGGTATTTTTATCTGTTCACAGATTCAGATCCTATTGGTGTAAGTGCTGTTTGGTCAAGTCATCAGTTCCATTTAAGATAAATCACAGCCAAACATATCAATAGAGACTATTCCTTCAACAAAAGCCATATTTCCATATTACAGTAAAAAAAAAAAAAATAACTAGCTTCATGTTGATGATTAAAAAAAAATCACATGAAAAAATGTTAAATATTGAGTGTTTCTGTATCACATTAGTTATCAATGCCAGATAATGAGATGAAAATGAATGTTGCAGTGACTGCTTTGCTATCTAAAATATGCTAATGCAATCATCCTTATCCAATTACTTCATTTGTGAAATCAATGTGCCTTTATTTATCCAACATTATGCTGCTAATGGCTATTGCATATGCATTGAGCATTTTACATCCCAGGATAAATCCTGCAGCTACTGAGCACAGTATTTTACTGTATGTCCTACTGCGACTCGCGATGTTAAGACTGTGGCAGGGCAATATTTACTCAGCCTTCTTCCTGCTCTCTGCGTCTGGATATGTTTTTCCAGTTCTAATTGGAATTTTAATTGCAATGAGGATTAAAGCTGAGTGTTATGGATAATTGAAGCTGACAAACAGAGCATGCGGCAGGCAACACACACTGCAGTAATCTTGTTCCCTGTTTTGCTTCAACTTCAATAGGCCTCTTTTATGAAGATATATTCAGTATTTAGGACCAATAAGAGGTTTTAATCTTTAGTGGTTTAGTGGCAGTAGGATGGAGATTGTGGAGAGGCTCCTCATTAGATTGTGAATTCAAAATATAACTGTACCCTTAAATTGACATGGTACACTAAACCACATGCTTTTTTTTCCCCTCTCCTGTTATTGTTATCGGAGAATCTATTCCTTTGTTTGTTGAATCTGTGATTATACTTTACGCAAATAAGTTCTAAAACATAGCCAGATCACTTGACATATACCAGTAACATAATCTGTTTAGCTCTCTTCATTATCTTTAGCTGGATTAGTTCTGCTCCACATGCAATATGTATATTAGATCTCCCAAGATTTTATTACCATTGTAGGGTCCACAGTATTTCCTCCTCCGGCAGTGAGGTGAGTAATAGGACATGGAGGGCAATCGGATTAGGACCTGGAATAAAAACCTTTATCTGAGTTGCATCAAAGGATTTTTGTGACCAATAAATTTAGTTCAATATATCATTCATTATAAATAAGACATGGTGAGAAGTACATTTCCTTACAACAAAGTGCATCTTTTTTGAGCTTAAGGTAGAATTCTGATCATCAAGCCTGATCATCAGCTGCTTGGCAACCAGCTATAACATCCATCACTATCATTATCGCATTCTTACAGCTGCAGAGAGAAGCCATAACCAGGCACCTCTTACTCTGCCAGCACCTTTACTAGCATAGTTCCTCCCTCTGCCACCAAATCTAATTCTCAGCTTTTGATTTTGTTGAATTTCCTCAAAATCCAGTATTTATATTATGCAGGGATTACTTCTTCCTGCTCAATCCCCGTGGCAGTGTACAACCTTGGCTGCCAAATCTGACTGTATCATCATTTGCTATAAAAGAGCAATTCCTTGACAAAAATTTCTGCTTGAATTGAATTTCATCTTCTTGAATTTATTCGTATAAGCCTATAAGATTTGGAAATAATAATAATAATATAAATTGTAACAGCCATAAAAACTCTTAATATACCATAATATTATCTCAACATAGTGTTTTGGATTTTCTTTTTTGAAACTTAAGTCTAACTGCTGCAAGGCATCGTGTCTGTGTTGTCAGACGGTTGAAATAATCTCCTGTAAAACATCTATCTGATACAGAGGGAGTAGACAGCAAAACAGCAAAAACAAATCACCCTGCAGCTAATTGACATCCAGTTAAAAAGGTATCACTTCATGAGCTGAGTAGAAGTAAAGTGGCAGTGAGGAACAAAACATAAGCACAGATATTTGAAAGAATGCAGTCACAGCTAGAGCACTTCATTTTGTACAAGTGTAGTTAATGGCACTACAGAACAGTCACATTTAAGTCTTGTATATGTCTTACACTTAGCATTGTGACCAGTAATTATCTTAAAGCTTGATTATGCTGTGTCAGCTAGATGACTCATCAGACATGACAGTGGCATTTCTCTCAAGTTTGATGATGACTTTTAAAGAAAAAGGAAATGGACTGGGGACTAATGTCTGCCTTGTGGGCTATTTGATTGGCAGTAATCGTCTTAGGCATCAAACAATTAGTATAGACAAAATGTTCTGTCAGGAAAATGAATTCGAAATGCAATTAACCACAACCTCAGCTATTCTGTCACTCAAATGCAAGTTTGCAAAAGATGACTCACCGCAGTCACAGCTAACTGCCGTTAGTGTCTTCTTAATTTAGAAGACGCTCAGTAGGGTGTCAGATTTGATGCCAAGGTGCACAGCAGTGCCATACAATGGGATTTTCTTTTCATGTCCAACATGAGGATTTCACCTAACTGATAACCGTGCTGTATTACTGGCATATTTTAAACACTCCGCTATGATGTATTCCTGTTAGTGAGTAGACAACTTGATTGCATTTAAATCCTCAGGGCAACAGACCCGACCGATGCCATCGGTGTTGGAATCCAATCATGCTGGCTGTAATGATCATTTGAAAAAAAAAAAAAGCCACAGGGTAAAAGCAATCAAAAACTATCCTTAATTCAGTTAGTACTTAATAGACTGGTGATTAGACTGGTGCCATATTAAGAACATCACTGCGTGTGGCTGTCAGAAGAAACATGTCAACATTCATCAGGGCAAATTGACAAGTCTCTGTAGGTAAACAGGCACAAGGAAACATATTGCATCGCCTACGCCACCAATATAACAGAAAAAAGCTCACCGTCTGCTGAGAAATTTGTTAAACTAAAATAAATTTGTGAGGACAGTGTTCTGGTTTAGATGCGGACATTTTTAGAAAGTGAGGGCAACTGGCCAATCCAAGGGCTATTTGAGGGCTAAGATATGGTTTCAGTATTAATGCTAGGATTAAGTTTGACAAAGATAATGATAAAAGTTTGGACTGCAGGTTGTTTTACTGACTTTATAGTTCAGGCAACCACAACCATAATACGACACGTTATCAGGACAAAAACTGTCTATGTCATGTCATGTGTATGGATCACTGCCTGCCACGACATACAAAATGGATAGTAATATATTTTAAGATTAAGATCTGGTTTTAGAGTTGAGGTTAGAATTTTTAGGTTTTAGGTTTTAGGTTAAGCTCGCAATTAAGATTGTGGTTAGACAAGTAGTAGTAGACAAGTTCAGATTAAGAACAAACATATGTATATGGCAACTCACCATGTTACACTCTGTTTAATTCATGTGTTATTGACACATTTGTAACTTAATGAGTTCAGTTCAAGTATGTTCATGTGTACGTTTCTAGACCAGAGGAAACAAAATTAAGACCACATAAGAGATATAAAACAGATACAAAACTTTTCAGGGTGAATACCAATGATAATAATCCTACGAAACCACAATTCAAAGGTAGAGTCTCTTTTAGTTTTCAGCCTAAAGCAAGTTTCAAGCTGGCTCAATGAGACGATCCTCAGCAGTGATGTAAGGCTGTGCTCGGGTGTCTGTACTGTGCTGCCAGCTGTCTGACCATAAATACAGACTGTGAATCAGATCTTGAATTTGATGGAAATCTGAGATGATGACACATTTTGGCTGTAAGGTGTTCTTCTCATTCTGTCCACTCTGTGTACTTGCCGTCCCACTTGCTGACCTTCTCCTCTGGCTGTATCTTTAATGAGCCATGAGCATCAGATATATGTGTATCTGCGCACACAGAAATAACATTTAGCAGGCCAACTTACCCTCTGATGCATCTTATGTCTTATATTTTGATCACTGTCTTTTAATCAGATAAGACATGAAAAGTTTTTGAGGAAGTCACCCTGATGTTTTTTTCAGCAGGTAGTAACAGACAGACCAGGGAGAGAGGAAGGCAGGGAAAGAAGAGCAAAACATTACCAGAAAACCAGAGACAGGAGGGAGTCAGCGTCAGAGAGAGGAGAATAAGAATAACAGAGAGAGCAATAAAGAGAGGGGGACAGAAACACACTGGAAAAAGAATAAAAATATATGGAGAAAGAGGATGAATAATGAGACTGCATAGAAGAAGGAAACAGGTAAGAACAGTGGAAGATAATTTGATGCATATTGTGTTATATCTCGCCCAACGAGTAATAGTCAGAGAACCATGCTCAATTTATTTAGGTGCATTACATATGTCAACAATTCCACATTGTAAGAATAACACTTTAATGTTTTACAGCAGCTCCTGAACAATGAATGTAACCTGGCACAGTTTATTTGGATGACAAACCAATGTGGAATCTACAGGACAGTAATAAAATGTTAAGGGACACAGGGACAACAACATCAGTTGGTTTCACCAAGTGGCCAAAACAGTGTTGACTTTTTGACGACTACTGACACAATTGAGCAATAGATTGGATCCAAAACGAAGAGTGAAGAGTACACAAGAATACTTGTTCAAGTACATATTAGTTACATGATGCAAACTCCTGGAAACAGTCTCAAAAAAATCCACAGTGCAGAAAGACGGTAGTTTGAGCCCCATCTCTTCCAGTCTGCAAGTGTCTTTGGGCAAGATGCTGAACTCTAAACTG
The DNA here is from genome assembly GCA_016801845.1 of Polydactylus sextarius. Lineage (NCBI taxonomy): Eukaryota > Metazoa > Chordata > Actinopteri > Polynemidae > Polydactylus > Polydactylus sextarius. Next base: position 15,782,532 of record CM028922.1, on the reverse strand, counting down.
CCCCTATTAATGTACACCTGGTGTGTGTGTGTAGCAAACAGTTCATCACAATGTAAAGGGCTTTTCAAGTAGGAGTTTCAAAAGTTTCAACAGTTTCATAGCACTGTTTAGTATCATATTTACCACAGCAACTAATTTTGCACTGTTTAGGTAGATTGAGGTAGGACTAGTCTTGGGAAAACATTGGAAGTTTACTTGTGTAAAGTATAATCACAGATTCAAGAAATAAAGAAAAAAAGCACGTGGTTTAGTGTACTATATAAATTTAAGGGTAAAGTTATAATTTGAACCAGCGAACTAATGAGGGGCCTCTCCACAATCTCCATCCTACTGCCACTAAACCACTAAAGATTAAAACCTCTTATTAGTCCTAAATGCTGAATATGTAAGTACAGTACAGTAACACTGGAAGCTCGGAGCTCCATACAGGAGTAACTCCTAGAAAGACAGCACACAAAGGCTACACCCCAACACGTCAAAGTCATGATGAATCTATACTACACAAGACTGAAAAATAATGAATCGTATAATTCAGAAATGCAACATATGTTACCTAAACAAATGAAGATGTTCATCGTAAACTTGACCGATTAATTGTTTAGTTGTTAATCTCTCAGACAACGAACATAGCACTGATATAATATGTTTAACATTTAAATCACCTCATTTATTTTCCAAAAACAAGTAAATATCCTCATCGCGCTGCCGCTTTTCCTTGTAAAACTTCTGGATAATGTAGACAGACGTTTGACAAAATGACATCTGCACAACCAATAGCGATATCACTGCTAAAACGTTTCCAATTTTAGGAAGGCAAACAATCCAGCAGGCGAACATATCCCGCGTGATGAACAATGACATTTTGTGTTCATCTTATCAGAGCAAATAAATATTGGCTTAGTGCTGATGGAGGCTTGTGGGCCGGGTGCCGTTTGTGATTCCGGGAATGAAGTGCCGCAGGGCCCAAAGGCATGTTGTTGCTTTCCATCCGCAGTCTCCTCCAATGAGGAGGAATCTATCTCCCTGACCTCAGCTAACACCCCCAGACATGCTGATAAACACTGAATATTTATAATACTCTCTGTAGTCACTGTCTCCCTCTCACACACACACACACACACACACACACACACACACACCCCTTTATCTTTCCCAATAAAATCTGAATTCACATATATGTTTAACCTCACACGCACTTGTTTTCTCACACGGATATTGTCAAAGAAAGATGCACAAACAGTGATAACCCTGCACACACGTTCTCTCTCCATATAACAAACACGCACAAGCAGTGAAATTTAATATTTAGCAACAGATGATGTAAGTGTGTTGAAACTGTCAAGGACTGAAAAAAAAAAAAAAAGACGGACATTAGTTTAGCTTTTTTGTAGTGAAACAATATGTTCCCAGATGTGGTCTCTGGTGTGTTGATGAAACCACAAGCTTTGTGGTCCAGGGTATGAGCTGGAGATCACACAGAATTTAACTGCATCTAGCAGCCATGGCAAACTGGGAACACAACCCACAATAAATACAATAAAATAAGCAAATAAATATTTAACATGACCTCTGATAATTTTGGTTGTACATTTGACTCTTGCAGAGACAGTGTAATTTAGCTAATGTTATCAAAAGAAGTTTTACCGGTGGTGTCTCTTGTTGGGGGGAAATTTGAAGCTTGGAAATATCCTCTTATTTTAGCTGATGGCAAAAGACATATTGTCTTTTTGTCTTACTGTGTATCCCATCCTTCTTTCAGTTACTACATGGAGCTGGTGAAAGGTTTGGGATGAGGCTCAAATGGTGATCAATAAGTAAACTAAGTAATTTTAGTTACACTGTCATACTGTCATACGCCCAAATGAGCCCAACCTGAATACTACATACACACATACAATAGAATGAAGGTCTTAAATTTTGGAATTAAAGATTGAGAATCTATAAAATAATTACCTTGTCATTATGTCTTCAGATATCATTGGCTTTTAACAAATGGCTTCATCATCATCAGCACTTGTACTTGTTAGTACTTGTTTTTTACTTGTTTTTTTTTCAGCAGTTACACCAGGAGCATCAGCAATGTGACATGTCAGCGCCACGTTAGCCGCTAAAAATGGAAGTAAGTCTCCATTCCAGTCAATGCTACGATTTACGGTGTTTTATAGTAACAAAGTAATAATACTTCACAACTATACTTAAGTATATTTTGGGAGTATCTGTACTTTACTTGTGTTGGTTTAATCCGTCAACTTTCACTTAATGACATACTTTTACTTTGATTTTCTTTAGTAATGAAAGTAAATGTGGTGTTTTCTCATAAGTATCATCAACTACCAAAGTTATTTCATTGGTCAAGTATCTATACTACTAATCTGTACTTCTACTCTAGTACCTGTACTTCTACTCTAGTATCTGTACTTTTACTCTAGTATCTATAGTTTTACTCTAGTATCTGTACTTCAACTTTATATTGGGACTTTTAGCTACTTTATGGAACACTGGATATACACCAGTAATGTTGTTGCACAAGCACTGGGACATTACACTGCATGTTGAATACTCGCCTAGGTCTATTTTTGATGGATGTTGCTTCAAACCATATCCATAATGAGTTGGCCACAATAATTAAAGGAAGTAAAAGAAGCTTAGACAAGAAGGAAAAGAAATCATTTACAAAGTTTACTTGCTCATTGTAGAAACAAATGAAACTACAATCTGCACTGCTGCTGAAACGCTGCTAGAAAAACATGGATACGCAACACAGCACTGATGCTGCTGGTGTTCATTCCTGGCAGCAACATCCATATGAAATAGGCTCCACATAGAAAAATCAAGATGGAGCAAGTTTCTTGAGGACATCAGATTCAGACTTTCATTACACATATTCAGACTGTCATTCAGTATATTCACACTTTAATTCAGTGTATTCAGACTTCAGTGAATATATTGAGATTCAGTATATTCAGACATTTATGCATTCATGATCCATGTTTTCCATGCTATATAAATGTAATGTATGTATAAATTTTCTATTTAACAGGTCAATGGCACTGCGGCAGTATTCACCTGCCGGCAACTGGTCACTGAACGATCGTTTCCTACTCAGACATCAACACACAGCTCCGGTTCTAATTGTTTATAGAAACACTGTTGTCCATGTTATATCCGCGTTTGAAACAGCAAAGTAAAGGCTTATCTTAACCATGCCAGAAGCACAGGGTTTCTGGTTTTCACGGTCACTCTGCAACCGAAGTAAACTAAGGTGCAATAAATGTGATGAAGCAGAAATAATCTATCTCTTGTTCAAAATAGAGAATAAAATAAACCTAAAGATGAACTTTGATCTAGACCTAAATGTTAAATCTTGGTTATGAATCCATGGGGGATGACAGAATCAAAGAGAATTCGCTCATGCTCAGTTGGTTGCTTGATAATGATCCATCTGTACCTATCACATTGTTCACCCATTACAGCCCTCTGAACCTACTAGCAACTTGAATTAGCTCTTGTTTGTTCATAACTATGGGATGGTTCTCGATAATGAAAGTTTATTCAGTGGTGAGAGAGCGAGAGTCTGAGAAAGACCATTGTCAGACAGTTTTAACAGAAGAGACTGTTAAAACTGTGTAAAATAGAAATAGAAAGTGGGGGAACTGAGGCTGGGATCCTAATTAATTTAACGCCATCTTTAATAACAGATCTAATGTTACAGTGTGGGACCATTAATTTTCATCATGATAAAATAAACATTTTTGCAAGGCAAGATTCAAAGATACAAATAGTTTTAGACACAGTTTTTAGACATGAAACTAATAATTACTTTTGCCTAGGTAAATTTTGTGTCGTCATTTCCTTCCACTCCACATAACAATTACTCTTAATTCGTTTATTTTTCAGTAATCATTTCCATGAATTTTAACACAAATTCACAATGCTTTCATTAAGGTGAGTATATTTGGTATGATAACATCCCTGAAGCAGAATTTTACATCTACTGAGAATTAAAACATTACAATGAGTGACTGAATCAGTTTTTCTTCAAATGCTTATCTTTTTTCTTTCATCTGCTGGTAGTATTAGTGTATGGCACAGAGTAAACTCATGACGTGAAACTGACATTATTGAATTTCAAACTCAAGATTTCTTCAAAGCAGTCCCTGGGACTTTGTTAGGCACACTCTATGAATGACAATTCACCATTTAATTTCAGTATAAACCTATTAGGATGATATTGGAAGACTAAGGGCAAGATTAACATTCAACTCAAATTCAGTATTGTCCACAGAGGGGACATGTGCACCTCATTGTAGCTAACATTGTTTAGAATTTATTAGTTCTTATCCTTACAAGACAATGTGGCAAGGATTGCAACTTAAGCAACTTGCCCATGTTGGAAGGTAACTGTCATTTTGAAAACTGTGTCTACGGGGTTTATCACTGAGACACAGGCCTTCACTAATCCTTTCACATGACATGACAATGTTCCTGCATTATTTCTAATCCTTATGATATGCTGATGTTAGCAATCCAATGGGGAATGGGAGAATATTACAAATTACTTTGATAACTTATTTGTTGTTGTTGTTGTTATTGTTTTTTGGTTAGAGTAGATAAAGTCAAAAACTTTTTTTTTTTTTTGCTTGATATTTCTTTTTATTCTTTCTTTTTTTGTATATCATAATAATAATAAAAATAATGAGCAAAGAATTACAACAACAAAAAATGCACCTCTGCAGTTCTGCAGTCTATGTGGTGGTGCAGTATCTGCAACAACAACAACAACAACAACAACAACAGGTTTATTTCTGTTAAAGTTTTTTGCTTGATATTTCTTTCTATTCTTTCTTTTTTTGTATATCATAACAATAATACCAGCTTTCAGTTTCACACAGGAAACAAACATGGCTTTGGTTTGCTCCTGTGTGTTATTATTTATCAACCCATCCATCCATCCCAGCCTCCTCCAAAGATTATAGATTAGATTATAGATATACATTGTATATTACATCACCTTTTCTCCTGTCATAATTGCCATGGCCACTACTGTATATGACATGTAACAAACAGATGTTATATTATTATAAGCTATATGCAGAGGACAGTCTCATGCAGCACTACTCACATATCTCCTACTGATTTTGTTTTATTCTTCTTAGGCTTTCTTAGGCTCAACTAGAAAAGGAGCTGCCTGAGACAGCTACACCGCTCACACCCCATGAAGGTTGGGTGTTTGGCTCATTGAGCTGGCATACAAGCTAGCAGCTAGTTTACATGATCAACGTGTTAACATCAGTCTCCGTGTAGACTTGTCACCTGCTAAGCAAAGCAGCTTCACTTAATTTTGATTTATTTGGATTCGGGCAGGTCGTTCACTAATTAGAAGGTTGGTGATTCAATTCCCTCCTCCTCCAATCCACATCGAAGTCTTCTTGGGCCCCAAGTTGCCCCTGATGGCTGTTCCAACGGTGTGTGACTGTGATTAGAAAAAAAAAAAAAAAAAAAAAAAAAGCAATGTGTAGAGCGCTGTGGGAATGGGTGTGTGAAAGGGTTAATGTGAACTGGAGTGTGAAGTGCTTTGACTGGCTATTAGAAGAGTAAAAGAGCACAATGTAAAAGAAGTTCCTCTGATACAGTCTGCAGACTACACAAGGGACACTGGCTTGCAGCGAGGTAGCATGATTAGCATGATTAGCATAACTCTGCGATGCAGTGGACATACTGTAAAGACAGACTGGGCAGTTGACATCTTTTTACAGTGACTTCTGAAAGACAAACAGTGTGCAAAATGTATGTTTCAAGCTGAGAGATGGTCCCCAGCTTCAGGAATTACAGCTAGAGGCAATGGTCTACTTCTGGGGGGGTCCAAAGCTGTCTTTGGACCCCCCCCAGTAGTAGCCACTGACCTTTCAAACCACCACCTCTCTTTTCAGCTCCCACTGTGACAAAAATATGTAGTGTAACATTGAGTTAGACTCACAGATATATGTGAGGTTACACTTTAAATACATAAACATGTGTAAATATCATTTATGAATAAAAGCAAAACAGAAAAAAGGTCATAAATCTAGTAATCTGGTGCATAACAACAGCAGCAATAAACTTCCTTTCACTGAGTGTAAGGAGTACATAAATTAATTAAGCAAATGATCTTTTAATGAAGGTTCATGTCTTGCAGATGATCCTCACTCACGTTCAGCACTGCGGACAGCTCAGAAAACTCCCTTCTCAAATTGGCAATGTGTCACTGGAGAAAAAATGTTAGAGTGGAGAGAAGGAAGATGTATGTAAAAGAGGAGGGGCTTGAAATGGAAAAGTGATAATTGACGATCAGCAACATGATTGAGAAGGGGAAGTGTTTTTTATGAGCAGTTTGATGGTTCCTAAAGAAATTGTACATGCAAAGGTCTGAAATCCTTATCAACGCTGTGCACATGCAGTAAGAGAGAGGTGTTATTCAGTTATACAAACTCAGTATTCTCTTGATGTGAGGTGCTCTATCATTTAATCAATAAATACTTTATTTAAAAGCGGTTCTCAAGTCAGAAATAAAACATAAAAAGTGATATCCTCATAACATCCAAATCCTGAGATGACACAGCCACAGTTGAGACAAACTGTCTGCATCATTCCATAACAAAACTCTCCAATAACCAAAACCAGCTCCAGTGTGAGCCGACGTAAACTGTTCCATACTTCACTTCCTATGCACACGCCAATGACGGACTTCTGTGAGTGCACACAGTTATGTTGCCTTTCTTGCTATATCTGTGTACCATGATAGGTGTCATCAGCACCTCTGTACAGAGTAGCCACTGTCACTAAGGATTATCACAGAGAGTGTGCACCCTCTCCCTCAGGATGTGTGCATCACAGTAAGACGGCCACAGCGCCACATCAGTTCATTTCGAGTCTGCGTCACAGACATTGAATATCGAGTAAAAGCCTCTACTGGTTACAACAAAGTAATCATGTTGTACTCTTTTTTTATTGATATTTAACATATCACTGACTGGATTTAGGAAAGATACAAATAAAATCAACGGGAGGTGTAAGATTTAAGTATCAAAAAGTAGCATTATTCATAGATAATCCAACTGGTGTTTAATAAGGCTTAAGGCACATTTTATGTACAGTCAGGTGTCAGACACCAGTGTACACCCAGCTGGTGCAACTGGCCCCTGATTGTTAGGATTCCTACGATCAAAAAATAGCCACAAAAAGATGGAGTATAATATCAACAGAATAATCAATGAAGCTTATCAGAGGATGTTCTTACACAGACCAAGGATAATCAATAATTCACAGCAAATCATGTAGGTCAATGGTAAAAATAATCACACGCTCTTTCATGCTTACTTCCTCCTATTCTAATGATAGCTAGAACATTTTGTTTGCAGTGCTGAGTAGGCTGCTTCCTTGTCAGTATCTGAAAGCTGATGAAAAAACTAATCCATTAAGACCCCATTACACAACCTTTGTGGAGATCAGGTCTCTTGTGGGTGAGCAAAGAATTACAACAACAAAAAATGCACCTCTGCAGTTCTGCAGTCTATGTGGTGGTGCAGTATCTGCAACAACAACAACAACAACAACAGCAACAACAGGTGTATTTCTGTTAAAGTGGAATACAGTCATTCATAATGTGAATAAATATTTATGCATTTTGTGTTGGCTCTGGAAAAAGAAGCTAATTCAATAGCAGGTGAGAGCTGAACAACACTTAGTTTCATCACGAGAGGTGTTACCTGACCTCAGAATGTGGTAAAAGTCTGAATTAGATGATGCTATTATTACCTGAATTTAGAGATGATTCATGTAGCATAAACTGTTGGTCATGCACTGAATATCCTGAAAACCCTGTAACAGTAATTCTTGGAGCTTGGATGCTCCAAGAATAGCGGCCAGAATAAGTTTGCAGCAGAGTAGGTGAGTAGCTCAGGCATTCAGAGGAAGCTTAAGTGGCAGAAAATGGATGGATGGATGATTGAATATGTTATTTATTTCTGACTTTAAACAGTTCAAGAAGTCGGTTACTTTTAAATTTGACCATTCACCCAAGTCAAGTCAGAGCCTGATTGTGGCTGCAGGCAAGTGTGTGCAGTTCAGCCTCACTTTTGACCATAAGCATTTTTTTCCCAGAGTGCTCCCTTTTCCTCAATCCAATCCCCAAGGACAAATGTTTTGCATTGTAAAAAGATGTTCACAGGAGAGTTGGCTGTTCAAGGCCGGACATGGTCAGCGACACAGAATAGCAACCTCTGAAAATGTTATGGACACTATAAGGACACCATTTTTAACTATTGTGACATAACCTGTGGATCTAAATCACAATTCCATTTTCTTCTCACCAATGCACTAGATGCAGGTATGGCAATAAAAGAAGTGGTACGTGTCATGTTGCCTCTGCAAAACAATGAAAGGGGTTTAAGCTTGAAATGTATGACTTCAACATTTAACCTGCTTTATAAACCCAAATATGACACAGCGAACTGCCTGGTACTCAGAGATGGGTCCTTAGGGACGATCTGACCCACATTTTCTAAATGGACTCTGATGCTAGCAAATTTTTTTTTATTTGATGCCCTCCATCAGTCCTTGAATCAGTCCTTAGCTGTGGATACTGAAATTGAATGAAGGTGTTTGTTTGCCAGGTGGGACTCCTAAGTTGCTGGCAGTCTCTGTAGCTTTTGAAATCAGTCAATCTTGGCCTGGAGGCAGAGCTGTAGTTTCACATTTGGGATGAAATGAAGTGAAGTTCTCACATATTTACTGTATTTTCATACAGTACCAAGCAAACGATATTCAGTTTAGATATGGAATTCATAAGGGAAAGGTTAAGCTTTCTTAATGATCCCAGAATGTCCAGCAATCAGCATTCTATCTATCTATCTATCTATCTATCTATCTATCTATCTATCTATCTATCTATCTATCTATCTATCTATCTATCTATCTATCTATCTATCTATCTATCTATCTATCTATCTATCTATCTATCTATCTATCTATCTATCTATCTATCTATCTATCTATCTATCTATCTTACTGTAGATGCAGGAACAGGAAGGCTTTGTAACTGTTGCCTATAATTTTATGTAATATTATGTATTTGTATATAATCTATTAACTTTAGTTTTACCATGAACTTCTGTCTGTCACTCAGTATGAAATCCCCCAGGAAAATGAAAGCTTGATGGATGGCACAAAGATCCAGTCTGACAACAACAGCATATAATAATAAAACTTGGAAACTTCAGGTGAAGAAATGTGAAAAGTTGTTTGTGTCCTCATCAGCTCAGCTTTTTATTCATTTTTTCTCTTTAGTTGTGCACTGCTATGGTGGAAACAGGGTGACCTGACAGTATCGGACAACACTCTCCATTCAGCTTCCGCCACTTATTCACAAGGAGTCGGTGACAGTAACTGTTCATAGCCAAGCTAGACCCATTTCCAACTGACTGTGAGTGGAACCAGTCTATTGCAGGGCTGACAAATCTAGATAAATAGACTTTTATACTCACATTCTCACCTACAAATGATTTAGTGTCACAAATTTACCAAAGTTGAATGTGTATGGGCTGTGAAAGAGGCTGGAGTATTTGGAGAAACAGGGAGAGAACATGCACCACACTAACCTAAGGGATGAATGTCATGTTAGGAGTAACACCTCATGACAAGTGATTAGAGAATAAGTGATGTTATATCTATGTGTTTTTATGTATTCATTTATTTTTAAATATCTCATCAGTGTCAGGACATGATGTGTGACTGTGAAACTGTCACATTCTTTAGGCTGTGAGTCTCAAGATGTTATATCAGATTTATATTATATTTGGCCTTTAAAAAAACTACTTTAAAGGACAAGGACAATAAAGGACAATGCCATAAATTGGAGTCAAATCAGAGTTGCTTATCAATTTCACTATAGTATATGTCAGGTAATAGTGCATTAGATTCTCCAAAAATGCTAGTGTAACAGATGTGACACCTGCAACAGAACAGAACCACCTCAGTCCAGCACACAAATATGATTTCTGCCTCTAGCTTATGTTCCAATGTTATTAAATTGTGTGAACTGTGACAGACAGAGTACAACCATGGCTACAACAACAATTACAGTGACAGTGTCATCACATCTAGTCATAATCATAGGATAGTTATTCCAAGTTGGGTGGGTGTAGAAAAAGTTGAAGTAGGGGGTGACTGTAAACTTAGTTATGTAGAAAAAATCATTATGACCCTTTACATTAGAAGTATCATCTGACAGCCATTTATAAACTAGTGTATAACCACACGTCCCAATGCAGCAAGCCTGGTTTGGTTTGTGAGGAAAGGAACCCAAGCTGGAGTTACTTCAATCTGTTCACAGGCGGACAGAGTGATGAACGGACAGCAAGTTTGTATTATTTCTATAACAATGGGAAAAGTCAAAATCCTCTTATTTTAGTAATTAATATCTCTCGTGACATCTCTGATGAACATTTTCATATGAAGTGTTGCCGGTGGTGGTGCAGTGGGTACCACTGTCATCTTATAGCAAGAAAGTTTAGGTGTGAACCTGAGCTGGAGTTTGTGTTGGAGTTTGTGTATTCTATGTCCCCAGTCATTTGAAAAAAAAATAGATGAATATTCATTTTTGTAGCTAGTTTTATTTCATATTGAATCTTAGTGTTGTAAAATTATTTACAAATCTTTTAAAAAATATTGTTTTTTCAAACCCATCTATAGCTGTCTACAAGACCCCGGTGTGACCATGTGTTTACTTTGATTATTTTTATCACTTAAAAGACTTAGCAAGTGCCTCTTTAAACACCTTAGATGCCACTTAACAAAGGAAGAAGTAAGCCTCCTGGACCTCTATAGAGAAGCCTCTAGGAGCTCCAGTGAACCTGTAGGATAATCTTTATCCTTTATGTTCATTCATAAAGAGCTGCCAGTGTCATAGCCTGATGACTCAGAGGCTAGCATCAGCTTTGACAACAAAACATAATTGATTGATATAGAAACAGACCAATTGGTTTTGTTATTACACATTTTTTTTTTTTTTTTTTTTTTTTGAACCAGAGCATTTCACTTTACTTGAAATCAGCACAATCTCTGATAAATTGGGACACGTGATCACCAGTATTTACATCTGAAGGGGTAATATTAAAAAAATATGGTTAAAAGAAAAAAAGAAAATGAAGAAAACAAGAAGTTCCAAGGCACAAAAAGCTGCAGTTGACAATGAAGATCACTTAAGGGTTGAGGGTAAAGACAAATAGCTTTGTAAAGGCCCTGGATGTGTCAACATTACGAGGTACCGTGTTTAACTTGTGTTAAGAAAAACGGTAGAAAAGACTGCTACTCTTGGGATTATTGTGACAATAAATGACTTTCAGCAGTCATTCATTTCAGTCCAAGGTAAAGGCAATAATATAGCACTGAAAGTTACTGAATATTATATGATAAATGTGGCAGCAGCTGATCAACTATCCGCTGGTATGCATGCAGTCTGAACGCTGCACTAGCTGCATTAGTTAAAAAGAATGATGATGCATCTGTGGTGTTTTGTAGCCTTGGCAATCTATCGATGGATTTCCCAAGAACATTTTCTCAAGATAAAATCTGTCATCACCTCAATTCATACTGTCGTGTTGAAAAGGCTTTAAATATTTGAGAATTCACAGGGCTTTATGGAAACTGACTTCTCAGTAGCTAACACTGGGCTATATATATATATATATATATATATATATATATATATATCATAGCACTTCTGTGCTGTTTTCCATTGTTGTTCCTCAAGGTGTAATAGCTGTAATGTAGCTGTATCAGCCTTGCAACAGAAGGTCAATTTTAAAAGGTTTCCATTAATGAAAAGGTCAGAGCTTCCAGGTGTGAAGCTCCAGCACCCCAGAAATGGAAAAGTGATAAACACTGAAAAAACATTTAACTGGGTGAATTGTCTGTAATTGTGGTGCATTTCTTTCTACTTTATCATATGATTTTACATTTAACAAAAGGCATCAACAGTGTCCACACATGATATTAGTGTTTACTGAGTGTGTGTGTGTGTGTGCATAGTGTGAGCTCCCAGTGCTGCTTGTCAGTGGGTGTTTACATGATGTACTTATGTGTGTGCGCGTGCACGCACGTGCGTCTATTTTGTGTATAGGCTGTACCTCCACTACCCTGAGTGGTGGCTAGGGGGTGCACTATGGACATGGTGTGTGTATGGGCGAGAGAGAGAGAGAGGAGAGAGATAGAGAGAGACTGTGTGTGTGTGTGTGTGTGTGTGTGTGTGTGTGTGTGTGTGTGTGTGTGTGTGTGTGTGTGTGTGTGTCTCAGTAATGTATTCCTGCCTGTGGCTGGGCTGGTCACATGGGGAGAGCAGCCTGTTTAAAACAGCCTCAGCTTGCTCACTCAGAGCAGTGCGAGACGCAGAGACAGACGCACACGTTCTCTCTCTCTCTCTCTCTTCCCCCCTCTCTCTCTCTCTCTCCCTCTCTCATGCGCACACACACACACATGCTCATGCACGCAGGCGGCAACTGTCCTCTATCGGACTGACATAACACACACGCCGGGATAGACACACTCTCCTTGCTACTGTGGAGAAGAGGATAAGAAGTGACATATCAGAAAAAAAAAAAAAGAAATACAGAAAAGGAGGAGGTTCACAGTGAGTAGCCCATTGATTTTCATATGTTTTTTTTTTTTTTTTTTTTTTAATTTTGATTTTCGGACTTAACTCTGACCAGGATCTGACAGGGACTAACAGGGGGACCGAGTTGGATGGAAAGGACTGTGACATAAAAGAAGGACGCAAAGCCGAAAGGAAAAGAAAGGTGACAGAAGAGAGTGGAGATGTGGTGCTCGTGAAACATCGGGATACTTCTCCATCAGTATGGTTCTGTCTGTGGGATCTAATGCTGTTAATTAGCAACGTGCGCTTGGAATGAGAGGAATGCTACTGAGTGGAGCTGGAGCGGGCTTTGCTTTTGGACTTGTGTTTTCGTGTGTGTGTGTGTGTGTGCGTGTGTGTGTCTACAATGTGTTGTTGTGTTTTGTATGCAGGCTGCATTGTGATGGTCAGGCGTGCTGATGTTGAGCAGACTCTGTGAGACACACGCTGCTCTGGCTGTGATTAATAGAAACCTATTGATATGCAGATGTAAGGGGATAGACCTGTCACAGCACTCTGTTCCAGTGATATGAGTGATGTGTTGTGTGGGGTGGGGGTGGAGGGGGGGGGTCCTCTCGCTACCTCTTGTCCTTATCGTCTCTGTCTAAGTATCAACTACCACTGATCTCATTCTCTGACATGCTCTCACACTTCTCACTATCTGTTCTTGCCTCTGTCTATTTACGAACTTCTCTCCCTTTCTGCAGCTCCTTCTACTTCTCTTCTCTGAATATGCGTTTGTCATCCAACTCCTTCTCTTTCCATTAAAACTGCTACATGCTGGTACATAGTGAATTCCTTAGTTGAGTAGAAAGAGGGGATAGCAGTGTTCTTGGGGGGGGGGGGCACAGAGATGGGGAGGGTGGTGGGGTGGAGGGGGGATGAAGGAGAAAGTGGTAGGAGAGGAGGGTAAGTAGGCGGGGGGGGGGCAATGAAAAGACTGACACTGGCTTGGACAATTAGCCCGGGACTCCGTCCTGGGGTGCTATTCTGAGAGGGGCTTTGGCCCCTGGGCCCTGGGCGCTGGGTCACGGGATGCCTTGACCCCTCCAGTCGACAGCTAGGCATGGGAGCCATTATCACAGCCTGATTGATTAGCACTGAGCGGAAATCCCTTTTCTCTTCACTCCTTGGGAGAAAAAGACGGGAGCTTTTTTGTCCTTTTGCTGCTGCTGGTTTAGTATCTGCCTGCCTCAATGTGCAAAGCTCTGGCTTTTTTTTTTTTTTACTGTTGTCAGTTATGGAGGTCTGGTATCCATATATCTTCTCTCTCCGGGCTTGTCTTTTTTTTTTTTTCTTTTGCTTTCTTCTCCTAGAGAACGTGTATGTGGAAGGAGGCGGGGGTACAATATTTATTTAACAACAAGACAGTCAGGTTTTCTCCTGAGAAAGATGCTGCACAGATTTATTGGGGGGACTTCCTCATATTCCGACATCTGATCAGATTGTGTTTTTTCGCATTTGTTCTTCCGCTCATCATTTTCAGAGTTGCACCGGCAGAGGTTGTTAGTAATGCATTGTAGGAATGACCCGAAAGTGATGGAGTGAAGGCAAGAAAGACTAAACTGAATAAGGAAAAGACGCAAAGGAACATTTAAAAGTCAAGAACTTGGGGGGTATAAACTACTAGATAGCTTGGAAAATTGAGCTCTCTTCAGTGTGTTTCCCTTTTATTGCGTCCCCATCTCCATCTCATCTCTCTGTTTTGATCTTCCTGGTACCATCTCTCTCTACTTTTGGTCTCCCTCAACACCGCCCCCCCCCGTCTCACTCTTCAGACTGGGAGTATAGCAGGGTGTTTAGCCCAGCTCACGGCTGATCAAAGCAGTGTGTGTCAGACTGGGCTTAGCCCAGGCGCTCCTAATGGAGCACCGTTTTCATGCCTAGTTGGTGGTGGAACAGCAGAGAGAGATGGGAGGTGTAGAGGTGGGGGTCGGGTGGGGGTGTAAATAGAAAGACTGACAGACAGAGTTCAAGGGAGGAAAAATTGGCAGACAAGACGGACAGACAGACGGGGCCACAAACAGACGCAGAGGGACAGAGACAGTAATGATTAACGAGTAAAACAGAAAAAAAGGTGAGTTATAAAGAATAAATACAGTTGGGAGAGAGACAGTCAAGAGCAAAGTGAGTGGCTGTTAAAAGCACAGAAAGCCACAGACAGGCACACGCAGATAGACAGGGAGATGGAGTGAGTAGAGCGACAGGCTGTAAATGTCCTCCCAGTCTTTCTATATCAGAGAGACCTAGCACCAACAGGACATACAGTTTAGGCTAGCACAGGATAGCTCCCACACATGGTTTGGTTTTAGGCTGGAAGCAACACCAGACGGGAAGAGGCCTGTGTGTGCATGCACGTGTGTGTGTGTGTGTGTGCGCGCGCGCGCGTGTGTGTGTGTTCCTGTGTGTGTGTGTGTGTGTGTCAGGGTGAGACAGAGAAAGAGAGATAATGAGAAATAAAAAAAGGGTGTGTGTGTGTGTGTGTGTGTGCATGGTGAGCGTATGCCTGTATACCAACCACACATCCATGCATTTAAACTCTGTATTGACTTTTTACAAACCATAAAACATCCTGTTCCTAAAATTGGTTGACTTCTCTCTCTTTGGCAAAGAAAAGTTACCATTTTAACCACAAGATGTAGAAGAGCCTAAATTTGAAGAATGGTGCTTTTGTCTTATTGCTGGGTCTGTGATGACTTAGAAAAGGGACAGTGGTGACATTTGAAAGTGATTCTCAAGGAACTGAGAGGTAAATTTGTTAAAGTGATTGAGAAGTGATGTCAGGCCTGATAAAACAGCTTGAAGTGTGCTCTCTGAACTTAAAACCAGAACTGTGCTTATGTGTGTGCTTACATGTGTCTGTCCTTTTGTCTTTTCTCTTCATTAGTCATCTTTCTTTTCTGTTAATACAAATTTAATTGATTGCACAGACGGGGAAAGATTCTCATTAGGCGTGCTACTTCAGATCAACTTGTTGATGGTGCTGGAAGAATAAATCCACCAAATGTGCTGCATTTTCTGTAGACAGCACACATGATTATGGCCAATTAAGAAACAAAAGGATTATCTGAAGCTTCAATGCGCTTTTAACAGCAGAGCTGCCTTGTAGGACTCATTAGAAACACTAAAACAGGTGTGGTATATTATACATATGAAGTCTGTGGTTGAGTTTTAGATCTCACATGAATAAGACAAATGTGTTTCTATTTTAAAGAGTAGACAGATGAATCAACTATGAATAGCTATTTACTGCATGTGTGGGCTGAAATTCACAGGAGGTGTAATTGCTCACTATGTATTTACATTTGGGTAAGCAAATAATTAAGATCACAATATATGCTGGAATAGTGTCATTAGAGGGTGTTTCTGCTATTGGCTGGCTACTATCCTCATGTATCCTCATGGAAACACCTGCATTACAAGAATAAATACTCCATTTAGTGGCATGTATAAAAAAGACACATGTAATCAAATGACTAACATTAGCAGAAGACAACTGTTCAGTCAGACCAGAATATGTACATTACATGCTACCAGCTACTACCTACTAGTACCAGCTACTCTGTATATGGAAATGTGAGAGCACCGTTAGGTCCACGCTCTCGTACTTCTTTTTCCTCTCTTTCCCTGTCCTCTTCCATCCCCACCTCACAATGCTGTGTTTATGCTTTAGACAGAAGAAAGGTAAGGTAAAACTAGGATAATATTTCCCTGAACATACTTACCGCCTGGATAAACATCCTCCGACAGATGTGTGAGTGCGGGTCTGATCGGGGGGGCGGGGGGATCTCACCGCTGTAACATACACAATGGCTACAAATTGGAAGCTGGTGTGCGTGTGTGTGTGTGTGTGAGTATCTGAACGGGAGATGTCAGGGGTCTGAGGGTTTTTTTTTTTTAAGTACCCACCAGCAAAGTGGAAAACATCTATTTGAAGTTTGCAGGTTTGACCGTCGGTGCTGTGAGGCATGCGGTGTGCGCTTGTCGTGGCTGCTCTGTGTGCTGCTGTTGTTTGGGGCTAACTCCAACAGTTCAGCTGAGGTCATTTTCCTCCATGTTTTCATTCAGCTTCACCTGTTGTTGAAGAGTGGACGCTCAGATGCCTCGGCTCCCTCCGATTGGTCAGAACCACTGTAACAGGAGGTGTGTGGCGCTTGTGATTGGTGAACACAAGGATAATGAGGTGTGAATATGTAAAACTGGACTGTTTCAAACAGGTCAGATGTGCTCTGTTTAACACATCTGCAGCTAGATGAACGAAATTGCAAACTTCAATTCGAAATGAATCATTCAGCCCTGATTCTCATTAGACATAACTTATGGCTGTTCTGTGGTTAATGTGCACTCTGCAAACAGGTGTCTACATAATCACATAAACGCCTATTTGATAGAAGTACTGATGTGTATACATGCACCAACAGAGGCATAATAAAAACAAAGGTAGTCCAGTGAAGACAACAAAAAAGACGGCAATCATCCACGGCAACGCACAGCTCCCCCAATCTCTCCTCCTCGCCTCGCTCCCTCTTAAGTCAGCTGTGTGCTTTTATCTAAATGCACCTAAGGGTGTGAAACATGACAAGATTTTGTTAAGATTTGGCCCCAATTAAGCCGCTTCGCATGCATTTCTGAGTTCCACTCTTTTACTACTCCTGCCTCTCTGCACCCAGAGCAGGCATGGGACCTGGTGTGTAATAACTTGGGTAATCCACAAAGAACCCTTATGCTTTCTTTGTGCATTTTTTATGCAGAGGACATTATGCAGAGGACATGCAGATATTAAAACCACTCCACTGCCATAGCTCATAATGTCCCCTCTAACTACGGACCAGGACCTTTTAAATAATAGGAAGTTGTAAAATAAAATAAAAATAAGAAAAAAAAAAGGCTCATCTGTCTGTTGTTGTGACTCTGTGTTCAGCAGAGATATGTATTTTTCTAAACTTGTAGATTTGAGTTCCCTTTTTGTTGTCTTTGTGTGTTTGCCTGTTCGTGTGCCTTGAGAGTCAGGGTCTGTCAGATTTTCTGCCTTTTGTCTGTCAAGTGATGTGTGCGTGCTAGTGGGTCAGTGAGTGTGTGTCAGTGTGTGCTTGGCTCTGCTGCATTTTCATCCTCAGACAGTTCTACATTCAGCCTCTGTGGCACTGTTGGAGCCCCGGCAATAGAAGAGTTTCACTCCTCCAACTTTCTGATCAAAGCAAATGAGGGATGAAAGGAGAGAATAGAAGAGAAAAATGCTCATGACCCCCCCCCCCACCATCACCAAAGAAAAACTCAGCTAGACTTTATCTCTCAACACACTTGAATATGCATGTCAACACACAAAATCTGCCTCTTGAAATCATAAACAAATATACATATATATAAAAGCAAGACACATCTGAAAGCAATTTTCATCCTTAAAAATAGCAGCATTTTAACTGATGCGATGCAAACTGTACATACTGGTACATATGTTTTAAAAAATATGCACAACAATTATCATACAAAGCGACATGTTTGCATTCAATATATATATATATATATATATATATATATATATATATATATATATATATATATAAACGACATGTTTGCATTCAATATACATTTATCATATATCATACATCATATATATATATATATATATATATATATATATATATATATATATATATATATATATATATATATGCATTCAATATACATTTATCATATATCATGATATATATATATATATATATATATATATATATATATATATGATGCAATATGATATATGATAAATATATATATATATATATATATATATATATATATATAAAACACATTTCCAGCAGAGACATGAATGCCATGCTTTACTTAGGTGCATCAAAAAAACAGTGATGGAAATGGGCCTCCAGGTTACCACAGGATACATATACATTATGTATATACAGTTCAGAAATACATGATAAAAACTCGTTTGTTATTTCTGTGAGCAGTAAATATGTGATGTGTCAACCCACCTGTCCATACTGTGACTTTGTTTGCTTTGTTTTTATTTGTTATGTGACAGATTGAAAGACACAGATTACTCATTTACTTCTGATATATTTATTACATGTGGGTTGTACAAGCAGAGCATTGCAGTTTTGAAGATGAAAATGATGCCGCTCATTGCATTAGAATTAATATTGTGTTTTATTTCGATGAACCAGTTGTGATTCTTGATGTTTCTGAAATTCCTTTACCTGAATACCTGTAGGAAATGACCAACACCTCTGGTCCTTCATGATTTCACTGCATTTATAGTCAGTGTATGAAGATGTACATGCAGCCTTAGTCTGCCTACACTGTCATCAGTTATTCCTGCCATCACCAGCTCCTTTGAAGAAATGCATGGCTGTACTGCTGCGAGGAGGAGGCATTTATAGTTTGATGTGTACATTAATCATTTAAATCACAGCAGAGTGATCAGCTTTGATCCAAGAGGTGCTAATTTGTTTTAACGATGCTCCACTTTTGTCAAAACAACTCATTATAGTTTTTGTATTTGCACCGTCTTTTCGAAACAAACCAAATCCACGCTATAAAACTACTTGTTTAAATCTACCAGCAACGTTTCCTGTTTAATGTACTGCAAGACAAGATGATGACAGTGAAAAGATGAGACTCTCAGGGAGCAGGATAGCTCACGTGAGAAAAGCTCGTAACCAAAGAAGCAAGACATGGTGAGGTCAGATGTCGCTGACAGCAGACAGGACTGTGGTCACTTCTTGAGGGAGAGGAGAACCAGGGAGGTCAAGGGAAGTGACAGAGGCAGTTGAGTCTAACAACATGAAACAATGCTCTCACCTGAGGTGAAATAAGGGAACACAAGAGGCACTGAATCTTCTCAATGCTTTACAGGAAGTGAGTCTGTGACTTCTTGAGAGAGGGATTAAAAGAGACAAGAGGATGGCAAAGATGACTGGAGAGGTTAGAAGGAGGCTAACAACAAACAGGATTGTGGTCAGAGAAGAGGAGCAAGCAAAGTAAAAGATGAGGAGATTCAAGGAGATTCAATTATTGAACAGTTGTACTGAGGAATACCATCAGGAATGATTGGAACTAGAAGAAAGGAAGCAATGAGAGGAGTAGATAGACCTGGCAGAGACTCTGAACAGCAAACATGATTATGGCCAAACACAGTAGAAGAAGAGTAGAAGCAATGGAGGAGAGTGTAGAGACAGAGGGAGGAAATTAGAGGTTAAGAAAGACTATCAATAGACACAACTGTGAACAGTGTGGAGGAAGAGGAGACTTGAGGAAAGGATGGAAAAAAATGGAAAATGGTGCGCACATGGGAGCCTAACACCATTATGACCGCCTGGTGATTGAGGTCAGAGAAGAGGAAGAACTGCAGAGATTAGAGAAAATGAAAGGGGACGTGTCGAACAGGTTGGGAGTCGAGGCCACGCTTTGAGTTGAAATGTGACAGTGGTCATCGTTCAGAGGACAAATGGAAGGAGAGCTGGTGAAATGAAATGCTCAGTGAGGAGTCCAGGAGAGACCAGAATACAGAGGGACAATGTCACAGTTATAAGTTTCCCACATCAATATTGCTTAAATTGAGTTTGGTGAAGTGGCAGCGTAGGAGCAGGTAGAAACAAATGGCACGTCATCTCCTCGGGACGGGTGTGAAATATATAAAATACTTTACCAAAAAAAAAAAAAAACTGAAAACGTTAGTAAATTCTATTTTTTTTTTTTTTTTGTTCTCTCACGACATGACATCAGATAAGCGTAGAAAATCTTCACAGCTCCTGGGATGGTTCTGTATTATTGATAATTTTCCATCAATTAGAAAATCCTGCTTTTTGAAAATGATATGCAGAAAATTTCATCTTCTCCTTGGGAGATATTTTACATTTATTATATATACATATTTTTCTATCTCAGCAAACAGATACGTATAGGCTGCTGAAAGGCTTAAGGTTTTGCCTCTGGTGTTGCCGACTGTAGGTGCGTTTGCGTGTGTGCTGTTTATATGCTTTCAAAGTCTCTTTGGACTTTCTAAAGTCTGAACATGTGTGTTATGGCTTTCGTCCATCTCTCCATATCCGTCATTGCTCGCGTTGCTCATTGGTGTGTATATAAACTTGCATTTATGCACAAGTGCATATGAGTGAGTGCCTCTCTCAGAGCTGGGGCTTTTAATCTATTAAAGGCTGATCCTTAAACACTAATCAATGCACCCTTTTATATTTCCATTACAGTGCAGAGGGAAAAGGATAAATAAAGCATGACAGTGGAGCTCAGTATTGGCCACATAACACTGAAAGATCCCCATGGTCGTTACAAATACACATAAAGAGGTTTGACTTCTTTGTCAAACACAGGCTGTTGTGCTCTGTGGTGGTAGATTTCTTTTCCAAGTCATTATATATTTTTTTTTTTCAAATTCATCACACTCAGCCAACTAATGAGCATTGGTTTGATTCGAAACAAAAGAGTAGAAGTCTCATTCAAAAAAATGATCGAAAAAAAAGTGTTATTTAAAATATGACTTCTGGTACTGCCTGCTCTTTATAATCAAACAGAGGATTATTGTGTATATTTGACACCTCCTTACATCCAGACAGATAATTGCTACATCTCGATAGAGAATCTCAGCTTTTTGTGCAGTGTGCTCTATTACGAGCCTTGTGTCACTGGCATCCAATCCCTCGTCTCTCTTCCTTAAAAGTAGTGCTCCTTTATCACGTATTCCCTTTAGACCACGTTTAACTGGTGATATATGCACTGTTGCATTCAGCTGTCAGAACAGAACACTTTCAAGCTATGCAACTGACAATATGTGCTCCCATTTTAGGGATGATTTACAGCAAATGACTGCATTGCAACAGGAAGCCACGGCCACACCCCCCCCCTCCACCTCCTACACACACAAACACACACCCCACCTCTTCTTTCATTTAAACACACCAAACGGACATTATTTGCTTCCTCTCAGAGCGTGCTTTATTAGCTATGTCTGCTTATGCACATGTCCCTCAACCTCAATTAATTTAGTATACTTAAGTAGCAGATTTATATTAGCTTGTGTTGGCCTTCCAAGTACTCTTTATTCGTGTTGTCTGGGTAACCTGCTGCAACACCCCGTCCACCACCCACCCGTTTGCCCTGCCACCCCACCCAGTCCCTCAGTTTCAACATGCACATACACGCATTTATTTCATTGCACTTTGCCAACAGTATTTTCACCGCAGGAGTGTACGTTTTTTTTTTTTTTTTTTTTTTTTCGCTCCACTGTGGTAGTTTATTAGCGATGTCTCCTTTGATAGTTAGTGCGCACGCTTGATTATGGCTGAAAGGGAGTGGGCAGGCCGCTGGGCCGGAGAGGAAGTCTGCCTAATGATATTAACAACATCCTTTATTGGGTAGCTACTGCAGACAGAGGGAGGGAGAGGTGTAATGACACAGGAGGGGGAGCGAAAACGAGATGGGAGAAAGGACTTCGAAAGCAAAAAGGGAAATGGGGGTTAAAAAAAAGAAGGTGAATCAAAGAGACAAGGGGGTTACTTTGTCTGGGGATTTAGCCTGAAGAAAAATAAGGAAAGGGTCGATAGACAGGAGGCTGAGAGAAAATAAACATAATGAAATAACGAGAGGGAGATATTCTGTACACAAGCTACCCTGACCCACCACTACAAGGGTAGACAGTCTCACTCTATCTTTATATATTATACAGAACTGTCTGTCCCCCCGTGCCCCTCTAATAGAAACTTTACAGTCACATCACAAATTGCCTAGCAACCCTATCTGGTTCCATCATGGAAGTCCACAGGGGGATTAGCTGTGTGTAAATAATGGCTAAGTGACTAACAGCTGGGGGGAAAAAACAGAGGTAGCTCAAAAATGTTTTGATGCTGAATTAAATCACTAAGTAACATTGTAAGTAACAGTGATTGTTTTATGATTATCATTTTATAGGATATTTATGGTTAGCAGCTAAGCAGGTTCTATGGCTGATGAGCTAACGCCTATCAAATCTGAAACAGCGCTTTAACACTTTTCACTACGATATTACGACATTTCACTCTATTTATAATTTTCACTTTAAATTTATGGAGCAAACATAATCAAGATTCGCTGGATGTGCCTGGTGTTTTAAATGTTTGCAGGTTGTCAGCAGGAAACGCCTTAAACCTAGTGGCAGCTGGAGTTGCCATAAAAAACCTTTGAGTATTTTATACGAGAGCGAGGATGTAAGGACACATAAAATAGATGAGAGCTGGATGTGGACTGATTAAAGGCAACGCACACAGCTAAATTACAATTAAAAATCACAGTAGCTACCAACTTCCTACTACGGAACTACTGATTTAATACTGTCAAGATTGTTTTTTTTTTTTTTTTTAATCAGAGTAAGGAAATACTGTGTTGGTGCGTTTAATTAGAAAGCAGCAGCAACCATGTTGACCAATCGGTGCAACAGTAGTTTTGCGAAAAAAAGAAAGAAAGAAAGATCAGCGCGCTGCATAAAGACGGAGAGAACTGAGGGGGATTATTTACACAAGCGGTTCATGTCCCTTTTCGTTACTGAAAGACACAAAAATGAAGCAGTGGTATCGGTTCAAATTAGCACTGGACGGTGGAGAGAGTAAACATAATTAGTGTAGAGAAGCTGATTAATGATAAAACTGCTTAATAAGCACAAAAAGCTGAGATATAATCAGTTTCCAAGTGAAGACGTGAGAGTGCAGATAACATTTTTTATGTTTTGTTTTTTTTAAAACTCTTTTTCAAAGTTAAAAATGACACGTTTGACACTTGAGACGTGTGTATAATTGTGTAGGATTATTCCAATTATTTTTAACAAGACTGAAAAAGAGTCCTGTCAAGTGATGAAAGAGTAAACTTTTACTTTAAACTTTAGATATTTTGTATTGTTGATCAATTTTCATTATAGAGAAACAAAATTCATTAGCAATTAGTCTGAAAAAAAAAAAACAAAGTCATTCACGTTAACAGTTTTATTCTTTGGAGGAAACTATGCATTAACCAACATATGTTACCAGATGCAAATCCAAAGACAAGTTCTATCGTGTCTAACATTATTCCCAACACTCACGTAAACACATGCACGACTATCACAAGCATGTTTCCCATTCGCTCACAAATGTTCACACACAGTCACCAAAAGACAGGGCGTTGATTGTTACGCAGCACCAGTCCCCGTCTTCCAGTATCACCCAGCTAAAGCTGTCACCTTGAGAAGCCTCACTCAACACTAAAAAATGTCAAGGCTGGCAATTTCCTTTGTATGTTTACTTTGGCGAGATGCCTAAGATCCCATACTCTTCCCAGATGTGTGATAGAGTGTGCAGTGTGTGTTTGTTTGTCTGTTTGCGGGCATGTTCGTCTCTGCACAAGTGTATCTGAGTGTTTGTGTGTTTGTGCAGCACTATGGCATTTTCATTTGTCTTCCTGAGTTCCTGTGCATGTGTGTGTGTGTGTGTGTGTGTGTGTGTGTGTGTGAGAGAGAGAGAGAACCAGACAGGCAGAGAGTGAGAGAGAACTAGACAGAGACAGATAAATAAATTCATTCTCTTGAACTGTGTCTCTCTGTAAGCAGTGTCAGCATCTCTCTGCACCTGTGGCTAAGAAGACGAATCAAACACACACAGTCAACAGTCACGCTGTCACTCAACCACACACACACACACACATACACACTACACCCAAGCTAAATGCACACATCAGTGGTATAAACAAGTGACCAGTTTTTCACAGCGGTACATGCCACACAGTGGTATCACATACAGTGACACATACTGACAGACAGACACACGTTATGTCACCAGCGCACACTGTGGAACCCACTGATCTGTCAGTTACAATATCACTTGTTTGGTTATTTATAGAGAACATGGCTGTTCTCCATTTCTATGTGCACATCAAAGGAATTGAATCAAATCACCATGAAATTTTATATTTAAACTTGTATTTAGTGCATGTGTTTTATCAGATTTTCTGTGCGTGATAGGAGCCTCTTTAACGTCGGAGATTAGATCAGCTGCAGTGCCAGTTTCTACAGTCATAGGTCCCATAAAATCACAGAAGAGGTCACCTTGGTGAAGCATATCTCACATCGATCTGAGCCACAAAACCAAGCTCATCAGTGTGGAAGAGAAACTGGCTAAAAACAAAGCTGGACAGCGCATGTAAGCTGGCTGCCTGAAGCACCACAGTTCTACGGCCAACAAGTTGATGCCTGGTGGATAAAAACCCTGCTCCAAACACCAGCTGAACACACCATCTGTTTCTCTGCGAACCCACTCATTAGGGATACGTATTTTAATTTATTTTTATTTCCCTTGTTGTTTCATGGGCATTGCTATCAACCCGCTATTCTCTGCCATCTTGTTTCTATTGTCATTTCATTTCTGAGTGCAGTTTCATCAGAGCTTGTCATCCTGTTGTGGTTGCTTATTTAAAGTGAGACTTTTTATGGCTCCTAGACATAATGTGGATTCAGCTTGTTTTCAGCGTTACCATTAAAAAAAAAAATCAATCTTTCCTACAGCACGTAGGAGTGAAGTGCTAGTCAAACTGTACTACATTACCCCCATTAACTCCACAAAATCATGTCCAGAACCCCTTTAGGTGACTTCTGCCACTGCTGAGTTCATTATGTTTTTTTTCTGGAGAGGACACATTTGAAAACCAATGGACCCATCAGCTCAGAGCCCAGAGGCAGCAGTCATGCTAGCCTTCTGCCATCTCTTCCTCTAGATGCAACCTTTCCATGCTCCATCTGTGGCTCTTTGATCGCCCTCAACAGCCACCTGCAGTGGTGCCATTGCTTACAGGCACAACCCCAGCTAGTATTCTCTAACCCAAATTTAGTAACATTACTGTGACTTTGTTTCTTGATGAGATGAGAGAGCAAAGTCTGATTTTGTTAATCAGACAATGAACTGACCCGCTGTTGTGTGAAAAGCCACACTCCAGAGACATTGTATTTGTGTTACTGTTTGCACAGTTTGTAAGTGCGCATGTGCTTGTGTTAAAATGTGAGTCCATGTGTTTGGGACAGAGCGTCGTTTGCATGCAGGCATACATACTCTCTGTCCCAAACACATGTTAGAAGTAGATTAGGTTTCACTGTGAAGGCATGTTGAACAGTCAGTCAATTTCCTGCCACACGTTCACTTTTCCCTCCCCATGACAAATTCCTCGATTTCCTCACAACACATTCCTGATGCGTTATTGGTCATGGACATTATATGGTCCCACATATTCTGCTGCTTGGAGTCTGGGAAGTATCAAATTGCATATATCCGAGCAAGGAAAAAAGGGAGAAAGAAAGAGCAACTTGTAAGCCAACAATGTTTTATCGCCTTGTTGTGGAAGATGTAGTGTCTTGTTACAGAAGAAAAGTTGAAGTGTTTTGACTCAGTTTACTTCATGGCTTACGTATTGCTCATGTTTAGAGCTAGTGCCAGCTTATTAAGGAATCATGCTACAATTTCACTTCTTTTTATTGAACAAGTGCATGCCATATAAGATGCACCTTACATTGTTTGTTTTTTCCTAACAGCTCAAGTTAACAATGCTGTTGCTGTTAAACATAAGATAAGGAACAGGCAATATATCAATTGACACTGTCAGCCCATGCTAGAAACATTATGGAACTGAGCTGAGCTTAACAGAGAGTGAAAATAGACTTAGTCCATTTAAGCAGATGTATGGTGCCACATGAAAGCATTAAAGTATTCTTCAGACCTTCATCCATAAACAATATTCATTACTGAGGTTTGGAACCAGAGGGAGGATGTTATCTGTAAAGAATAAGTGATTGTCTGTAGTGGCAGTAGGGGGAGCTGACATGGCTTGAGGCGTCCATATTGTTGAGGAAAGTTAAGAAGGTTTAGCTCAAGTGTGAAATCCATATTGAAGCCCTTCGGTTGTGCTTGACAAGTTGCGTGTGTCTGTGTGAGTGTGTTTTTGCACCAATGTGTGTGTATTCACGTGCAGAAATTCATTTTAATGAGGGTTATAGAATATATGGCTTTGTACACTAGTATGAGTGTATCAGAATGGTATTTCCATTTGAAGGTGTGTGTGTGTGTGTGTGTGTGTGTGTGTGTGTGTCAGTGGTATAATTCATAACCTCCACTAAAGCATAAATCCTTCGACTAGTAGCCCAAATAGACAGAAATGTAGGAAAGAAGTCCATATGGAACTTATCATAAGTGGCCATATTTCTCCATTACTAGAAGCAATTTGTTTTAATTGCCTACTTAGAAGTAATATGGCCTCAAACTAGCATTTTTTTTTTCATAAAGCCGAAATGAAATATGAGAATTCCTATTAACTGCAGTGATTATGTTATAATAATCAGGAAATTGAGTTGTCAAGAATGGAAAGCTTCTTTAAGATGGTAGTTACACAGCATATGTGTGTGTGTGTGTGTGTGTGTGTGTGTGTGACTGGGTGTGTAAAGCTTATGGTTTTGTTGGAGTTTTGTGTGAAATTACACCACTTACCATATTTGATATAGAGAATGGGGACCTAGTGCACTTTAACACCTGTTCAGACTATAACTGGTGAGTTTATGTATTTAATAAAAAAAGTGGATTGTTTACACGTATTCAGGGGTAAACAATCACTGAGCACTTTATTGGGAATACCGTAGTGGGTAGAGCCTTGGTTCTGGTTTTGGTCCATCTTGCATTCCAGCTACCAGTCTAATGTTTTACCATATCCACTCACTGTTGTATTCATGAAACCAGTTTGAGACAATCTTTGCTTGCTGTGACATAGAGCATTAACTAGCCATTAGAAGATAAAAAAAAAAAAAAAATTGAAAATAAAAATTGACTGTAAATGGATGACCATAACAGCAAAATTGTTTTATTCAGACTAGTTAGCATATACGGTACGGTATTCAAGGGTCCAAAGTGCGCTAAGCAAAAGTTTTCCCATATTCTTACACCCCCAACTGTCGGGGTTCTCGTCCCCCATACAACAACTCCCAACTACAGCTGCTATGTAGCCTAACCCAGATATTTTTGGTCTGAAAATCACAGTAGGATGCTTACAAAAAGCTATATATACATTTTATATTATTCACAACATAAAAACTAGCATTTCCTCCAGTTTAACTCTGTGGAGTTGCTCGGTCATGGTGTGCTCTTTCTTTAGGTTTTTCCACAAAAGATCTCAGTGGTTAAGAATTGATTTAAAGAATTCTATGCTATGTTGTTTCTTGCCGTGGTTTTATTATAGCGACAAGAGCACCCAAACATCATAGGTCTAGATACATACACACATGAAGGGCTGTCTTTGGTCTTTTTCCTTGAGTGAGTGTTTCAGTAAATTAAGTAACTTTGAACTCATCATCTTTGAGAAAACAACTGCTGCTTGCAGACGCTCTGTAATATTTTAGTCCTGGTGTTAGTGGCAAGACATCAAGTAAAAACAAATCAAGCTGCCAAAAGACGAGCAGATTTTCGAAGAGGATGGCATCCTAGGATTGATGGAATGCATCTTGCAGGCATACAAGTACCACAATTGGTATTATAAAATATATTTGGCCACTACCTCTCTGATACTTTCAGGTGAGTAATTGACTCATTTTCCATCAGCAGGAACCAAGCTCCTTGTCTCCAACAGCCACACAAGTTCAGTGCTGTTTGAGAACATTTAGTGATTTTGGGAAATAGCTGTATTGGTTAACAGTGGTTCTAACAATGTTCAGTGTGTTATTATAGTAGTTAATACGATAGTTCAAAGTATGGTTTTAGGGAACCTGGATGTGCAGCTGTTCGCCGATTTGAACTGTGACGGAGTTGATCTTTCTTGCGTGTGTTTCCTCCACTCTGTGTTTCCTCCACTCTCCTTCCCATTTTCTCTTCGCTGCTTCTGTCATTAAAGGAAAAAAAAAAAAAAAAAAAAAAAAAAAAGATTGGAAAAAAAGGTAATTGATAATTGGTATGCTTACCGTTGCCTTTTTGTCATTTCTTTTCTCGAAGCATCTCTGACTGCAGAACAGCCACTCAGTAGATGTTTTTTTTTTTTTTTTTTTTTCCCTCACACGGTTGTGATTAAACTGCATAGAAACACACAGACCAACCAACAATCTTATCATGGTCAAAGTCACACAGATCGCATTTTATTTTTCATCATTCTGATGTTTGTTGTGAGCACCAGCAAAGTTACTGACCTGTAGCTGCATGAGTGGCTGATTGGAAAACAGACCAGAAAACAAACAAGCCACAATATTTTGTTCGTTCAGTATAGGTGACTATAATTATGAAAATTTTGATGATACACACTCAACTGACACACATCTGCTTTACTTTTATTCATAGAGTTGATCCCTTAACAGCACCACAGCTGGAAGGGTGTTTATTAGTTTGAAATAATCCCAAATCTTCTTGGCTGTACTTTAAAACCAATGTGTATGAACACATCACACATTCTGCTCAGTCAGTTCCTGATTGTCTTGACTTCAAAACACTGCTATTTTGTAATTGGTATGAGTAATAGCAAAAAAGTTCGGAAGTTCGGAAGAAATACAACTTACAGTTACGTTACACTACATTACATTACACCAGGTAAGATGAAAGACTTGAACAGAACAGTGAGATATGACAAGGAAAAGCATTAAATGTGGTTTCTGGTTGACATTGTTGGTAGCAGACTGCCGATGCACCTAAGGCACCGGCAATTTCCTTTTGATGTTGAAGATAACATTGTTGAAATATAATGTATGTACATGCACTCACTCATACACAAAAGATAACCTCTGTCACAGAGGATTATGAATATTACTGGAATAAAAACTCATTTTTTTTCCTGATGATGATTCTCATTTTGTGCTTGGAGCTGTGCTTGACTTAGCTCTCCCAGTCGTTTTTCAAGCGCAAAAGGCTTTT
Organism: Polydactylus sextarius; assembly: GCA_016801845.1. Lineage (NCBI taxonomy): Eukaryota > Metazoa > Chordata > Actinopteri > Polynemidae > Polydactylus > Polydactylus sextarius. Next base: position 15,752,973 of record CM028922.1, on the reverse strand, counting down.
AGAGGGCTTTATGTTCAAAAGACTGGCACAAGGGATTCTCACGGGGCTGTGACACTCCCATTAGGAATACGATTCCCACTATACAGCACGAACATTAATGTAGAAACACACGCCCGCTCTGTAGTCCCCGCCTGCAGCAGCACACACAGATTGTGCTTACATTGTATTCTGAGACGCTGTGGAGCTCTGACTCAAAATCATTCTTGTAGCATGAACTTTTAAACTGGATTTTGCGTCACAGTTTCTCAAGGGAGAATATCCTACTTATGGTGATTTAGTGGACAAGGCAACGGCTAAGAGCCTTTCTGATTTTAAATGCAAATGTCTGTACTTGAACATGCTCTCAGCTTCCCTAAATTAACATGCGTTGGGATAGCTATGGCACTGCACTATTTTTTTAACTATTCAATGCCATGCTGCAACACATTATGTTGCTTCTAGATGGATATTCAAGGACAAAATTGTCTGTAATCTATTATATCTTTATGGTGTTGACCAATGTGTATTTAGGGAACAGAACAAATCTGTGTGTTTAGGAGGAATACATCATCAGTGGGTGTGTGAGAGACTGGCATCAGTCGTGGCCAATCAGATCACATCCTCTCATTTCCTTTAATTGTGGCGCAGTCTTTGCCATGAGGCACTGACAGCTTTATAAAAGAGATTCCTACTTCTAAGACCAGTAGCAGTTAGTCAGGACTCGACACTCTTGTCTTGGAGGTGTAAAGCATAGAAAAACAATACCATTACTATGAATGTATTGAAAATATGCTCGAAATATGCTTCCACAGGTAGAAGACATATCTTTTTACGTTGAAATAATTGAGTGAATACTGAGAATTTTTATCACCATGTCAATAGCATTCATCTCTAAGTCATTTGAAACCATTGTCATCTACTTTGATGTGTTTTTCATGTATACATGAAGGATTGCACAATCCTGTGTGAAGAAAAAGCTTCTCCTGTGCCTCCGAAATCTTGTCCAAACACATATAGTGTGTAATTAAAGCTGACGTTTTGGTGACACTGCTGTTTGGGAATGAAATCTTTCATTCCATTTAAATTGCATGAAATGCTCCACTTTTTTGTTTCCATTTGAATAGGGCATCATTTCTTCATATTATCAAGTTCAAATCTTAGCACTCTCTTGCTACAAAACTGCCAGAAAACACTAATTGGCCTCAACATAGTTTTGTTGTGACTTTGAGCTTTTAAACTCATTAACATGTAGCATGTTGGGCTCAGCTGACTCTACCCTGGATCAATTAAAGATAGGCTAAGACGCAGATGTGTGGCTAACCCACTGATGAGGGTTACTTTTATTGGATTATATATAGACTCTTGCAGTTATTGTATCTGCACTGTGCTAATGATATTTTTTCTACTTATTCTTAATTATAATATAATATATTATAATCTTCTTTTTCTTGATCTTCAAATAACCAGTACGTTTTCTATTTTTAAATAAAAAAAATGCTTTCTGTTACACTTTTTTCTTTTTCTGAGACTGTCTAGTTCTTTGTTACACCATAAGAAAACATGAAAAGTGTACTGTATTATGTTTAGACCAGAGAAAGGCAATCACTGCTGTCTCAGTGGTCAATGTGAGTGTGGATAGAGACCCTCTTTTGTCTGCTAAAGATTTAAGTAATAAAAGGAAAAAGGTAAAAACAATTTACCTGTCCACAATTTGAACTAATAGTCCCCTCTCCCAGTGCCAGTGCTGCAATGACAAACATATATAGTCTTTTACCACTGTGGTTCAATCATTTTCTTTTTAGATCTGATCGACATAACTGTGTCAGAGAACCAGAGCGATCTACTCCCTCCTTGGTAGTGAAGTGTTTTTTTCTCAGCGCTTTTATTACTGTTGTTTTTGGCTTTTTTTTTGACTCATTGAGTTTTCTTTAATAGTCGTCTCAATGGCCATTTGGATTGATTATGAGTGGATAGTCAAAGACAATACAAGGTGTGAAAACATGCCAATTCAAAGTTTGGAGCAGTGACAGCACTATTGATATCAAATAAAAGCTACGTCGTACTGTTGAACTTTTATGATGCGACAAAAACAACTATGATGCCAAAGAAGATCTTCCCAGTTCTATTTCCCTCTAGTTTATGAGATGTATTATAGATTATTACATTTACTACATGTGCACACAAGAGAAGCTGAAATAATTAAAAATCGATTGTTAAAGTGAAAAAAAAAAAAATGTCTCTATAACGTATGGTGGCACAAGGGTGAACCAATAAGCAGAGAACACAAAAAAAAAAAACTGACAAAATCAAAAGGTGAAGTGAAAGATAACAAATCTTTCACTTCACGTAGTATTGCACAAATAGTATTTAGCACACCGAGCTTTGTAATGTGTGACGACAGAGTGAAATGCAAATGCAAAGGTTTATTGATCACTAGAAACGGCACAACAAAGGCTATTTTTGTGAGATTGTGTACATTGATATGTGAGTGACTAGGCCCTGTACGTGGGCAATGGTGTGACTGTGACTATGACTGATTCTGCCTTTGAAAAGGTGCCATGTACAAGTTAATATAGAAGCTTTATCATGGAGCTGTGCATTAAATGGAAACACCCCCATTACACCTTTTGCCACGGATGATTAAACTGATCACATCTGTATGTGTGTTATTGTGATGGTTTGCTTTAGCTGGAACAATCGGAAGCAAAATCAAATGAGTATGCAACAAAAGTCACTTCACCAAGCATGTGTGGTATCTGTGTAGCAGTCTTTGAAACGCAGAGTTGTCAACCGAGACATAAGAGGAATGCTAATCCTGCGCTATTATTTTTCTGTTATTACTATTTTACTATATCCTCTAAATGTTAATCACCATGTTTTATATTTAAAATGATAGCAGGGATGTGTTTTGTAGTTGTATTGAGAGGTAACAAAGTAAACCAACTCATTTTAATCTTTTCATAAGAAGGCTGTGATTTTAGGACTTTCATAATGGACTTAGAAAAAAAAGGCCATTAGTGTTTTGTTAAATATGCGTTTTTATCCAACCTAATTAGCATAATCAAGATATTTAAGAACAAATAATCACATAAAAGAATACATTTGGAGCCTTTATGAAAACGTAGGTGTTTAAATGAAACCCTCTGTTCTGTTATAATAAATAACAGCATAATTACAGCAGTGATGAAGCTTTCATTTAAAGGGCTGTTGACCCCTTCATAGATGAGCTTCATCTCCTTAATTAACATATTGAAGCATGAAAATAGCTGCATACATCAATGGGTTGCCATTACGGCAGCATGGATGAAGTGGCCAGGGGTAGTTAGGGGCCGCAAAGGAAGATAATGAGTGAAAAAAATAATAATAATACAATTTATTTGAAGAGTAAACAATGAGGATGAAAGAGATGCAGATGCACAGGATGATATTCGCTCAGCAGCACATGTAGGCAGACAGGAAGAGACAGAGGAGAGAGACGATAAAGATATGAGGAGTCAGGCCACCAGATGGTCTAATGACCACAGGAAATATTACAGCTGGCAGCCACACACCAACATTAATGACACCAGTCATTTAAAGGCCCAGAGAAGAGTTTCTGTGTCCGTGTCTTCCTGAGGGCATACGTGTGTGGCACGTTTAACTGTATTTGCAAGGTCAAAAAGTTGTCCTACTTGTTATGTAATTACCAAAAGCCATAACTGGAGAAAACTTGAATGTTTTATAATAAGATAAAACAGCTACGGGTCAGGGTGAGTAAACATGTGGATTGGTCAATATTAGAGATTTCTAATATTGACCAATCCACATATTTAATCACCAATTCAAGATTCATTCATGCTGTATAGATTGTTGGGATTTTCTAGGGCTAATTTCGTTTTATTGGTTTGGTCACACCAGCGTTTGTGATGGTAAAACCGATTAAATCCAGTTGAGACAATGTGGTCAATGGATTCACTAATCCTCACAAATATTTCTTGTTGAATTAGAGGAGAACCACAGAGTCACAAATAGAGGAAGCTATCAGGCTCATACACTGTGATACACCATCTATTATCCATCAAGCTAACACACTTGCTAATTGGCAATTAGCTTCTGATATAAAGCTTGTTAAGTTATAGCTTTTTTTTTGGCCTTTTCAATAAAATTTGTAAAACACACACACAAAAAAAAAAAAAAAATCAACTTATTATTATTACTAAGTCATTTTTTTTGTTATCTGTAATTCAGGATCAGGAGTTAATTTTTTTAAACTAACCTTCATTCACAACTACATGGAAAACATTGTTCGCACCCACTACAGATTTTATTGATTATTATCTCCTGTCGTGCTGACGTATTGTTTCTTAATGGCATTCTTGAACAGTCAGAATATGAACTGAACTGTGTTTACACTCTGTAGGTTACACTATATTGTAGTGTGTTTGCTTTTTTTTTTTTTGCTTTTTTTTTTTCAATTTCTCACCATCGTTCTGTTCATATCACTGTCTCTTTTTTTTCCTTCCCATCACCCACTCTCCTTCATTCCCCCATGCTTCTCTTATCTCTCTCTCATGGGTCTATATCAAATATTCTGACCAGACTCCTACAGTGAACACATAATTAGAAACCACTGAACCGTGACTCCAACACAGGGGCTTTTCTCCTATCTGTTTGGGGAAGGTGAGGTTGTAGAGGAGGAGGGTGTGGGGAGGCCTGTAAAACATCTTCATGGGCAGAATACAACACTGGCATGAGATGGTGGTGTCCTACAATACATTTAGATAGATAAGTGTAGCAGTGGCTGAGGAAAATGGATAAATGGATTGATTGATAGGGCACTGGGAAGAAAGGGAGCGGGGAAGAGTGGAAAGCGTCGACAGTGAGACTGAAATAGACTTATGTATCGTCTCCATTAGCTCTGGTTTCCACAGCTGCGGCTGACAATGGTAAAGTTCATTGTTTGGTTTTCATCTTCATTAATTAGGCAGGTCCACCAAACAAGACTATGGTTTTAAAATAACAGGGCTACAGAGAATATGGCTGAAAAAAAAAAAAAAAAAAAAACATCTGACGCAGGTGGTAACATTAACAATGCAATTGTTAAAACAGATAATTCAATCAATTATAACAAGGATCCAGATGTTAAACAATAGTTATGACATACACAGTCCATAGTATCTTTCTTTTTAACAATTCAACATCATTTACCACTCATTGTTATGTTACAGCATAATTCTCCTGGTGTGTGTGTATTCCTATAATGTGTGGCCATAGTGTGACTTTTACCTGACTTTGTCCCCGTGCAGCTTTATTATGTTGTCATGATGTGACTAGCTAGTTACAGTCCGTGCTGACGGCTCATTAGGTGTATTAGAAAAGGACAGAAGAGCCTTCAGGACAGTTCATCAGCATGTGTCCTTGGAGCATGCAGACATTGTCACACATGATGCTGTGTCGCACCTACGCATGAGGACATGCTACATTCACACACACACACACACACACATGACACACTGACATACACATGCAACCTATTTTTTATGAGTTCTCCCTTTTGGCTATAACAGGAAATGAATGTCCAGCAGCTAAGGCTGTTAATTATCATTTATGGCTGTAGATGACCGGCTGGCTCTCACAGCCTTCACATCAAAGCAACCAGGGTATAAAAATCCAATCTCTGTCCCTGACTCTATGCCAAAGTAATGACACTGCATCACAATGTTGATCTGCCTCACAATATGAATCTAAATGCTACTGATCTCCTATGGGTATTTGTTTCATATAGAAATCTCTCTCTCTCTCTGTGTGTGTGTGTGTGTGTGTGTGTGTGTAATTAGGGACTCATTACACACATTGCCACGCAGTGCATATCTGTCAACATTAAACCCTGGACTTGGCTTTGAAACAGCGAACAAACAGAACCAACAGTTTAATCGAGGTTCGCTGTCATGACGTTGTGTCATCTTGACACAGACATCCTACATGGAAGATGTGGGCAAGTCAGAAACAATTGCTACATTTGGCCCAAATATATTGGGTTTAAAACAAAAACCTATTTTGGTTGAGCTCACATTCTTCTCTTCAAAAAAAAAATCTACAGTGTCATACACATGCTTGGGCTTGGTACCAAACTTGCATACATTTATGACATTTATGACCAGAATATGAATCTGTCAGGAACTTGATGATAGTTCCAAACCAAACATGGCTGTGGTCGATGTGTGAGCTCTCTACTCACTGCTGCTGGTAAACTACTTGTCAATGACTGTTTCATTGGTTCCAACAAATGCAACACAAGTTAAGTTTATAGACTTTATATATTAGAAGAATGATCTTCAGGATTTGCATCAACAAGCTTATAAAACTTAGGGTATGTGTATAATTAGTCTGTCGTTGTGTTATTTCACTGTGTTAACTGAACTCTCAGGTTTGATTCAGTATTAGTGGATATATAACATTTAAGGTTTTAGATTGGAGTAGTGGCCAGATAATAATCAAAACATGTCTAGTAGTATTAGTAGCCTTTGTAATTGTAGTAGTGAGAGCATTTTTTAGGAAGTTAGGAATTATATAAAGTCAGGTAATGTTTTGAGCATTTAAAAACCTAAAACCTCTCTCTCTCTCTCACACACACACACACACACACCCTGTCTCACTGTCACACACAAATACCCATCTGAGTCCATTCCAATCACAGCTCCAAACACCTGTGTGCGTATCTTCCAACAGTGTTTCGTCCGTGTTTCCTGTGGCCAAAGGAAGTGTGTGTGTGTGTATGTGAGTACCATTTGTACTCATAAGTCAGTTTGTGTTTGTGTATGTGCATTTGCAGTCTGACAGCCACAGATAAGGTGGCAGTTATCTTATCTGAGCCAACCTACCCTAAACCCTCACGAACCTCAGGTGTCACAGTGTGCTGGTTTCTCCCCAAGCGTCCCCTCATTTTCATGTCAATTTCACACCATTTTGCTCTCTCGGGCTCTGCGCTCCCTCCCATCTGTCTCTATTCCTTGTTTTGCTCTCTCCTTGCTTTTGATCGACAGTTAAGCCATTTTAGTCTAGTTTTGTTTCTTCGCTCCCCCTCCATCCCACTCTTTTTCTTCCTCAGCTCCTTTTGATCTTTCTTGGTATCCATCCACATGGCCCTGCGATCAATCTCTCTCATATTTGGCTAATGGATGCTATGCCACTTACTCCATGCTCCCGCTTTGCCTGTGACTGTTTTTCAACATTTCCTGTCTCTCTATTGCTCTTTCCATTTTCCGTCTCTTGTTTTCTCCTTATCCCTGGGCCTTGTCTCATTCTTACCTTGTCCAGGAGAGGTGACAGTCTACTTTGACGCAGACAGGCCTCCTCATGAGTATATCTCTTCTACTCATCCACTTTCTGATCCTGTCCCACCAAACTTTCATCCAGCTATTTATCCATATCCCAGCATGGATGACAGTCTTTTTTTTTTTAACAATCTGTCACTCATTTCCTACTTTCTCTGTCTAACTACCTCCTTTCCTTCTCTATATCACTTCTTTCTCCTCTATTGCCTCAGGATGCTGTCACTCTTTAGTCACTCTAAAGACTACCAAACTAGGGATCTAAGGGATCCACCGTCTGCAGTGGTTAATTTCAGCTGGATAGTGTTGTAATCTCTAAATTATGTCTTCATGCATCTTCTATATCTAGGTTCCTTGTTTTCATCAGGTCTAAGGTCTTCAGCGTGTGGACAGCGTGGGTGTCTCCATGTGCACACTGCTGCTTGTTCATGTATGTGTCATAACATAAAGTGCAGCTGAAGGTGGATAGAATTTGGAAGAGTGTAGTGATTAATGAGCACACTGAGGCTGCCTCATCTCTCTGAAACACCTTTGTTAATCCCAGTGATGCGAGGTGACAGTCGACAAAGTCGCAGTAAAAAAAAAAATAAATAAATAAAAAATAGGGCCACCTCTGGATGAGGTGAATTAAGTTTTCTAGGAAAAAAATGTGTTTGTTTCATGTTGAAAATTTAGAGCAAATCCTAAATGCAACAAAGTCAGTGGCACGGGTGTAAGAAAGATTCATGTTGATATTTTACCAATGTAATCACTTGCACTTGTCTGTTTGGCTTCACCACAGAGTGAACAAAATGTAATTTAAAAAAAAAAAAAAAAAGCTTCCTCATTCTTTTTCCTTTCTTATTACTTTCATCTCAAACCAAACAATCTTTGTTAGATATCCAATCTCCTGCCTCCCACATTGAGATACTTCATCTTTTCATATCTTTGTCAAACTGTTGCTGCCCTCCCTCTCACCTGTTAAGTAAATCTTTTAATTCTTTTAGTTTTTTATCACTTTCACCCGTTCTCCTTCTTACCAGACTGTTCTTATCTGCCCCCATGCTCAGTTTTCCTCTTCCTTCTGTTCTCGTCTCTCTCTTCCTCCCTCCCTCTTTCCTGCTTTTTTTTTTTTTTCTGCTTTTGCTTAACTCTCATGCTGCAGAGGTGGAAGCTGTGTAGGAAAGAGTGAATATTCCTCCGGGGGAATTGCTCACGCTCTTCTCGTTGTCCTTCTCTCTGGCTCAAGGATTCGTTTTATTTTTTTTCTTTCTCTTTGTAATACTTTCTCTCTCTCCCTTTCTCTCAGCTTTTGAGATGACGCTTTTTTTTTGGCACTTAGGACATTTTGCAGCTATTTTTGCTCCACTTCTCGTGCAGTCAAAGTACAGTGCAACGTAGCTTTTTTCGACTTGAGCCACATTGTAACAACAATGGGGATCATGCAGAAAAGTCTGATCAGTGTATATCAGGCCATTACAAAATGTGCTGGCTGGTGCCAGAGTTATCTCCATGTCACTCAATAATAATGAAAAATAGTTCAGTGCCTGTGTATAATTAAATTACACTTGTTCTTATGCATGTCTGTCTATGTGCGATAACATGACCATTACATAAAAAACAAATTAAAACCATCTGTCGAAATCACCCAGTTGGCATGAATGAAAATTAAATTGTTTTTAATGACAACAGTGCTAAAATGGCATCACTGTCTGCAAAACGCCGATTAATAAACTCACTACAACAGTTCATTTAAAAAGAGCAGTGACTGATGAAACTCTGATCATGCAGTCTTGGTATTTAACTGACCAATAGTATAACCCAGTCAGGATAACTTTAACATTAACTAACATTTACAGTTGCATCTAAAATATGACTTTACTCCATTTTAGCTAAAAGTAAATATTACTGAATAACCTACATTAAGTCAGTTTGAGTTTTGTTGACCTGTTGGTTGGAATGTGTGCGTCATGTATGTCAAACAGATTATATAGAACGAAATGTGTCATTGGATGTTGAACTAATTACAAGTGTGGAGAAAAAAAAAAAAATCATGCAGTTTCTCACTGCTCTCGCTCACAAATGAACAAATACTGCCAAGTAAACACTCTGTTATTTATACAGTGTGATTGAGAGAAGGCTGTGTGAGGACTTCTGACCTTCACATCCTCACTCTTTGCTCTTATGTAAGAGGAACACTCCCTGCTTTGGCTCCTGATGTTAACTGCATATAAACTGCCTGAGTAGAGTATTGCCTATGAATGTCATTCAGGGACTGTTTTAACACATAATGCGACAAAGTCAAAGTACAATTTTCTGTTTTTTTTTTTTTTTCGTGGAAGTTTTGAATCCTGTGAACTTATGTCAAACAGTCTCTGCATTATTTAGGAGACTGTATTAACTGTACTATACCAGCTGCCAGTGGAAGCAGTAAATTGTATTGTAGGTGTGAATTATTACTTTAAAATTTCCCTGAGCTTCTTCCCCTTCAGTGACTCAATAGAACCAGGTCAGTTATCGCGCAGGTTGTAACACCGTACACCAGGCAAACCTTTAAATGGATGCAAAGCGCATGTAAACATAAAATCAGCTCGTTATATATTCAGTCACTGTGGTGCATTTTCATAAGAAACGAAGTAGTGTCACTTTACAAGCTTTATACGTACTGCTTAGCTGGCTGCACACACGCACACACACACAGTCTCTCCTCTCTGCCTCACATCAGTATATACTGGGGCTGAGTTCATTTCTCACCCACTCTCTCTCCTGTAACAGTGGGATATGGCTGTACCAAGCCTCTGTTAATGCCTCTCTGCTTTCATTACATTACAGTATGATAGAGACCCCCACCCCATTACATTAGAATAGGCAGAAGCAGGGAACAGGATCCAAAACGAAGCATCTGCTGCAGTGATGTCAGACGACAGTTATGAAGCAGATTATGAGGCTTAAAGTCTGAACTCTTTTGCCTCCAGTTTGTTCTCTCAACCTGTGACATCTTAACTCTACAATCCTCATGCAGTTTCTTTACCACTATGTTTTTTTTTTTTTTTTTCATATTTACCAGTTTTTTTATATATTACATTTTTGTTTAGATGTTCTTGGAATGTCCTCATACTCGTGGATCCAAACACAAAATCAAGGAACGAAAGCTCAAATTTAGAAATAAAAGTTTATTTAATTATAGTCCTTGAGCCAGAGGCCCAATTTTGGCCCATTGTTACCACACATGGGCAGTAAGGTTCATTGTGATTTTTGGCAAGGTATACTTCCCTAATATTAGAAAATATGTGATATCATTGCGTTTAGGGTAGATCTGTGTGTTTTTTTCAGCAGTTTAATAACCCCATCCCAAACCCCATCCTCAAACGCCAAAAGACAAAATCATTAAAAACACTGTTTCTCCCTTATTACTGACTCCAACTTCTTGGAAATTGTAGGGCTCATAGCTTAAATGGTTAGCTAAAGTTGTTTAATCTGGCAACAGGTGTTTCCACTTACAAACACAAATAATGCAGCTCTAAGAGGAAGCATTTTTTTTTCCCCTAAAAACCTTCTACTTTCAGCACTCAAGCTAAAAGATGGCATGTCTAAATCCCTGAATTTGAGGGCAATATAGTCATAAACGTAGAAAACAAACAAAAAAATAGTCTGATACCCAGTAATAACAATAAAAACATAGTATATAACCACACCCACAAAACAAAAAAAATATTTCAAGAACTTTACACTTTTCTTTTCTTCCACAGTCTACAACTGAACATCTTTAATTCTGTTTTTATGCTTTTTGGGTAACAGTGGGACCCACCACAATAGCTTGTTCTGTACCAGAATTAGTTTTGCCAACACCTTTGTTCATATGAATGTGATGAGAAGCAGTATATTATACACATGGCAGCATTTTAAGAGGAACATTTGATCAATCCTCAAAACTATGACTCATGGCTAACTTGAGGCAGCCAAAGTGAGAAATCATGCACCGATTTTGGATATTGCCCAGCAACTTGAAGATGAGGAAGTTCCCAAAATCTTCTATCACGGGAAATGTCGAAGCCTCTTTACCCTGAAGAGAGATTTGTAGACACCGAAAAGGGACAAGGCGTAGCCTTAACTATGAGCCTGGTTGTAGTGGCAGTATATTGACAAGGTTCAGTAGATGATCATCATCTGAGAGAAGGGTCTATGATCCAGTCTGGATTTACTGTGAAAAGGTCAAGTTTAAGAAACACTCGAAATCCTGTGAAAAGCTTACACAAGCTGTACAACTTTGAGCAGACCAGGGATTGTGGGAATGTGCCTGTCAAAAAGCAGATGAAAAAATTCTGGCAGTAACAAGCACAGAGGTCCCTCACCCATTGTGGGGGTTAGGTTCCAGAACCCCCCGCGAGAGGTGAAAATCCATGAAATAATAACCATATATTTATTTTATTTTTTAAGCCTTTATGAAACTCTACCCACACTCTTATAAACCTTTTCCACACTTGTTATTTTTTTAGGCTAGAAATGAATTAAAATAGTTAAAATCTAAGATAATAAAAAATACCTGTAGGCCACAGAATCCCGCAATTTACATATAATAGCCACATCGAAGTCGTAAGAGGTGAAATGCGATGTGGCGAAGGTTTACTGTAGAGACATAGTGGCTGCAGAGGCTCGCTATCATCCCTGGTGCTATAGGCATTATACAAAAGTCAATGAAATGGCAGATGACCGCAAAAAAATGGGAACAGATGGTAACAAGCTGTTTAAGAGGGTTGAAAGTGACGACCTTTTATGAGGATCTTTTCAAGTACATCAGAACTGATATCACTTCCAACAAGAAGATCATACTGTTCATTTTTAGCTCCTTGCCTTCATTTGATGAGCTGACTGAGGTCAGGATGGGACCAGTGTTGTACTTGTACTTATTGTCTTGAGCAGTTACTTATTGAAACGTTGCTGCTGACATCAGTACATGAGTTTACATGATTCCCATCTCACCCTCCCCTGATTCCTCTTTCGCCTTGTTTGCTCTCTTCTCTTTTATAGCTGTCAGCAGCATTGCCACACCCTGACGGTTTCTTTTCACTGATTAAAACTACAAATTAGACTAAAAATCTGTCATTATATTTATCATCTTTCCTTTGGATCCATGTTGTGCTGTGATGCGTGAAATTAGTTCTAGTTAATTTCTTCAATTTTCTCTCTCTCACTTAGTTAAGGTAAATGCATTCTGCAAATAAACTGGCAGGTCAACCTGTTTTCAGTGGGTTTACACCCCCACCCACTATGCCCATAGCTAAATTCTCTGTCTCTCCATGCTTTTAGCCTTCATCTTCTTAACCTGATCCCCTTGCTTGCTAATAATAGCCTTGGCTTTAACAGAACAGGCAGGGAAACAGAGCAGAAGAGGAGAATCGGGAGGACTGTTGACTGGATTCATGCTGGATTCTGAGCAATGAGCAGTTCAGTGGCTTCTGGGTCTCCTTTTAGCCTATTGATTTATAGTAGTAACTCTACCAGTGTAACTTCTTAATTCTTTAGTTTATATCTGTACGAGATGATGTTTCTATTCTCTAACATTAGCTCACCCATGGCTCTAGGATTAAAAGCTTAATGTGCGACCAAATAAATTATATTGCAGGTGTTTTTCTGTGTAGCATTGGAAGCACTCCTGTCATTAGGCTTTAATCTTGCCACATGAGGCCACATAAGAACAACAGTCTTGCATTGTGTTTTTTCTTCCAGTCAGAGAGATGAAAAAAATGAAAATTGGAAGAAATGAATGAGTGAAAGAAGGAGAACCTGACAACGCAGTGGCGGCATCTGTTTTTTTTTTAAAAGCATTGTGTATGGCCAGTGGACATGGCAGACTGCCACGTCTCTGTCAGTTATTCAACAAGCTTGAGAACAAAAACAGTGAGATATAATAATTAAAATTGGGGCAATGTGCTCTAATTAGCATTTAGTTTTAGTATATTTGCTTTGTTTACAAAAAAAATCCAGTGTTTACCAGAAAAACACCCATTAAGAGTTTTCTTTTGCATTGAAAATGCAACCTGCCCTGCAGGTTGTCTGATTTACCATTGGTTGGTTGTTCTGTGATCAAACAGGTGGAACTGCTGTTACTGAGACTAACATGGTGTCACATAGTTATTCAGAAATTTTGGATTCTTTTGCCAACGAAGAAGCAAATGAAGTTTACCAGTTTACCAGTGTCTGGCTGCTGTAGTGAATCTGTAATCCTGACTGCAAGCAAAATGTTATACTGTCTCGTCATGTCTGTAGCGTGAGTATCTGCTGAATCAAACTGTAAAGCCATGATTTTATCAGGCTTTGACTGCCCACTGAAGTGAAAATCCTCCCATGCTGTGATGCCACAATGCTGTGATTGAATATTATTAAAAAGTAATGATATTTATGGAGTTTAGATATCTGGGGGCTGTGGAATTGGGGTGATCTGCTGTTATGGGGGTGTTGAAAAGACACACGCTGAGTGTGTAATTATCTCCGAGAGGCTTTTCTCACTGTTCGCATTCACATCTCATCTATTTCAGTCCCTTGCTCTGAAGTAGCTGTAGTACAGTAGCGTCTTTGTGTTTGGCTCTTCCTCATATTCCTATTTGGTCTTTATTTCTCTTCTTGTATAATCATGCTTTTGCTCTCTGCATTAATAATCTTAGCCGGTCTGTTAATACTGTCAAGCTCACTATCTGGAACTGAAGAGAGGCCTGTGGGATTTGTTTTGCTGATTAGCTTGGTTTTTTGGGGGGGGGTTTTGTGTGTGTTTTCTTCTTCTTTTTTCATTATTGTTATTTATTCATTTGACATTTTTAGTGTTATTATTTGTGCGCTTTTAGCTGGTGTGAATTCCTGTTGTGTCATCTGGAGAGTTCAGTAACTGCTGACTTGGAAATGTGCAGCTGGCATCAAGGTCTGGCAGAAGGAGAAAATGGGAGAAAACTATGGGGGTGTGACAGCGGAGGGGTAAACAGACAGAAAGGCGAAAAGAGCAAGGGGAGCTGAGACAGGGAGAGAGGCAGACAGAGAGGGAGAGAAAGTGTGTACGTGTCTAAAAGGTGATGTTTCACATGATGGCGCGTCCTGCGATGTTGCACGACAGCATCAGCAAATCTCCTCTACCTTCAACTTATTGCTGTCTGTTTCTTTCATCCAGGCAAGCAGGCAGGCGGGCAGGCAGGCTGTGTTTCTAGAAATAAATAAATAGCCTTTCAGCCACTGATGGCGGGAGGGGCTGCATCGACTCTACATAAAAAGAGCGATGGGCAAAAATTCTGACTAACTAACTGTGATACTAAGGTCAGATTTAGAAAGAAAATATGAGCCGTCGAGGGGCAGAATTGTGTCTACTTAACATCAGCTTCACAGGATTAAGCTGAGAGGTAGAATAGTGCTGAACCACACATTAAGCCTATGTAATTACTCTTTTTGTTTCTTTTTTCTCCAGACTGTAAAGTGCACAAGTGAATCGTGGCCAAAACAGGATTACTACAGTCGATTGGTATGATTACAACAGGATTTGAATGAGGAGGCCATAACGTCTGGCTTTAATGCTCTTGCCTACCTCAAACCCGAAGGTGCACTGATCACCACTTGTAAGCCTGCTGCATAATTGTTTTCTCCTTGGCTCTCAGCAACAGACGGCCAGCACACAACTACATTTAATGTAACGTCATTCAATCAGAATGGAGGGGTTGTACCCAGCACAGATCACCAGTTTATCACTGAAGTTCCCTGTGATGTGATGGTCTGTGTCAGTTTAGCAGGTATTATCTCTCCTTAGGTCTTGAAGAGTGCAGTGTGTTCCTCCTCACACTGAGTGACACCTGACATCTCTGATCCAGTTTCATGTTGACACAGTGTTATTGATCAGCAGCTCTCCACAGATACAATGTAACACAGTCACATTGGCCATTGCTGTATGGAACACATATATTTGCAGTGAATTCTCAATCAGTTGCTGCCTTGCAGTGTAAATGTTTTGTTCTGCAATGAAGTGAAACTCTTATACACTTAGTTATCCTCATTGTAAGTCAATGAGAGTAATTGAAATGGAAATCCTTTGTTTTTCCAATGGTGCCCCATTAAGATTTACTCCCTTTTTAGTATTAAGCTGATTAAATTATACTTAATATTTTAATTTTTAATTAAATTTGGCTCTTGGCTTTCAAAAGCTCAACCCTCTCATTTGAGGACTCAACTTATTTTCTATTAAAGCCTTTCTGTGTGTTTCTCTCTCTATTCCCCAGTAAAGCTTGGCATTTTTTTTTTCTTGCAGCAGCAGCAGCAGCAGCATTCATATTCGACACTAGACCACTTCATCAGGAGCGTGACGCGGCTGCGGTAACAGCCGTTTTACAGCGAAGCAGATTTGGCTGATGTGCGTGGCGCGTTAAGTTACCATGAAGTAGAGCTAGTGTGGATTTTTGTGTGTGTACATGTGTGAGTGTGAGTGCAGACAGTGTGAGAAGCGTGTAATAGGCTCACCTGTCCCTAGCTGCAGACTGATGGGCAGGTGGAGACAATGGAAACCAGATGGAAAAAAAGGAGTTTTGAGTGAGGCGGGGGGGGGTGGGGAGGGGCATTGAACTGAACTCCTATGGAGCTGGGTGCGTTTTGACTTTTCACATGCTGTTTAAACACACTATGTGCCATTCTCATGAGATCCTACATGTTTGGAGTCCAAAAATCAGCGAAACCAGTGAAAACTATCTGAAAAGCATATGAACGATTGGAAACTGGGTAATAACCTGAGGTTTTCTTTTGACAGGGTGAAGAGGAGGATCGTGCTGACGTTTCGTCCGGTCCAAGGTAAGTCACTGTGTTTTCACTGTCTGTGTTAGCTCACCAGCGCACTGCAACTCTGCCTTTTTTTTTTTTTTTTTTTTTTTTATCTAGTTGTATTTAGATTTTGTGCAGTGCTTTTGTTATTTGTGCTGAGTAAGTTTCATGAGCCACCGGTGCATGAAACTCATTTCATTCTCTTTATAAATAGACGTGTTGTTTTCATTCTTCTGCTCAACCACATCAGCAGTGAATGTGCATCATCTTGTAAATTAGCTCCACCGTCACATGAAAGCACCACTTTAAAAGATGACAGTTTCGGCATGGAGGAAAAAAAAAAAAAAAAAAAACGTGAACCTGTTTAACATATGTGAGAACAAGGAAGACCGTCCACCAGCTTCAGTGGGGGTGAAGATTCCCACTGAATCGATTTCATATTTGTGTTTGATTCCAAGAATATTGTTGGAAAATTCATTCCACGATTCAACAAGCAGACGCAGCAGCTGTCCTGTCCCCATGTTGAGAACCTTTGGCCTGCCAGTATGGTGGTCTCTGCTTCTCTGTCAGTACCATGTCGTAGGCCATATCTGGTTGCCGTGGTGACATGTGTGTCAGCAATAGGATGTGTGATGTGTGTTTGTGTGTGTGCGTGTGGTGTCGGGCGTTGAAAGGACTCCACAGAGGCGGATAGAATTCCTCTGTCCAGAAATGCCAGTGACACACACACACACACACACACACACACACATGTTGACGGTCAGATACGGAATCTTGAGAAACGTGGGCATGCAGACGTTACACACCGTCACACAGGCGTGCACGCACACACACTCGTACAGAAAGTATGCAGACAGAGAGGACGCGCATAGACAGATATCCAGATTCCACGCAGGCCACTGCCATGCATTTATACTGACAGCTCAGTGCTATAAGGTTACATACAGGGAAGTCCATGACTGCCGCAGTGCTTTGAACGCTAATGGTGTGTGTAAACACTTTTATTCTCTCACAGCGACCTGGAGCTAAGTTTAATGTCAGTCATTTATACTTAAAAACATCTTCTGCCGAGCTTGACAGATTTATTTTTATACATGAATGACAGATGATGTTTGCATGCATAATTAGTGCAAATGCAAATTGTTGCTCAGTCAGCAGCTGCAGCAGTGGACTTGGGAGTTAAGGGCCTTGTTTGCAGAGGCTGTAAAGACCACAGGGTCTGATGATGTGGTGTAGATTAGACTGTTAATAACATTGAAATTAAATTATTTCTAAAGTTAGATTATTCTAGTCATGATTTATAAACCATTAATCCGTCATTTATCATCATGCTGTTGGCTTTTAATTATACAAATGCAAAAATGCTGCAAGTTATTAATTGGAGCATTAATCTTTCTGTGAAAAGGACAGCACAGGTAACGAGATAACCAGCACTACAGGCACTAGTTTTACATTTTACACTGTTTCTGCATGAAGCTTTGTAGGTTTTTGACATTTTTTATGACATACATTTTCTATGATATACATTCTTGTTTATTTTTTTTTTTTTTTTCACTTTCTAAGAGCATTGCATTTTGCTGCTCTGAGCTCAGGACAAACAAAACCCGTCACCTCACGTGGTCTGCTCTATTCTTATTTGACGGTAGAGGTCGGAGTGACTATACCGACTTAAACCCATATTTATCGGTGTGAAGTTGAGGACGCTTCCTTGAAGTGGTGTAAATGCATGGTCTCTCTCTCTCTCTCTGGTGACTGTTAATGCTCCCACAGGCATGCAGGTCAGCAAACTTTGTAGACACCGCCGTGTCATCGACACGAGGGCGGACGCATTGCTTCTCCTGGCTGTGACACTGCCTGTGTGTGGGGTCGTCAGTAATGTGAGAGAGTGTGTTTTGATCCCTCTGGGTCGCCTTGTCTCCAGAATCACCTTTACACACACACACACACACACACACACACAGAGTCGGTCTCCCGCTCTCTATTTCAAAGGACACACACATACACAGGCAATTTGGTTTATTTATATTTTAGATCACATCAGCATTGATTTGTCCACAGTGTACCTGCTACTGGTGGCTGCTTTATTTTGCAAATTCTGTTTGCTGCAAATTGACTTTCAAATTGACTTTTATTTTTCACCATTATGACATTTCTTTCCCCCTCTTCTGTTTATTTATGCATGTTTGCATCAGTCCTTCTAGTCTTCACCGTTCCACCTCGCTGCTGCTTGTGTGTGTGTGTAGTCTCTACCCAAATACATTCAGATTGAGAGCATTTCTAAGTTCACTTATTTACGTTAAGGATGTAGATGTGTCTTCATGTGTTCATTAGTGATCATCAGACACAGTTTTAGCAAGACGCTTTGAGAGAGACTGTGAGTTAGAGGTTACAGACTGTGTGGACATAATAACAGTCTCTGGTGAGTTCTATCTATCTGTCTGTTGTGCTGTATTATTTTCTATTTTTGAAAGACAATATCAGACAGTGCCCTAGAGGTGGCCTTTTGGAAGATATTAGACTAAATTATGGTAAAAGTGTTATTATAACTAACTATTTCTGTTCTTGTGATCAGACGGGAGTGATAAGGCAAGGAATAATAAAACAAGAAAGGAGCTCTGACATTGCAGGCAAGGCCTCATTTCACTTACTCTCTCTCTCTCACGATTCCAGGCTTTGTTGACAGACCAGATGTAGCCTATGCACATTGACAAGACAATATTAAGATCAGCGCCGGTTGCCATCTCTGTGACCTAGAATTGCTGACAAGGGAGTGATAAGCCAAGGAATTGTATTAACCCAGCCATGTCCTGCCCATGCTGACAAGACATTATTTGCTAGCCCTGCTACCGTTCTTAGACAGCTCTGAAGACACTGGAGGCTAACACTACCAAGAGCACTGCGTCTTCTCTGTAAGATACTGTTGCTGACAAGCCAGGGTACTGTGGTTGTAAACCCTGTGGACCAGAGGATGGTAAGACAAGGAACAGAAATAAAGCTGGTCATACCATCTATACATGTTGACAAGGCACAAGTGAACGCTGCACTAGCCTGCCCGGGTTTGTGCTGCTGACGAGACACTAGATGCTCGGTGACAAGCTGCTTGCTATTCCACACCCATGTTAACATGGCTCGGGTCACGTTAACATCTGCAGCCAGGGGGAAACTTGAGCCTATCTTTCCAGCAAACATTGTGAGTGTGTACATGTGTGTGCCCATTGATAGGGATTAGCAAAGATGTGTGAGTCTGGCTCCCTGGGATGGCCCTGGTTGCTGCTGGAGGTCAATGCATGTGTGTTCTAATGTCTTTAAGTGTGTGTGTGCGTGTTTGTGAGTGCGTGTGTGTGTATTTGCCAGGCTGTGTGTGTGTGTGTGTGTGTGTGTGTGTTGGGGAGGGTGGGGGGGGGGGATAAGGCCTGGATTGCAATAACAATGGAGAGGAATTTAAATGAGAGAAAAAAGGGGATCAGGGACGTTTGCAAGGAGGATGGAGGAGGCTTTGGCACCATTGTTATTCTTCCTCTTTGTCATTCTGCCTCTCTATCTCTCTATTACAAATTCCTCGCTCTCCATCTCTGCCTCTTCACTGCTAAATTTCTCAGAAAAAAAAAAAAATCATTCTGTCTCCTTTTTTTTTTTTTTTTATTTCATTCAAACTTATCCCCATCACTGTTTTCTCTGCATGCGTTCTCTCCGTTCATCTTTTATTTTGGGGATTTTCACATCGTTTCACATCTTGTTTTCTAGAACGATAAGCTCTAATTCTTTTTATGCCAAGTTGGGACGTCAGTCAATATCAGTCGATCAATAAATCAATGTCTTCATCCCTAAATCCCCAAATTCTGACCAGTATTTTATCACACACCTAATTATTTTTCGCTTTTTATTATTACACTGCAGGTTTGGTTGGTGAAATTTGGCCTAAAATCACCAACCATTGTCAATACATTTCTGCTCATTTAAACAAATAAGAAATAAAAACTTTTGAAAATTTGGTGGTGAATTTGTTTCTGTATTTTAATATCTTTCACCAGGGTTACTTTACTCTCTCCCATCAAGACTCTGTTTTGCTTTCCATCTTCCTGTGAGTCATAGTGTCTCTTGTAGTCTGTCTCTCTGTCACTTCCCCCCATCTCTTGTGTTATTACCCCAGCAGTCTGTGGTCAAATGTAGTCCAGTTGCTAATAAAACCACTTTCAAACAGACTCATTGATTTTAATCTCTGCGTGTGTGTGTGTCTCATACACACACACGCGCACACACACACATACACACATATGCATGCATACACGTGCATATACACTTTCTCTCCCCATCCGTTCGTCTGCCCACCCCCACCCCCCACCCTTTTGCTCTGTAGCGGCTCTAATTGCGATCAATTAGGAAACTTCAGAAGGCTGAAATAGGAGCTGTGACAAGGGGCATCCGCTGAGCTGGCAGCGAGAGGGAAGGAGAATGAAAGAGGGAGAGAGAGAAAGAGGAGTGGAGGAGGGCAGGGAAACCAGTGACATAGGAGTGGAGAGAAAATGGGAGGGGCAGAGGACAGACAAGTCCAAGTGGGTGTCGAGAGATGAGCTAATGGTAATAGAGTGATTGATGTGGCCACAGCAGCTGAAAGTCACATCGTTTTTCATGCCAGGTATCGATTCCTCAAACCTCTTGTTAGCTTTTGGGATGCAGTGAATGGGACCTGGCACTAGCACTACCATGGTTTGGTCTTGTATGCCCGTCTAAAACGTATGCATTTACCCTTGATGAAAGGTGCTGTAATCAGAAAGCGTCATTCTATCTACTGATTTCATTTGTTTATTTAGTTTTTGCCGATTCTGCTCAAGGCTGCAAGACAAATCTGGGAGATTGTAGATAAATAAATCTCATGAGTAAACTGCATATGTTTCTCTCTAGTCTGGTCTGCAATGCTTTATGCTAATGGACTAGCATTTATGTGTGCAACCAGAAGAACTGTATTGACCATCCATTTGTTTTCTTTACTTATTTAACTTTGGCCTATCAGTATTTCTACCTTCCTTTTTTAATCTCTATATACACCACCTATTTTTCCACTTGGATGAACAAAAACGATCCTATTTGACCCTCAAACTGGCTCGTAGAACGTCGTGACAAGCATAAACTTTATTTGGACACTTCTCTGAAACATGACTTCAAAGTTTTGTACAGATCAGAATCAAACACACATTAAAAAAAAAAACACACACACACACATAAAGAGATGGGAGTTAAGTAAAATAATGATGGTGCTTTGAACAGTTCCCAGCTGGAAATCTACACTAGTTAGTGAACTCTGACAATTGGCAAGCGTTAATGTAAAATAGAAAAGGTCCCAAACAGCACAAAAAAAGAAAAAGAAAAGAAAAGAAAGACAAAAGAAAATAAAGGACAAGAAAAATGTAGTCGTGTCGTAACACTGATTGCCTGCAGGTGGCAGATGAGTCAAAACAGCAGCAGTTATTGCTTTCCTTACCTGTAGGTGGCGCACATGAGTACTAACCTTAACTCTGAAACTCACATGGATGTGAATGACACTGGCTTATAATTGTGTTGGGTGCTTCCAAACGCTTCACTGAATATAAAGGGCATAAAAGAAAAAGATCAAATAAAAACCCAAGTCTCACCCCCCACCCCCACTTTTTCTTTTCTTTTCTTTTCTTTTTTTATGCTGATTTCAATATGTTTACATATGTATAACAGACTGGACCCTAAACACAGTCCTCAACAGTCTTTAACAGAAAAACAAGAAACTTCTTCCTGTTAAGAGTCAAGTATTCCCCTCAAGGCGAAGATTATAAATAGTATTATTATCCGGAAATTTTCCTTCACAGAGATGAGAGCGTGCCTTCAGCTTTCTGAGGCAACAGCTGAAGAATGTTTCGACTGCGGTGACTCTACAACATTCTTATTATTCTATGTGAGGCTTAACTTGGAGATAAAAGTAAGCTCTTGTAAATAAATCTAATGTTAATTTTCGGACTCCTGTTAGAGATATGGGAGGATGTTCGCAGCCTTGGGTTGGTTAAATGTTTCTGGTCTTGATGTATGTGCTACAGGCTGAGAGCCTCTGGTCTCATGTTTAGCTGCTTTTGCCTTGGGGCATACAAACCCTTTTATCTTGTCACCCTAATGCATGTATGTGTGTGTGTGTGTGTGTGTGTGTGAGAGAGAGAGAAAGAAGCAGAAACACACACACATATAAAGGGAGTGAGAGAGAGATAGCAGGAGAAGGAGATGGGAGGATCAATACTAAGCCGTCAGGAGGTCTGCTACTCCCAGAGAGAGAGGGAACAGGACACCCATCAGAGAGTGGAGAGGGAGAAAATAATAGAGAGAGAGACAAAGAGAGAAACAAGTGAAGAGGAAGAGAAGACAGAAGACAAGAAAGGGACAAAGGGAAATAAGGGTGGGGTGAATGGACAGTAGAAAAGTAACAGGAAAGACAGATAGATGGGGATGGAGATGAGGAGGGAGAGTAGATGTGGCCTGTGATAAATGAACCGATACCGGAGGACATGAGGGAGGAGAGGAAAAAATGATGCAGATGAAACAATGTGCAAAATGAAGGAGGAGGTGAAGAGACAGTAAAATAATCTGCGACTGTTGTAAAACAGGTTGTAAAAGGTAAAACAAGGCAACGAACATAAGGTTCCCTTTACATTAAGATGTAGTGTGACGCAGCATGGACCGGACATTTTGTCTCTTCAGAAGATACTGAACTGTTGGCTACGCCATATAGTATAATTCACACCAACACAACACCAACTGCCTTGGAAATATTAAGACAAGACAATACTAAACAGACTTTGTGTTATGATTTATTATTGTTTGGAAGCAACAGGCCAGTAGATACATATATCTTAACTTACAGCAGGTATTTTCCAAAAAGTAACCATAAAGCGTTTTTAACAACTCACTTTTTAAATCATTTGTGGTCAGATACAACATTGACAAAGCACCTGATTTTTTTTTTTTTTGTTAATGAACATTGCTGTTCTACCAATATATATTATATGAGTGCGTAAAGAGATGAGAAATAGGTGAGAGAGCAGCAGGCGGTGCTGTTCGTTATAGTAATAACAGTTGTCGAGTTTATCGCTGCTAGAGAAAGACTAATCCACCCTCCGCTTTGTGTGGCGTGAGCACACCGTCATATTTCTGAGAGCCACAGTTCATGCATTACTTATTTTTATTTTCTGTTTTACAAAGGCGCGAAGGAAAACCAAGGCTGAATGATGTTTCTGCAAGGAGCAGACTGACTGTGACTTGTGCGAAGAAACAGTCATAGCTGTGAGCAGGTGGAGCAATGACAGTGGCAGTTGATGGCCATAAAACCCCAACTGTATCAGAATCATCATCACTGTATCTGTATCAACAGTCTCTTCCCCCTCACACCCCACACGCCCATCTCACGGACTTTGATTGAATTAGAATTTTTGTTAACTGTGAGTTACCAAGATGCCTTGTTTTCCTCTTGGTAGCATATCAATATGCTGACTATCAAACTAAGAAATAAATATTTAATGTCAAAGTTTCAATGTGTACATGTGCAATTATTAAGAGGAAGTGGGGGAAGTGACAGACACACGTTCTTCACATTTTAGCAGTGAGCTTTAATAATTTAGTGTATTACATGTGTAGGCCTGTACTGTCATTTTTAACTCAGGCTAAAGCATTGTGAATTATCTGGCTGCAGACAGCTGTGAGGTAGATGGAGGTTACTATATAGTGCAGATTATTGACTGTCAAGGCATAAGAGGACCTCCATCCTGTGTGTGTGTGTGTGTGTGTGTGTTTGAGACAGACAGAGAGAGAGAGAGAGAGAGAGAGAGAGGACTACTCACAGCAAAGCCCATCACAAACAATGTTTCCATACATTATTTATAACGTTGTAATGCTCCTTTATCCCTCCTTTTGACCTGATGTGCCTGTAAACCATGTCTGCAGGTTATAGGTCCAGCTGCATCACCACAGTGTAATCTCTGAATCAAGTCCAATTAGCTTTGTGCTGAATGATAAAACTTCGACCTGCTGATATCTGCAAATTGGAGCTTAAACACCACAAATGTAAATGTTAACTCAAAGAGAGTGTCAAGTGAAAGATAAGTGAAAGATCTCTGATTTGATCCTTAAAATGGAGAATGTGTCCATCAAAATGTCAGACGTCTAGTTAAAGCACCATGGTCGTGTAATGTGACCATTAAATACCATAGACGTAAATGTCACCATACACATCTTTGTATCCCTGTCTCTGCCTCAGTAGATGTTTCTCTCCCAGTGAACCTCACACTGACCTGAATCAATGCACTTTTACAAAGAGCGACTCTGATGGGATTTGACCCTTGAACTCTGGCAGCGCAGTGGCCGTGCAACAGCCTCTGCTTATAGAAGTAACTAAAAAGACACCAAGTGTATTTATAACATTTATTGTGATGCATAATTCAGTGAACATAAACATCAAACGAGGAGAGAAGTGAAACTGTATCCCACAAGATCTAAAAGCTCCGACTTGACACCCATAATGAATATTTAAACCCTGATGACCTTACCCAGCGTATGACTCTAAATGATTTATTGTTCTGCCTTCCACGTGTCTATTTTTATACCTTTTGTCTTTTTTATTCCCGTTTCACCTCTTTCATCTTCTCTTTCTTCTCCTGACACATATATTTTTTTTTTTCATGTTACCAGTTACTTTAAAATCCTTAACTAAGACAGATCACAGTGAGGTGTGGGCCAGAGAGCTGCATGGGAAGCCACAGAATCTAAAACTAAGACAACCAAGAAAAGACAGAATCACGTGATCATCTGTGAATTATCTGTGAATATCATCAACTGTAATTATCTCTCCGCAGTGAGTTTCAGCCTCTGATGATTAAGTTTCTTAATGGGCTCTGGGAATAGTATTATTTAATGTAGGGGAATAAGATGGGGAATAATACCCCATTATTATTAAATGTATTCGAGATGAAGAATTTCAATTGTGAGTTTCGTTATACTTAGGCCAATAATGACCCAGCACCCGTAATGAAAGAAATGACTCTGAGGCATAACACAGTTTTTCACAATGAAGCAAAAGGATGTAATGAAACGTCTCTTCCCCATTAACGCTTTATCTGGTTTGTAGTGTGACAGGAAAAGAACGATTTCATGCTTTAATACACAGTTTCACTTAATGATTTCCTGATGTTAATCAGTGCAGGAGACTAAAGGCAGATCAGTTGTATAAATGACATATTATTCTTAATGTGGGGAATGTGAAACGTGCAGGAGTCGTTAAATTGTACCACAACGGCAACTGAAAATTATACTGATATTGACACAGATACACATCATTATATCTGGAGAGACCTCATATCTTGAAAATTAAACTGTGTAGCTGGAACAGCAATAGATGTTTTACATGAGACATTTGCGTTGGTCAAATAAGCTTTTGAGGATTAACAGTCGACTTAATGCTAAATCTAATTCCTTTTCGGCACTGGTACCCTAATATCTGGTCAAATCGATCTAAAATCAAAATTTTAGATGTTTCTAAAGCAAATGTGACATTTAACATTTGAGGACTTCAAGTCATTCACAAAGAGTTAACACAAGAATGAAGTAAAGTAATATATTTCATTCTGTAATCATCAGTAAGAGTTACAGTGACACTAAACTACAGCAAATATAACAAGCACAATGGATGGCTGAAAACCTCAGTTTCCCAGACCAGGTTATCTAATATTAGACATATTCAGTGATGAAGACCAACAGCCTCATTTATAAGAGAATATGGCTTTGCAACCTGCATCTCTGTCTGTCTCAAGGTTAGGGCTCACAGGGGAGGAGAAGGATCAGGTTACACTAATGCATCATGGCTGCTGGAGGACACACATGCACACGCCTCGTCACACACTGTCTCACACTATCTCTTTCTTTCTTCCTTTTATTTTTTCCTAAAGTGCACACACACACACACACACACACACACACACACATACACAAACAAATCTACACAACCTTGTGAGCTGATACCCTTGTACAGGTCTAAAGCACGGACGTGGACTTGTGTTATTGTGCCCTTGCATTCTGCCAGAAGTCTGCTGTCTGTGTCTGGGCAAATCTCTTGTCTCCAAAAATAAACTGAAACCATGTACAATTACTCAAGGCCCGATTGAGGTTAAAAAGTGGCAGAGTAGTAAATTTCATTTATGCTCTGTGTTAAGAGATATGAAGTGCAAAATTATGACAAAATTGATTGGTAGCAGGAAGGTTAATTTGATTAATTTAATACAGTGATATTATCAGCATCATATACTGTTTGATTGTACGAACAGATTGTAATGAACAGCTCACATGTATGTTATCATAATACTGTTCACAACAAAATATCTTGCCCTGGAGTGAAAAAGTGACATCATTCAGTGTGAAATCCATCTGTACACCTTGAATCAGTGTCACCACTTGACATTGATGACATTGCTGATGTTGACACGTACTTCCATTCTTTTAGGTTTTTGTGTTTTGTCTAAAATAGTGCTGGATAATCGTCGCAATTTTCAAGACTCCAGAAGCAAACCAAAATCCAAAGATAAACAAACAAATAAAAGCAGGAAAATCCTCAAACATGTAAAAGAAATCAAGCTTTTTGCTTTAGCTGTAGGTTCAGTTTTCAGTGGTTCCTTAACCACTACGGTACAAGAACATATCTCCCTTAACTCTACTTACAAATAACCGTTTAGCGTCATCACAACATTTTTGAATCAATGAACAGAGAGCCAGTAACAAGTCAAATAACACTTAATTGGGAAGAGAGGCGCTGGTGTGTCATTATTGAGGCCCACCCAAGTTCCACCTGCTGATGCTACATTCCTTCCTATAATAATACATTCATTCTGCTCCTCCCTCATCCCCTGTGTTTGTCAAACTGTTCGGATTGCAGTTGTCCATGAAAACAGGACAAAAAATAAGTGTACACAGTTACGCTGTTGACTCTTGCGCTAAGGCAACATTACTACAACGTAATGGACTGAAAAATTGCCGTGGGAACTTTTCCCTATTTTTGACATTGTGTTGTTAAATGAGTAATTGATTAATCTGAAAATAATGATTCCGTCTTCCACCCATCTGTTTTCCATATCCGCTTATTTCCATTCAGTGTCCTATGAGAGCTGCAGCCTATCCCTCAAAGCCAGAGGTGAAAGGCAAGGGAGCACTGCCTGTAGTCTATATCGCAGGGCTAACACACAGACAAACACTTCCACACTCACATCCAGCAGATAAAAACCTATGGGCATTCACACTGACAGAGATAAAGGCTTCCCTGTACAGATTAGATTCACTTCCATGGGGCCCCGCGAAAGGCTACAGATTGAAATTTCCATCGGAAGACCGGCCGTTGACCTCTAATATTAAGAAAAGACCAA
The DNA here is from genome assembly GCA_016801845.1 of Polydactylus sextarius. Classification (NCBI taxonomy): domain Eukaryota; kingdom Metazoa; phylum Chordata; class Actinopteri; family Polynemidae; genus Polydactylus; species Polydactylus sextarius. The sequence continues at coordinate 15,725,510 of CM028922.1, read as the reverse complement.
AGTGCAAAAGGGTCATTTTCACTCTGAATGAAATTCTCTCCCTTACACACATGCACACATATATACACTCTCTCTAACACACTCTCGCTCCTTGGTGTAGTGAGAGGGCCTTATTGTGTGAGCCAGAGGAAATGCAGACACAGCAGAGGACAGGCCATCCATTGATCTGAGTATAGACTCCTCTCCTTCTCAGCCTCCTTCCCCTTTCTCTCTTGCTGCTATCCCACACTGTCTCTGAGTTTTTCTCTCTGCTCTTCATTCTCCAACATATACTTTTTGTCTCTCTGTGATCACCACCATCCTTCCTTTCTACATATTATCTTTCTCTCTCTGGACCATTTCTGCTACTTCTCTTCCTCTGCCCGCGTGTAACTGGTTACCCTGCTGCCTCCAACTCTCCTGTCTGCATTTCTGCTACCACATGTCTTTGTACTATCTCTATCTGCCAAGAATCCTTTCCCTCCTCCTTCTCTTTGCTATTTTCCCTTCACTTACAGTACAAATGAAGAGGAAAGAAAAAAAAAACAGGGAAAGAAAGAATTTAGGAAGAAACTGAAACACACTAAAGGATGGAGAATAAGGGGAATAAATGGAGATAATGTCAAGTGGTAGGAAAGGAAGGAAAAATAATGAAGTGATGACAAGTGGACCAAAGGATGGAAGGATGAGAGTAAAGGTAGAAGAGTAAGAGGCATGGAAGGAAAGGAGGAAGGATGAGAGAGCTGTGACAAGTAGTCTGTATGTAAAAAAGGTGTTGGACAATGCACACACACACACACACACACACACAACACACACACACACATACACACACACACTGCAGCTTCACTGATGGTAGAGGCAAACCCTCTGGTGACTGGTAATCCCCAGAACTCATCTCCTCTGTTCCTTTGCTTCCTCTACTTCCCTCTCTTGCTAACTGCAACAGCAATTCCCCCGTCACCTCTCTCCCTTTCACCTTCTCCCTCCCTTATTCTGTCTTTGCTCTCACACTTTCCCTCTTTCCTCTTGATCCCTCCCTCCCTCTTTCCTTCCTTCCTTCCTCTCTTCCTGCTGGACAAGCTTTTATACAAGCCATGTGGACCTCCCTAATTACATGTGCGTGCGTGTGTGTGTGGGTGTGTGAGTGTATGCGTTTGTGTTGAAGGTGCTGACATGTACGCGTGTGTGTGTGTGTGTGTGTGTGTGAAATGCTGACGTGTGTGTGCATGATGGAGGTGCTGACATGTCTGATCGTGGTGTAGTTCTTCTACTGAAGTCGTGCCGACGGCCTGTTACCTTTGAAAAGAGCAGCAAAAAAAAAGGGGGGGGGGTTTAGAGGGGAGGAAGAGGAGGCTGAAAAAAGAGCGGAGTGAGGAAGCTAAAGGAAAGGTGAAAAAAGATTAAATGTGAGAGGCCAGTAGTCGAGGGTATGAGGTAGGTTTCCTACAAATGTGGATTTGTTCTTGGTGCTGTAATTAGTGGCATTCATATGACAGGGAGTTCACACTGACATTTTGTATTTGTACAGCATTTTATAATCAGAGAAAACTAACAAGTAGTTGCAAAATGAGAGCTGTGCCCAAGCGAAGACCCAACTCCAGCACGCCTCCATCCAAGTCTCATTCACCATTCTGTCAAGAGTCCCACGCTATTTAATCTCCTCCACCAGAGTCATAGATATCTTCAATAATTAGTAAAAAACAGACAGGCTTACACAAAGCTACTCTGATCAAGGTTAAGTTGATCCTCTTTATGGAGTCAGAAAAACATCCTCTACTTCTGTCGTAGAAAATATTCAGAATAAAATAAAATGGAGTTCCGACACTATGGCCTTTGATAAATGTAATTGGATGGATGATCTTGTTTTTCATGCAACAAAAAGCAGGGAGCCTTGTAAAAGAGATGCATAAAACATGCAGGTTTGGCTTGGCTGTGGTCTTCTCAGTCAGTAATATTGATGTGAGAAAAAATAAATAAACGAAAGTCTGTATTGACTGGGTTTTAGAATAAAATGTAAAAGTCAGTAAATGAATGTCGAGCGGATGATGTGATCTCGTAGTAGAGAGAAGTTCCTTCTTTGTCTATTCACTCTTGGAGATACATATCTATGTTTTGTTGTTTTATGCTCTGCATGTGAGGCATCTTGATTTCCCCAGAGGTTGGTGACATTTGTAAGGCTCCTTCACTGCTGGCAGCATGTTAATATGGCAAAAAAAAAAAAGCACATCAAGGATGTAAAAATTCAATAAAACCAAAATAAATATAGTGTATATTAAAGTTTGTACTATGTATGACCTAGTGCATCTACACACACAAACACATAGATGATATAGGTGATAGCAGTCTCATGGAGCTAACTAAAGCACCGTAGAAAGACCTCGGAAAGCTGTAGTCACCTGTGAATGTGTGATTAAACAGACAGAGGGACAACTAAATATACAAAAAGTGGTCGCCACAAGGTTAGCTATCAGCTATTTCTTAATTTTTAAATGAAGAAGACAAAATAAAACCCAAACATTCACATCAGTGCATGTATGTGCACACATAAGATATTCCACATTGGTTATGTTGGGTTTTAATTTCCCCAAGCTTTTAAATAGTGACTATTTCAAAACAAAAGATGAGTGAGTTAGGGCCCCAAAATGATTGGATGAACAAATGGTTTGGATGAAAAACACATGATTTGTGCCATTTATAAAATATGGAAATCAGATGGTGACAATCTTAGCCCCTTTTTTGCCCTGGTGTTCACACAGTAAGCAGTTTGATGGCGTCCCAAAAGTTAGAGTAGGAAATGTTTGACAGTGTGGCTAGTTAAGAGTGATTGATGCCCGCAGCCCTCTCAGCTGTTAAGGAGAGATGAGGGGGAAACAAGTGACGCAAATCGGATTGGAAGTTGCCTGCTGGCATCTGACTTCAGGAATGGTGATTAAAAACACATTATGACAAAGACAACATCTGGTGGAGTGTTCAGAGCGTCAGCTGAACAGCAGTGTATGCTACGTTAGAACATACACAGAAGATGAAAGGTGTGCCACAAAAACTCCAAACCCCATTCCAAAACAATATCCAGTGCTCGATGGAGCTTTGAGGACACAAACGCAAAGTAATCAGAGTCACTGTCATGATATTTTCTGTGTAATATCTGTAATGCATAGACTTTCTTCCGACTTATACTGAAATTCCTCAAACGTAAATGAAACTTGATTATATCAGCCTGCAAATGAGCCATGCGCCTACAATTTTGAAACATTAAACAATTTGGTTACTTAAGAAAGCTAATTAAAATCGGAATAAACAATGACAAATGGGGACAATTTACTTTGATGGCAGACCACAAAAGACAACATCTGTTCTGGCACTGATACTGTAGAGCTGTTAGCCCAGTGCAACACCAAAGCATGTACAGCTGATTGCCAGGATGAGTTTTTCTCTGGACCAGATGACTTGTTGTCAAGGTCAATCATCCTACTGCCTCTGAGGATTGCAATGTCAGATCTGATTGTCCGTGACATACATGAACACAGTAAAGTCAACAACAAGTAATGTTCTGGATTAAAATTTGAATTATGATTACATTTCTACAGATGTTTCTGTGTTGTTAACGTTTATATTTCCAATTGCTAAAAGATTGCAAATGCTTAAAAATTGCAAAAAAGAATAGTCGAATGTGATTCTATAGCTTTGTTGTATTACACTCATTTTTCCATCACCGTGAATCAGAGATCAAAAGTCTAAAGGTCTGGATTTGTTGTGACTTGAACCAAAAACACTGCTGCTTTTAAAAAGAGTTTGCAGCTTTTAAGGTGAAATAAAATGACTTACTTCTTTTGTAAGAGCCACAAAACAGAAAAATGCCAAGGTTTGCGGTGTATAGCACCATCACACGTCGCGCTGGCAGCTTGACATTAAAGCCAGACACGTTGTGAGCACAATTAACAAAAGCTTTCACACATTTCGACAACTTCACCCTTTTTCTCCTCATGTTGTCAGTAACTAGTTTTCACTTTACAGCCACGTATACGCGCACAGACGTGTAAGCCTTCCGTGCTTTCATGCCTGCGTCTTGACGTTTCAGCTTCACACTGATGGTAGTAATGAGGCCCGTGTCAAAGTGAGAACAAATCAAAGGTTTTCTGCAGCTTCCGTCTAAAACTATAACCAATGCCAGAGACAGACAGAGACAGAGAGACAGGGAGAGACTAGACAGGGGACAATGAAATCAATTATAATGAACACAGAGACTGGTTGTGAATTCCCGAATGAGCTAAATGTGCACTAAGTTAACAATCGAGAGCAAGGTTCAGAGCTCCTACAATCACAATAAGTTAGTTTGACCAAATTCAAAGTATTAATGGAAGCAGCTGTGCTGTTTTATATTTAAAATAACATGAATGAAAACCTGCCATTCAACAAAAGAAACACATCACGCCATCCTACTATTAAAATGGCATTTCATTCACAATGCCTGTCTAGAAGTTTCGATGAAACGCTGACACTTTTGTGAGTGCAACTCAAACAAGAGGATACTGGGAAAAGTGACAATTCTTTCTATTGAAGCTTGAAATATTGTGACTTGTCAGTGGGTGACTGTCACTCCCCACCGAGTTGAATAACAAGGCGGGTTAATTGAAACCCTATAATACTTTCTCCATATGCAAAACCAGCGAGATCAAATCTGTACGAGGAGCGAGGCCCCGTCATATTGAATTGACTACAGTGATTCTCACACTTAGATAGTTTTTGATAATCAAATATGTTGGAAGATGCAAGTCTCAGAAACACATCAAACACATACAGTGTTCAGGAACTAATGTGATTCATATTAAATTAGGAATTCAAATTAAATGTTCCAGCAGAGGAAGAATTCAACTGTTCAAAACTTTTGAGGTCAAGTTTTTTTTCTTCTTATATTAAGTTAACTTAATATAAGTTAGACCCCAGGCTCTCACATGTGACAAATTGTTGTTGGCAACATACAAAAGGGGAAAAAAAAAGATGTGTTGGCAAACACACACACACACACACATATACAAATACCAACATTTTTCTAGATGCAGACCTGCACACACACCTCTGAGACCTGGTCTGGGTCTCCATTGTAAATGCTGCCGTGCATCAGTGTGAGCTGTGGTTGACTTAGTAGCTAATTAGTTTGGCACAGCAGCATTCTTCCCAAGCCTTGGATATGTGTGTGTGTGTGTGTGTGTGTGAGGGTAAAGTGGAGGGGTTAATCCTTGCTACTTGTTGTTCTACAACACATACACACACACACCTCCACAAACCCCTAAATCTTCAGCCAGGCTTCAGTCTTTTTTTTCTGTTTCCTTTCTTCTTTTTCAGCCCCTGTGTTCCGCTCTTAATCTTTCTGTTCTTTCTGTCTGACACGTCTCTCTCATTTTTCCCCACTTTGTTTTCTTTCACCTCCTTATTCACTTCCTTTCTACCTCCTGCATGTCCTCTCTCCATCGCTTGGCATTCATATATATTTTCATTTCATTTCTCACCCTTTCTTCTCATCCCTCACCCCCTGACTCTCTTGTTTCCCTTTCCATCCATCCATCTCCCTTTATCCTATTTAATGAAAGCCCCTGGTATTGGACTAATCCAGTGGTGGAGTGTTCTCAGTGTCTCCCCTGCTTCATTTCTCTGTATCTTGCCGCTCATCCACCATCTTTACATTTCTCCCTCTCCCCACGGCTCATGAAAGTCCCCCACTATCTTTGTAATCCAGTGGCTCTCTCCCTCCACCTTTCTGTTGCTCTTTCTTTTCCTCTTCCTCTCTGTGGACTAATGAAAGTCTGTGGTGTTGGTCTAATCCCCCGGCTGTGTGCTCACAGCCTCTTTGTTGGTCAAATCTGACTAATGCCCTCCGTCTCACTCCACAGCACCGAAGCCTGTTACCTCAGCCCTCATGGAGGCACGTCGCACACACACACACACACACACACACACACACACACACACACTGGCACCTTGGGAAAAATATAACTTTCCTCATACTTCCCTGTCTGACCAGTCTTCTTACTTGTTTCTTGCACATTTCTCTGTATTGATGTCTGTTATTGCAGTAACATATTGCAGTTTATGCTCCTAAGCCTCTGAATTGCATTTCATATCAAATAGTCAAGACACTTACCTTTTGACCTGAGAGGAAACAACGCTTTTTTTTTTTTTTTTGGGACGAAACAAGTGGATGCAACATATGGAAGTTCTACCACAAACAACAGTGGGAGACTCAACTCTCAGACTAATTATGGAAGACAAGGCTCACTTCATAACATGCTCAACAGCAGCGTTAATGATTTACTGCTCAGTTTCTGTGTCTACGTTTTATATCTCCTGTGCATGATATGGATTTATGGATGTTTGTTATGTTAGCCTCAGGCTACACATTTTAAATATAGACACATTATTAAGATGAGCATCATTTAGAGGCTTCCCTAACATAGAACTTTACCAGTATGTGGGTACGTTTTTTTTTTTTTTTCTTTCGCTTAAATGTCGCTGTTCTACGTTGCAAAGAAACACACACACACACAAAAAACAAAACAAAAAAAAAAAAAAAAAACAGGATGCTGCTGACCGACTGCAGTAGATTACAGGTGTTTTCAAAACAAGTTTTATATACCATACTCCTGTGTTCAACCATAAAGCTAAGGTGGTGTGTACTGCAGCATTAAAAGTTCTTTAATTGGTCAGTCAATTTCTTACTTGAAGGTCTGGCTCAACCATAAAGCCTCAGAATGCAGTATGTCATGGAGGCTGTTACACGGTGATCGTAAATATTTGGTTAAATTAGACATTCAGCCTCTTCACAAGGCTCACCAGTAAATTTTTGTGTCCATGAACTGCTGTCAGTGTTGATCTGACCTTAACTCACCCGTGTGGTAGCAACGCTCTGCGTAGGCTGTCGACTACAGAGTCTCAAAGGCCAAAGCAGATCATTTTCTCCTGATCGGCATCAGTCACGGCCATAACTCTATCCAGCCAGGGTGCAGGTTGACTCACGGATGACTGCTCCATGAAAGGACAGAGGGTGACCTCATGTGGCCCCGGTCGTCCTCATACACCTCTGCAACATTAATGGCTTATATTGACGTACTGATCCTCTACATCCCAATAACACACATGCAAATGTTTTAGTCAATGCTCCTTGGTAGTGGAGAGGTCTGTCAGAGGCATCTGCCCATGATAAATACACTATGTGCTGCATTGTGTTTCATGTATTGATTTTCTTTTTCTTTCTACCATCTTCCTGTGCTTGCTGCCGGCAGCACAGCGTCATTGACTTTAGATCACGATGTGATTGTGTGTGTCTGGAAGAAGCATGAAGTATGCACTACATGTATGTATGTGAAAGAGGGAATGCACATGGGAGCATACATTTAGTTTTCTGCTTTGTGCATGTGTGTGTGTGTGTGTGTGTGTGTGCTGTCATGTGTGTTTAAGAGCTGGGTCTTACACAATGCTGACAGTGTTTGTAATATTTTGCAGTCATTAGCTTGCCTGTTTATGGAGAATGTGCAATAAATCATGACAAAACATAACCAAACACAAGTGTGTGTTTATCAACAAGGGAAAGCTGTTTCAGGGCCTTGCACATTTTCAGCTGTGAATGTGACACTGAGGTGAAATTGTTTCAGTCACACAGAAACTACACTGAAATTGACTTTTCCATGGCCATTGTACTCATATGGTGCAAAAATGTTTTAAATGTAGCTGACTTGTGTTTGGTGGAACAAAGTAATTAGATTTGTAGAAGTGCAGGCAGGTCTTCAGTCTAGGATCCCAATGGGAGCAGCAAGGTTAATACACATCGTCATCATTTCACCAAAAGAAATAAATCACCGGATGGTAAAAGAAAAACGTTATATTATCTGTGTAATAACTGCTCACGTGTTAAATTTAATCCAATAACAACTGTGCCATGGAGTGCCTCTTTTTAGGACAAATACTTATTTTCAATAATAAACCTAATCATTTTAGTTTTTTTTTTTTCTGATCAGTGCTTAATACTTGTTGATATCACTCAACACATCTTGCAGATGTTTCACAATAATTCTCCGCCAGGAAAAAAAAGCAGAAAAAAAAAAAAAAGAATCTCCCCCATGCGCACCATCTGTACAGAAAGGGACAGGGTTTTCATTGACTATAGCTAACGGCGATAAAGAAAATGCCAGCGTGTAGCAACGTAGGGCTGATATGGTGTTGCTGTTGCTCTGATGTTAATAGCACTGTAGAATGTACAAAATGTCCTGAATATATCAAGATAACAAGTACATCTTGTGTAGGCATTTGCAGTAAATGTCATCTTAAGACCATAAAAAGAATAGTAATGAATGATGGTCTGTCTCTAATATGTAATTCTTTTTTGACCTACATCGTACTTTGAAAAAATGTTTAGATGCAAATGGGAATAATCTGTATGTACAACACAGTGACAGAGAATAGGAGCAGGTTAAATAACATTCCCAGAGACAAGATGACATTGCAAATAAACATCTACATTGTGAATATGATATTTTTCATTGTTTGGAAATTTCCAAAAGTGATAAAACTGTATTCCTATCAGAAATATTTTCCCAGGAGTCAAAAGGAGCTTTTGTTTCCTTTTTTATTCTTTTTTTTTTTTTTTTCTTTTACTTCTTCTCCTTCAATTGCTGCTACAAAAATAAGTCATCATTTGAAAAAAGTGACACCTATTCACCTTTTGAAGCACATACATAAAATGAATTATATGCAGCGCATTTTCTTAAGAACAGCAGCAATTGAAGTCTCTTGTCAACATCAGTGATGTTAACAGCTTTGCCCTTCATCCACTAGCAATGCTAAATTATCCACTTTAGATAATGGTTTCCTTTCTAACAGTGAATATAAAACACACAAGAATGAAACCCGTATCACAGACGCCTCCAGTACCGTGTTTGTGTGCTATGTTTTATTAGAATCTCTTTTGTTTCAGACTTTTCGGTTTTAAGCCATTACTCCGCTTTGTGCTCCCTGTAAATGTGGAAGACCATATTTCAAACCAGATTCTCTCTTGTGGGAAGTTAAACATGTACAAGTCAGCCAAAGGTGAAATCCAGCCCTGCCAAGGGAGATTTCCAGCTTACAAGGTCTCAGGCAAGACTGCTCTGATTCATAAAGGGTGTGTAGAGGCAGCGAATAAGTGTCTTTGTGCGAGACTTTGTGTTATTACTAGAAATATAAAGCTTACAAACCATCTCAGCCTTTGAGGTATCTGAGAAGGTGTCTTATTTCCCCATTTCTCAAACATTACACAGAGAAAATCATTCATTTTGCATGAAAAGTATAAAAAAAAAAAAAAAAAAATGACCTCAAATGAAACTGACCTCATGCTAGGCTGAGGTATGCTGAGAAACTAATTACTAATGAAAATGAATGTTATATTTTTAGTCAACTAAACACATTTGATTATTAACATCACTGAAAACACTGAGCTCACTAAGGTTCAAACTCTTCAGTGGTAGAAGGTCAGCAGTAGAGTAGAGCTGTCTGAGCGCAGGAAAGAGAAGAAACTATGAGAAGGATACACAGAGACAGTTTGAGTTCAGACAAATATTCTGGAACAGAGACAAATGGAGAACAGCAAGAGACATGAGCCCACAGACATAGAGAACGTAAACACCACGGACAGCAAGAGGGAAAGGGTGAAAGGTGTCCCCACCTCTCTTGGCACCTCTCTTCAGCTTCCTGTCTAATCCGACAGAAGCTGCCATGAAATCAGCTCCCCTGCTCTTTGCCTCCTGCCTCCGGTGTAAAACCACGGTAGAATCAAGCAGAGAGAATGACGGAAGAGCAGGGGCACTAATCCACCCACCAGCCTGCAGGCTCAGGGATTTAGAACTAACTCCTATCACTTACTGTGAAAGAGGAGGAGATGGAGGTGGAGGAATATGAGTAGGGGCCAAAGTAGCGTCCACGTTCTTCCTGTGGATCACGCCGCTCACCTCTTTTCTGTCAGTCGGACCGCTGCTTTCACCCTCTCCACTGCCCAACTTTATAGTGTGCCGTTTATTCTATTTTCACTCCATCTCTACTGCTTACTCACTCTCTGACTTTGTTTACGTCACTGTAGACTCATCCTCTTCACACCCAGATCTAGCTAGCCTCTGTCTTTCTTCATCTTTATCTGCCTGTTTGTTTACACTCTGTCTTCCCAACTATTCAGCTACATCTTTCTCAGAAAGCTCAGTTAATACCTCTCGGTCTCTAACCACGCTATGAGCCAGTTTAGCTCCACTGGGAAAACAGTGAACATCATCACTGCCAACTCACAATGAAAGCTATTTAAATGGGTGACATAGATACACCAGTTATCAACCTATCCATGGAGAAAGGTTTATTCATATACATACATCAATTGTTAATTAGAAGAGCCCTCCATCTTAAATCAATCACATAATTACAGTAATTTTGACCCAAAATTGGGGGGAGGGTTAACTGTCTAAAGATAAAATGTGACTACCAGATCTAAAGCTAACTAATGAACACAGCATATGTTGTTTGCTTCAACTAACACACAGACATGGCAACTGTTACTCATCCAAGTTATCTAATTTCAAAAAGGAAGCAAATGAAGATGGTTTCCAAATAGTCCTAGTTATTTAATGCAGAGGTATGTGCAATAAAGTGTAATTTGAGGAAAGGATTCATCAAAGGTATAAATGTGACTCTGTCAGTGAGGGGATGACGTCACTGACAGATGATGATGCTCAGTAACAGAACTCACGGTCTGGTCATCTTGCCACTGAGACTGGATGGAGTCTTTATCCTGGCAGCAGTGGCGGGAGTTAGAGTTGGAGGCAGATTGTTACAGAAGCAGCTCATTGGATTAATAAAGGGCATACTGATTAGTGACTGGCTGCTACACAGGTTGTCAAAAGACGGGAAGAAGCTGCTCCTTGAATTTTAAAGTGGGTGCGTAATGGAGCAGAGGGGGTGAAATGGGACTGAACTGCTCCTTCTGCTTGAAAACTTTTCTAATGTTTCCAAATCTCTGACCATCTTCATGGCTGAGGAGAGGCACATTGACACTGCTCAGTTCTTTGTTAAAGTTGGAGGCTGCTTTAAGCAGTTGAGGTGAGGAGTTCTGTTCAGCTAGAGGAGATTGACCCAGCGTAATACTGTCAGGAAAGAGGAGCACCTACACCTGAGTGAGTAGCAGGACTGAAAAACACTGTGTGGCTGCTCACTTAAAGAATTATATAATAGGCCACAATGCACAGCCACAACTTCATCTTAAAAGGTATATGCTCTGGCTACAACAAACACATCTTAACTTGTCATATACTAATATCTGTACATTTTAATTAGTATAGTTTCTATGCTGTTTTCTATAAGCTAAGCTGCTCCACCAGGCTCGTGGAGGCTAATTGACCTTGGAGACATGAATATGAGCATTGAATCAAGCATATTGCAAATTAGCAGAACCCAGTGGTGCACTTTAGATCTCACCCAGTAGCTAATTATTATCAGCCATCTGCTAAATGCATATGCTGTTCCATCAACCATATTGCTGTGTTTTGACATTGTCTCAGTTTCTATATGTGCTTTTGTGCTTTTTTCCTGCCATTTGTCAACTCTCCATGTATATTTCAAAATTATTTTGTCCTGTTTGTGTTTTTTTTTTTTTTTTTCCTTCCACCTAATTCTGCTTCTGTCTGTCAGTCTGTCTGTATCTCGGTGTGTTATCTGCTTTATATTCTGTTCTGTTCTCTTTTTGGTCTGCAGATCAACCTTCCCAAAATGATGTCAGAATCGTATAAAGACATAATTACGATCCATCAGCTGAATTGCAGTCTCTCTTTTTAAATGTACTGTTGAGAATAGACTCCAACCAGCTAATGAGCTAATATATTTGCAGCACGTGAGATCATGTTTTATTAAAAACACTGGTAGACCATACAGTGCATCTAAAGTGTTCTTCAGTGTGTTAAATCCCATTTTATCCACTACAATGTTAAATGGCACATATCCATAGCTTGTTAGAATATGACTACCTTTGTCACTTCTTTCCACTTTTTGCTGCTTTTATTGTATTTTTTTTTATCTGATCCATGTCTGTCCATGGGCCTCATGAGATACAGATGAGTGTGTTTGTACCAACCAAAGTCAAATGCTCAGCATGTTCCTTCAGATGCTTCCTTTTAAGATGGTTGAATAGATTTGTTGTACCACTAGAAATCCTGACAAATTCCCAGGCAAATTTTACAGTCAACTTAGTTTAAATTGCACAAACCGCTGCGTACAGCGGCACCAGCTCCTGATCTGCCGTGCTGCTAATAGCCCATCGACACAGATATCTATAGCAAGTAATCATTCTGTTGGTTCGTGAATGTGAGGTGGATCTGCAATCTGAGTGTTAAAGTCATAAGATGGCTTGTTCAATCACATCCGCTGTTCACAGTTAGAACTGTTGCTTATACAAACTAACCGTGTTTTTCTGCGTAAATACAACATTAACCCACAGCTATCTGCATGGCTTTATTTTCTTTCCATGTTCTTGGGAAACGTGATTTTGTGTTTGGACTTATAAATGAATGTCAGGCCTTTTCCTTAGAATATAACATCTCCTGTGTTATGTTCTCTTCCCCACCCAAACACACAAACACAACAGCTCGCGGTGAAATGACTCCATTTACTGGGTAGATCTGAACATATGGTTATGGTGACGTGTAGCAACAATATCAGTGAGCTATGACATCCATTATGCCACCTTTATGGAGCAGCTAAGCAGTTATATCGATCACAGAGAGGTTGTTTTGGAAGATGGGAGTGATGCAGAGAGACGACTGTAAGAGGAAATGTAAGGAAGCTAAAAAGCAATGAGGAAGAATAGATAGATGAAGCTACCGAGACTGACATTTTTGCATGTAAAATGTGGATGATAGGAGGTGGAATAAAACCACAAGAAGAGAGCTGAAAAAGCTGAAAGAGATGAACAAAAAAGTCAAAATAGTAGAAAGAAGAAAATAGGGGTGCCAGGATGGTTTACTTGATCTGTACTCACCAGAGAGAAGAAAAACAAGATGGTCACTATCAGGCTCTTGACAGAAAACATCAGAGTTTCTTTGATTGCCTGCTATTGCAGAAGCACAATATTTTCTCAAAGACCAATTTGTTTTGATAAAGACTTATCCTTCTCCCCAAGAGAAGAGTGAAAATCAGATGAGGAGAGGACGAGAGAACAGAAGGGTAGATGGAGGGTTCTCATTGGTATCAGACATGTTGATGTGAATTCTAAATTATTCTCCTGAGTGCATGTCTTTTTCTTTCTCCCAACATTTTTTTTTTTTTTTTAACATTCATTTAATTTTGATCTCATTTCACTCATTTTGAAAACCACATCGTTACTGTCAGTTTTTTCCTCCCCTTTTTTCTTGTTGACCTGTCGTGTCCTTGTCACTTTCTTCTATCAGATCATTGGTTGGATGAGAGTCAAATCGAACTGAGAGGACTAATAAAAACATGGGGCAAAGCAAAAGCACAAACAAAATAATCTAATAAGAGTGTCAAATGATACTTGTTGACTTATTTTACCAGTTTAGTGAATTAACTGGATGCAAATCCCTGACATGACAATTATACAGTTCATGTCATTTATTGGTCTCCTACCAATAAATAAATAATATAAAATGAATCTGGTTGATGATGCAGAATGATGCTCTGTCATCCATCTGAGCCATTACATAAAAGCAACATGATGGCTAATTATCATTGATGATAACCCGCATTAGTCTCCGGTCAGTGAGCCACTTGCTTCCACTGGAATGACTTTCTTTGTTCCTCTGGGACATCCAATTTAAACCAGATCATTTATAGCCAGCACACTGGCTCAGGGTTAGACAGTCTCCCTGAGACACTCTGCTGGCAGGACACAGAGTGATGGCTGACGGGCACAGACTGTCCATCTAATGGTCAGGGGACAACCCAGGGGTCATAAGGTCATGTCAGAATTTAGGTGGTAAGTTCAAGTGAAAACTGCTGCTGCTCCTAATATTTTTGGACTCAAATGACTGATAATTTAGGGCCTGGAGCCACAAGTAGGTTTTAGCAAAATAGTGAAATGGGGAATGAAATAGTTTTCAGACAACCTCTGAAATGACAGTGGATTTGCTTGGTGTTCATTTTATCTAATGGTGAGCAACACAATGTTATTGAACTTGAACATGTTCAGCTTGAACAAGCTGAAACTTGTTTGTGACAGTAAAGTAAACATGTTTTGGGAAGCAGGGACCGCCATTCATTCAGATCTAAATTTTCCTATTATTTAACAATCATGTTTGATATTTCAGCCAATACTGGTTGTGAATGCAATGTTTTTAGCAGCCTAGTCTCTCGTTGCTCTAACAACTAATATTGTCAGATGAAATCGAATGCAACAGCAAACCAGTAATAATGAAAAAAAAACATGAGTTAATAGGATGAAACGCACCAAAGCACTGATGCCTTTTCAACAGCTGTATTCCACAGCCAGAGAACTGAGTCAGGGCTAGGTGGTGACATCACCAGATAGTTGTGGGCTACATATCATCTAGGTAATTTAGAATGATACATCAGAAACATCCGTCAGGTATGATTCAGCCCCATTTGGACTGCAGTTTTCAGGCGAGCATGGTTAAGTGCTTTACATAAGCTTGAGTCATGGCTTTACCACTTGATCAGCCTTGTAGTTTCACAGATTCTGTGCAGAGAGGAGAACAAACATGTGAGGTGTAAGGAGAGGAGATGATAGCATGGTACGGGATACCTATGAAGCACTTTGCACTTTTCTTCATCACACATCACCCACTTAAAAAGCTGAGATGTTTGTGTTGATGATTCAAGCGGGGAGAGCCCCTCTCACCTTGAAATGTGCTGCATTTCAGTCTAATCTTCTTTTGTCCTTAAAAAATTACCTTTCTGAAGGGCACTGGGGTTCAGGGAATCAATAGATCACTCAGGCTGCAAATGTATTATCTTACAAAGGAAGGGGGTAGAAAGGAGGGGGGAAAGAAGTGTGTGTGTCTGTGTGGTGGTGGGGGGGTACATATAAGCAGGGGAGAGGTAGTGAAGATGATGGAGGGAAGGTGTTGGAGAGTAGAAGGAGAGATGAAGGGGGAATGGAGAAGGGAGAGGAAGTGAAGGATAAGGGGTAAATAGAGTGAGAGAGCTCACGGAGGCACGATGGATCAAGCAAGGTAATGACGAAATTGAAGAAAAGTGGGCTGAGGAGAGGTGAGGCAGCGGAAACCTAGAAACACGCTCGAAAAACACGGCTAGGTAGCTGTTTAGGATGTTTCAGACGGTAGAAAAAAATCCAATAAAAAGGGTAGGATGTGAAATAAATTGTGAGGTTCATGTAAAAGATTTAGAGGAGGTAGAATGAGTGGCAAGAAGAAGCACAACGGCGCAATATATAATGTATACTACACATTTCAAAATGAATCTGGATGTTTACTTAGTGCCACTGACACTCTAATGGTTTCAAATCTGACACTCATTTTTTTTTTTTTTTTCCTTCAGAGAAGGTTGAGTTTGCAGTGTGGTTAATACTGTATATGGAAGTAAAACTGTGACATTTGAGCCAGTCGACTGTGTAGGGATTTGTCACAGTTCGCTAATGCCAGCAACAGGAGCCGAACTGTAGATGTACGGGCCCAGGCGAAAAGTTTGCAATGACGTTTGTACGCTGAACTGATGAGTAGGCAGAGGACAAGAGTGAAAGAATAATAACAATGATTTGGGGAACTGACTGGGTGAACACAGTAGTTCCAGAGGGTGGCTAATATTTAGTTCATTCATTATTTATCACCTGTTCTTGAGCTGGAAATTGCAGTTTTTTGATTGCTAGTAGTAAGACGTAGTTTAATGAGTGTTCTGCCAATGAGCGTCACTGCCTCAGGAGAGATGAGAGGAAGAAAGTCTTTGAGGCCGTTTCTCACCATGGTGCATGGCACATTTCTAAGGCGGTGCCATTGCATCAATTTGGTTTTTAAACTGGCAGAAAAAAAAAAAAACAGTGCACACAACACACAGTCACACATTGCAGTACATGACATCATATCAGTGAATGAGGATGAGAATGGTGTATGTGTAATGATGCCATCATGCCGCTCGTCTTGGTGGTGGTGTGCGCACTGCTCATGTTCTCTAATACAATGAAAAAAGTGACCCAGCAACTCTTTCTCTGTCTCTCACACACAAACACACACACACACACACATAAGCACACTTGCAAGCACACATCCACACACAGGCAGACAGATCAATAGAGTCTCATTTCACACCTTGTGCAACCAAAGTTCTCCATTTCGGGTTTGTAAAACACAGACCGATGTGAATGGTGAGACGAAGAAAGGTCGGCAGGTAGACAGATGGTGAGATGGAGAAGTGTGAGGCAGCGCATCAGAAACAAGGTACAAATGGAGAACTGAAGCAATAATGGTGGAAAAATGAAACCTGGGCTGTTGGGTGGCAGGAGCATTTTGGCTCCTGGCTAAATGGTTGTATATGAGTGTTATTTGGCCTGTGAATGAACAGACAGGTGATTCAAGTAGAAAATAGACTCATCCGTTACTCCCTTCCTTACATTGGCATTGATCTGCTTCTCTATTACCTTCCATACATTTTTTTTTCATCTTTTTCATCTTTTCCCACTTTTTAGACATTCAGATGGTACTTTTATATATAAAAGTATTTTATATATTTTTTCTGCATTATTATTTTGGTATTTTTCTGCAACTTACAATAAATGCAACAGCAGATTAAGCCTCAAAGAATTTCCAAATCTAATGTTATGACAATCCTTAGCTTCAGTAGCTAATAATGTGTCAATAATAATAATAATAATAATAAGAGAAGAATTTATCTGCTCTCCCGTGAAATTGCCCTTAATTTCAGTTGTGTGTGTGTGTGTGTGTGTGTGTGTGTGTATGTATGTAGGTGGGGAACTGATGCCTAGAATATGACCTGCATAGACAACTCATTCTCTATTGTGTGTATGTGTGCACATATGTGCATATCCATCCTCTGTAGAGCTCACCCACTTCACATTGGCTCCACTCCACACAAGCTGTAGACTTTAGTAATCAATATATATATATATATCATATACTGTATAACAGTAAAATGCAGTAAGACAATATTTTTTCCTCCAGAAAAAGTCTAAAAAAGTCGGGTTGTCTTATATTGGCGTCCAGAGACCCAGGGGTCTAAACCAACAGGTGGCGTCAAACGTCTTCTCCCCAAGCGAGTCAGAGCTTCTTGTTCTGACTCACACACAACAGCGACCTGGAGAAATGTGACCACGACACGGAGACTCACTAGAAAACAGTAACTCAAATGTAAACAAGTTAACAACCAGCAGAGAGTGTTTCTCAGATGTTGATAATTGTCTTTCGCGCATTACGGCTACCAAGTGGATGGTAGTCGTGATGCAGAAAAATCTACTCCTAGATGATGCATGCTTGGTACTACAGGTCATGTGTTTGCTCACTACCTTTTCCAAAAATGGGTCTTGAAAAAGAGGAGTCGTCTTATATTCGGGTATAATACGGTATATGTATAAGCTTGTGTCTCTCACGCCTGCAAGACACAAGCTAAAATGGAGCCGTACAAATACTTGGGCTCGTTTTACACATACGTGTGCAGGAGTTAGAAAGTGTTTGATTAACATCCATCTCACTACTGTCAGAGCCTCCTCCAAACAATAAAAACCATTACAGACACTTTGCATCATCCTTTGATGTTTCTCCTCTTTCTGAAGAATTGGCTTGTAACGTGTCTTCCATGAACTAGAATCCTATTTGTGTTTGTTTGCTGCTGTTTCTAAACTACAACGTGCAGGTTTCTTTTTTGTCATCTTGTTCACTGAATCAAGCTGGATGTTAAGCATTTAGTTAAGACTTAGACTCATTAGAGCCTCAGATTATTTACCTGTGTCTCTACCTGTGTCACAATGTTTCAGTCATTGACATTATCACTTGACCTGGCCTGAGCTGAATAGTATGGAGCCAAGACAAAACCCAGAGTTTCTATTGTTTACTGAGATGGATCATCAAGCGTGGGATCATTTCCCAGTGTGTGGGAGCTGTTTTTCATCAGTTACAGGAAGAATGGTACCAAATCGGTTATTTTAAGGAAAGAAAATAGGCTCTTTCAAAGTTATTTTAAAGCTGAAAACAGTTTGCAGACACAAGAGGTGAATATCTACCTAGAGACAATCTACCTAAAGGATTATACATGAATCCACTGATGGATCCCTGATGTGTTTGAGTTACTGTGTTTGGTTGTCAGCTTCTTTTCATGTAGGTTGTGTGCCTCTTCGTGTCCCACAAGTAGGAGAGGTTTGTTGATTTAGAAATGATGTTTTCAGCTGTATTTAGGGAACACTATTTCCCATAAGCCTCTAATATGTTTGCGGGCTAAACATCACAGCTTGACATCATAAGTTTTGACTGCAACTCTTCACATTAAACCTATCTTTGTCCTCATCTAGGCCTTATCAGTGGGTGACAGAAAGGAACCAGAGGTTGAAATTATTCCCTCATGTGAACCTACTGATGTCAGAATCTGAAAATGGGTTGATTTCTTTCAGTTACACCCTTGTTTTTCTGATAGTCAATAATGCATATCATCATTTTGCCTCATTTCCAGAGTCATTAAGTGTTTCCCACTGGTTTGAAATGACATATGAAAAAAGCATAAACTCCCAGGGTTCCAACAATATATATATATATATATTTTTTTTTTTTCATTTTTTGTTTTGACGTTTTCATGTGAAAAATACCCACCCACAGATGTTAAAACTCCTGCTCTGCAAAGATGAAAAAATAGCAATTCTATTCAAGGTTCAACTATTCATCATTCTCCTACTCCTAAAGTTTATTCTCTCACTTGGTTTAGTTTTGAGACTTCTTTCAGCTGGAATGGTTAGATACTTAGAGTTTCCAAGTCCCATGTGAGAAAAATGATTTTTGAATGTTAAATATCTATCTGTTGCATAAGAGTCTTAAATGAATTCATGGTAATCAGTAGGCAAACAGTTACATAAACTGCACACAAGCATCCATCTGTGTCTGTTTGTGTGTGTGTGTGTGTGTTCAGTCATCCGCGTGAACTTGCGCACGCAGCAGTACTTGCGAATACGCTTTGTCCGCTGTGTGTTTGTGTGTGAGAAGAGTCAAGAATGAGGAGATGGAGGAGATCCCTCCAGTCGTTCAGTTCACTCCTGCTCCTCTTGTCCCTGTTGTCTTAGCAATTCTTCAACCCCCCTCCTCTTTCTCCTCCATGTTTTTTCAGCCTTTTTCTTCATCTTCTTCTTGTCCAACTTCATCTGGGTCTTCATTCTTTTAATAGTACAACCTTTAGGTTTTTTTTTTTCCTCTCCTTTTGCTCTTGTGTTTTGGCTTTTGTTTCATTCTGACGAGCATGACCACGATGCTCAAGGTGGTGCTGATGGGTTATTTCCCCAAAGCAGGTCATTTAGATGCAGCCGGGGTGGACTCAAGGTGCTGTGTGTATGGACCACACCGTGCCCATGCTTGGCCAGATCTGTATAACGGATTGCCTCACTAATAAACAATGAAAGGGCAGGAGCAAAGAGGAAGGTGTGTGCGTGGGATGGGGCAAATGGGAAGAGAATGCTAATATTTCTGCCAAGACCTTGATGGGTCAAATGTTTACTTAAAGCAACGTGCACTCAGGTGCTCACCTATACCTGAATACACATTCACACATACATTGTATGTGCAGCTCCAGACATACGTGACATTTGATTTCTTTACTTACCTTTGACATGAACTTCCTCATTTGTTTCCATGATTCACCTTTTCATCTCTCTAATCTTTTTGAAATTACACAGCCACTCGCTTCACATTATAGATTAATAAGTAAGCAAGTTTTTTTAATTGTGGACTAGTTGGAGATTATTTCAACTATATAATTGAAATTCAGATAATTCAGTCAGATGCTACCCCAGGCACTGGCAACTTCAGGTAGTGTTAACACAGCCCATCTTTCAGCTGTGCTTCTAATTCATATCCATGCCTCTATGCATTTTAACAATAGCATATTACCTTGTGAATACAGCTTTTGGTTGTTGGCCAGGTGCAGTTTCTACGGCAGCAGGTAGGGGTTCAATGCCTTGCTCAAGGGCATATTTTGTTTGAAGGCTTGAATAGTCACATTTCTGTTTACACAAACACACTTTTCTGTTGATTTCTTTTTCTGATCTTGTCTCTTGTGGTTTTCAGTTGTGGGTTACTGACATCCATATTAAAGCTCATATCTGCTGAAGGCCATGCCAGGTCTGTGGATGTGTCCTACTGCATTATACACAGGAGACAGTTTTACATTCAGAGGTTGTCACTATCGCTGCTTACTCATTGGTGTATCATTGTCATGGCAATTCCTCTGGGAAGTTAAGGGCTCTCCACTGTGTGAAAATAGAAAATGCAATCATCAGCATTTACCAGAGGACAAGAGAGAGAGAGAGAGAGAGAGAGAGCGATGGGGGGAAAAGATGTGGACAGTCAGAAAAGATACTAGAGACAAAGTGAACAGTGAATGACAGAAGTGAGAGCATGCGAGGAAAGTGAATAGAGAAGGGCAGAGGAAAAAGGTGGAGAGGTTGGCAGATAGAAGAGCAGCAGGTGGGTCATGGACCAAGGGAGAAGGAGACAGACAGCTCAAATTAAAATGTTGAATTACAGCGTCACTGGGAGAGACGGAGAGTAAGAGAATGGCTGACAGAGTGTTTGCCTATAGGGCTTATGGTGAACGGAGAGACTCGACTGACATAATGAATGACTCTGACTCTCTGACACACACACATACACACACATAGACACAGGGTGAGCTTAGATAATGACATCAGTGTTAAGTCAGCGTCCATGACTAAGTGTAGTCCTCCAGAATAGTGCTGTTCAGCAGTAGATGACTCTTCCTGGACTGCTCAGCACACCACTGCGATGTGACATCAGCAGATTGAAGAGCATGCAGTCCACTCATTAGGTTCACCAGAGCTACAAATCTCCCTCGTGACCTTAGTAATGTGTCACACTTATTCTGCCATATTTCATTCATTTTTGTCACGAGCTCTCTTAAACAGGCCTGTATACTGCCACCTTGCTCATCAGCCCTCGAACAAGGCACTTCATACTGTTATTCACACATACACGTGAATTGGATTTTAATTTACATAAGAGACAATATCAGCAATGTATTTTTATACTGGCATGGTCTGAATATCCAACTAAATTTTGGTGTTTTGCCAAAATGTGTCTTGAAATTGTGTGTTTTGTACAGACTATGTTCATCAGTTAATTATCTTCTATACACTACCTCAGATTACACCAATATATCATTATAACACGGAATAACCCAAACCAGGTTTCCAATTAGCCTACTAACCCCTCAGCAAATCGCATTATGTTTTAGGAATATTTTAATAGCAGTGTCTTGAAATATGAGTTACTGTTAGCTGATTTCAAAGTCATGTACTTTGGAAGTTCTCAGTGGGGCAACGAAAATGCACAGTGTAAACAAATTTGTCTTCATTACTTTTGTTTTAAAGTTAGGCAAGGATACGCGCGCACACACACACACAAAACTATTTCAGTCATATATTTGCTTAGAGAGAAGCAACAGACGCTTGACTGTACGTTACTGAATGCTCCAATATATTTAGTATGTTTATCTGGTGACCGAGGCTCTTGGCCACCCAACTTACAGTGTGTGTGTGTGTGTGTGTGTGTGTGTGTGTGTGTGTGTGTATTTCATGTGCATAATTAGTGTGTACTGTACCTACTGCATGAGTTAGTTCTAGTTTATCCATATCATGTTTGCCTTAATATGCATGTGTGTTCTCTTGTATGTCTTTCTGTCTGTCCTGTGTGTGTGTGTGTGTGTGTGTGTGTGTGTGTGTGTGTGTGTGTCAGGCCACCCATCTAATAGACAGACATTATAGCTGTAGAAATCAACTCTACAAATAGCTGACTGTGGTCGAGGCCAGCGGACAGACAAACACATAGTATTTGAGTAGTGTACGTGAATGTGTGTGTGTGCATGTGCAAGTGTGTGTTTGAGAGTGTGTGAGCCCGGTCTATGCTGCTACTGTATCCACTATATTTACTAAAGAGGCTTGGTTTAAACAGGTTGAGTAGACATACTTTAAAAAATTCCAAACACATGATGAGAACTGCCCGTACACAAAGTCACACACACACAAACACACACAAACACACACATATTAAGACAGCAGGAAAAAATGTCTCTCTCCGTCTCTACTCTTCATGCACCTCACAAACTGGCTTTATTTTCCATTTCTTTTCCATTTTTTGTCTCTCTACTTCAGTCAACTCTCTCTCTGTGTTTGTCTCTCACATTCTCTCTCCAGCTTTAGGCCTTAACGCTTAGTTTAGATCTGAGAAATCAATAGCTGCTGCTTTTCACATATTTGATTCTGCAAAGATGCTGCAGTGCTAATACACTGAAAATAAACAATAGATATGTTTTATCTGAGTGAATCAATCATCTCAATTATTTTGCATGATTGCTAATAAGAATTTCGACTTCTGTCAATCTATTCTAAATTAAAGTAATTCGAACCAGTGTGCACGCACTTAGAATTTCTTCAGGATCCACATATCACACAAATGCTCAACACAAGATGGCTGGATTTCTTCATCATAGTCATCATTATAATCATCAACGAAAAAAGACTTATTTAGAATGTTTTGTTATTGTAACGAATCACATATTGTGAGATGTTACATAATCAGAGAAACGTGTAAATCTAATTTTTAAAACCTCATTTTTTAGTTGTTATTCATGCCAAATAATATAAGTTACAGGTTATAGGTTTTGTTTTTTGTCGTGATTTCATTCTCTCCTCGAGGTTCTGCGGTGTTAGAATCTCCTCCATAATGGAGCCTTTACAAATGAGTCAAAATCTGAAACAAAGTGAGAGAAGACATCTAAATAGCTCTGCCCTGGAGAGCTGTGTTACTGAGAAAAGCTCATAGGACCGACAATAAGCATGTGGGGATACAACCAAAATAATGATAGCCGGTAACAGCTTTGAAAACTGCAATTTCATTTGCAGTTTTCATTGACCGGAGCTCACCGCCAAGGGTCCATTGGGACCTGCACAGATACTTCATATTTCTTTATCTTCATTATTGAAACAAGAAATTCCACAGTATTTTCATGTTATGTTAAAAACAGGCTGGCGTGCACACTGGTCAGAGGAACAGGCAATTATTCCATATATAACATCAGCTGGTTTTGGACGAGACAAACCCTTCATCACTCTGGCCAGAAGGAATGCTTGGACTTATCCGGTGCAGAGTTCATTATTCAGCCTATCACAGAGCTCTTGTTGATGTTAAACATCAGTATCCTTATTTCTGATAAAGAGGATCTTTATTTCCTGATTGACAACCTTGCATTGCGGGTAATGTAGGCAGGATTTTCTTTTTGGACACTTCACTGGGTCTTTTGTTACGAGAATATAATGAAATATTAGTGAAAGTTGCATTCGTGCTGGCCACAGTGCTTGAAATTTGATGTGGACTTATATATTATCTCATATTTTATATTCAAATACTGCAGATCCCATGCTGAGAAAAAAACATAACGTTTTGTCAGTGTTTATTCTGTTTTACATTAATTAGAGGATGGTTTACAACATAGTTGTATTTTTGGATTAACAATTAATAAACCAAGTGAAACTGACATTTTTCAAGAAAATTTATTGATGAATTAATAATAAAGAAATTACTTGGTCTGGTATTAAAAATGACCAGTGGTTGCAGCTGTATCTAGTTACTTGTTATGACAGAAGCGGATGCAGTTAACTTAGTATTGTTATTAGTATTGAAAGTGGGAAAAGTGTGTGTGTGTGTGTTTCACCACTGTGGGCAATGCTTCAGCTCTGGTTCTGATTAACTCCCAGTAAAAACACCTCTGTTCAGAACATCACAGCCCGTACATCACACTCTCCTTCTCTCTCTCTCTCTCACACACACACACACACACACACACACACACACACAGCGCAGCTCCTGGAGGCTCCCTCCTCACAAAGGGGAGTCTACACCCATCATTCAAAGCCTTATAGGCCTTAAGAATGCTGACACACACATGTTCGATCACACTCACTGACACACGCACACGCACCCTCATAGACACACAAAGTTCTGTGTTTTCTTAGCTTTGATACACTTAGAGAGTTCAGAGGTGAGAGGGCTGGAGGTAACACCGTGTTTTTCCAGAGCTTTCTAACCACCTAAATCTGCTTCTACACACACAAGGAGGTCCAGATGGCTGGGTGGAGACAAAAAACACTCTTATACACATATATGCACAGCCCAGAGAAAATACAAGAGCAACAATCCCACATGAGAAGCACTCATAAATGCACATCAGTCATTTGTTACATGAGAGAAGCACTGTTAAAGGCCTGTTTCTCACAGTATTACTCATAATATTAAGCTGTGATAGCAATGCAACTCCATACGTAAATGCTACCCATGGATTATTACAGACAGTAATCACCCAGAATGAGCTCATTCCACTTCCCCAGTTATTGGCTGCTTGCATTACTCTAACATGGTAGATCTTGCAGTTGTATGATGTGGGAGGTATAGCAGCATCACCACAGCAGCAGCAGTGCTGTAGGATACATGATACATAGTAGCTGACGTGTTCAGGTCCTCTAAATCTCAGCCAGCTGAAAGCAGTCACATGTGATCAATGGCTGAATTTATCACTCAAAGCCAAGTGCCATTATCCACATGCACATGCACGAGCATGCGTGTTTGGAAGAGTGTACGTGCGCGTGTTTATGGCCTCGACCTCTGCTACCTCTTGAGACACAATTGACGTTGTCTTTAGCGAGCAATTATAGCCAGAATGACTGTGAAAAAGGTCACAGCCATCAACACTATCAACACTGTGCACCAAATGCCAGCAGTGCACGTTCGTGCCTGCGTAATTGTGTATGCACATGTGCGTCGTGTATCCAAAATGCCAGCAGCCACAATATCAGATTCGACCCCCACCTCATCAGGGTAATCTGCAGCCATCCTGCATGATTGATGAGAGAATTAGTGTTGCCAAGCAAAGCAAAGCATTATGGGATTGAGGAAGTTGTATTATTGGATACGGGGCATGACATTAAAGGTTATGCTGGCAACAGTTAGATGTGATGATGTGCTTGTGTATGTGTGTAAACATGTGTGATTGGTCAAAGAGGATCTTCTGCAGGACAGTTATTGATGGATGAGGTGCCATAAATCTATTTTCCCGCTATCATGGTCGCCATGGTCACGAACACAGTAAACTCATTAACATTTGAGCTAATTATGTTTGAATCCAACGCGCATAAACACCTGTCAGTTAGTTTACAGTCACAGTCGAGGCTTAGATAAATGTTAATTAATTTCTTGAACGCTATGGGGGAAAAAAGTTTTGCTTTGAGGTTTTATTTTTTTTTTTTTTTTCATCAGCCAGTCTGTCTGTAATACTTTAGGAAGAACCTGAGTGACTTTCTCCAAATTTGACACAAATATGCACTTGGACTTGAATTGAATATAATTTGGAGGATGGATACCAAAGGTAGAAGAAACCGAGACATTACAACGTGCATGTTTGTTTGTTTTTCTGAAACTGTAGAATTCAAATGCTAATGGAAAAAAAAAAAATTACAGTGATGACAACTTGACTGTTTAGTGGAGACGAGACTTAATTTTACTTTGTGCTACTTCGGTTTGGACTGACAATATAAATATACTTAAGTACCATTTTTATATCTCCCACTGGATTTAGAAAGGAAAATCTCTTTGCTTTTGATTTTCCTTCTACCACAACTAATACAGATAAATATACAGTAAAGCACTGTGGCTTTTTTTTTTGTGTAACTACCAGTAAATTTCACTTCAGGCTGCTGTCTTCAACCAAAGTTTTGAGCTGTGGTTATGATTGTTCTTAATTTTTTGAGAGTCTTTCCGTGAACAGAAAGAAACATTGGCAGTCTACATTGCCTAAGACAAAAAAAACTTTGCTTGTCTGTCATTGCCTCAAGGTAGGACAAACATGTCAAAAGGAAGTCAGTTTGTCAGTTTGTTGAGTGGTCCACAGAACAGCTATTATTTCTACACTGAGGATCTTTTTGATGGTCAAGTGTACCCCCTGGACAGGATACCTCACCGCACAGTTTCAAGGTTTTAGTTTTCCATCATGATGAAATTTGAATTTTCTGCCTGAAAGAATCTGAAGTTGTTCACCCTCTCTCCTTGTCCTCGACAAGTTTTCCTAGTCAATTGACTTCATTTAAGACTTCACAATGACTGTGCATCCTTTAAAAACTTTTGTGTTTAAAGTTATTGTGGCTTTAGGAGGATCTGCGCTTCCCTTCAGCTCCAGCAGCGGTGTAGCAGCATAGCTGCCTGTGCTGTGCTCTCCCTCTGGTTGCTATATTAGGCAGTTCTTCCTGTTTGTGTGCACAACCCATTCCTCCAGATGGTGAACTGCATTGTTGTGACTCAGTATATAAAGCAAGCAGGCAAGAAAAGTTATGATTTTACAGACTTTTTATGTGCTCTGCGGTACTACACACACTTTTCTTCATCTTAAAAACAGTCAACCTCCATCTTTGCAAGAAAATGCATGTGTCTCAATATCATGTATGTTTTATCTTTTATCTTAACAGTACACATATTTCAGTTGCCCACATCCATAAACTTTAAAAGCACATGTCATTTTCCATTCCCCACAATGGATAAAACAAATGTCTTCATATGTAGTTTCCTGCTGATGGGTCTGCTGAAGGACAGCTGAAGCCATCTTGTTAGCTTCTCCTGTACATTTGATAGCTATGGTTGATGTTCCTGGGGGCTGTAAATGCAACACTCTTACTATAAATCAGAGAGCTTGTTTATTACCCAGGAGAATGCTTCTCTTTATTTTCTCTGCAGACACATTCATAATGAACTATTCTATTTCTGACAGTTTGCTGACAGGGGGAATTTGGCGTTTTGTTTTTGAGTGAAAGAGACAGAGAGAGAGACTGAAATTATGTGTGTATGTGTTTGTCAAGTCTACGCTTGAGTCAATTACCATTTTGGTGCGATATGAACGGAAAATGTAGTGGATTATAATGAGCGCATGGCTGTTAGCGGACAAGATGTTGTTATTTCATGGCACAAACCTCCAACTTTTCCATTACAGGATGTACTTGTGTGATTTTCACTTTGTGAATGAAAAATGACCAAAGAAAAAGAGAGGGAGAGTAGGTATGTGCATTTCTTTAAGAGAAGGATGCCGTCTATCTTCACACACACACACGCGCACACACACACACACTGGCCCGCCTAGTGTATTTCCCTCCTGGCTTTCCAATTTAAATGCAAATGTTCCCAAATCGGACTCCACAAAGACGCAGAGGCAAAAGTCATTTGACACAGCGATGAATTATATATTTTAATTAAGCAGCAAAAGAATCACGCCTATTCAGCCCTTTCCCCTCCAATAAGAAATGAATAAATAAATATAGAAGACGGGAAGGAGAAGGGAATAAAATGGGAGGGGTCAGGGGAGGAGAGGATGGATGGATAAAGGGAGGAGGGTTTGCATTGAGTTTGTGTGATTGCAGCACTAACCGCCCATGGGCTATCATTATGTGAGCAATCTGAAGCTGTCAAATTTCAAAACTGTATTGTTTGCTGATAGACGGGCTAAATACCCCCACAGTTCCTTAGCACATGCATACACCCACACACACACACACACACACACACACACACACTGGAGTGCTTGCACCAAGAGAATCCCAAATGCACACGCACATAGAGACTATTTGGGTTTTGATGGGCAAACCAGCACTTAGAAAATGAAGAGCAGAGATGGGGATTGTGATGCTCTGACAAGGGATGCAATTTTAATTTCACCCCCTGTCACTCTCCTCAATATCCGCTCAGATGAAATACATATGAACTGCCAATCACTCACACACACACAAACACACGCGCTTGCACGCACGCACACACACACTTTCTCTCAATCACATGCGTAACTTTCATTTACTATTTCTACTTCAAAGTCGCAGGTGCACAAAGACAAAGGTTCATCTTTTAACATAATGAAGCTCAAAAGCAGCCTGACTACACCATAAATAAAGTCCCTCAGCTGTCTTCAACATCACAGAACTCAGCTTCGGTTGAACCAGTAGTTCTAAAGTTGTCTCATGAGTTTTGCAAACAAAAAAAAATTAAATACATAGACTATGATGGCTTGACACACACACACACACACTGTTGTCCTTCACATATTCTCTGTCAGTGATTTACTTTGTTCAATCATATACTATATAGAATTCATTCACCACTAACCTTCGCTGTCATTTGCAAGTTGACAGTTCGAGATAAACATTTCAACTTTATTACCTTCCCCTCTCACTCAAATCAGCATCAGAGGGTGTGACCGCACCGTGATTTACGCCAACATGCAATGTGAGAACAGAAACTTTGAGCATTTGGTTCTTTGCTTTACTCCAGACTGCTCCCTTATGGCATGTTATTATTCTTCTCTCTGTCTACGCAAGTGTCTGTCTTCTTCTTCAGGGACAAATAGCACAGATGTGCCAGTGCATCTGCATGTATCTGTATGATTGCGTAAAGTTTTCATATAAAACGTAATACGTGATGTGTTTAACTTTTCTCCTAGAATTCCTTTACTTTTCACACATTACGAACAGTTTACACTGCAACTGTGTGAAAATAGATATTAGAATAGGTGTGATTAAAGCCCGTGGCAAAATATATGTTTAGATGTGATCAGAGTGCAGAGCTGCTTTCAGTGTGTGGAGGAAACAATTGCCGACGATAGCATAAATATCCCCTTTTCCTTGTCTCTACACACTTAATAACAGACATTCTAGCTGTTAAGAAAGTTTTTAAAAACCAATAGGCTGAAATAAACTGAACTGATTATGGTGATGTTAAGAAGCAACATGAGATCAGTTGATGTTTTCACTGTTGTTGCAGTCTGCAGTCAGCTGTCCCTGTTAGAATCCCTTTAATGCCTGAATTATCCACTTATCACCAAAAGTGATTATCACCAAGTGATTAAAATTGGTAAAAACACAGATGAAAGAAACTTGAGTTCAAAAATTGTTCCATGGGGTCTGCAGGTTGGGCTGCTGCTCTGGTAACTTCAGATGTATGAGGTTTTTACCAGGAGCCAAATTATCCACAGAGGTGACCTGCTCTCGAGAACAAACGTACTTGGTAATTAATCCAGTGCAAACATTAAATAATGTAGTTTCACTTTAAAAGTCAGTGTTTCACTGGCGCTGCTTATTGGCTCAGCACGTATTGGAGAGGCTGTTCGCTGAGCTCTCGCAACCGTTTGCTCAGCTTGTTTTCACCAATAATTTGTGTTCCAGACGTTCAGGAGGTTGATACCAAGGCTGAATCATGCACACGAGTTTCTTGTTTTACACAGCAAATGGACCCTGTGAGTAAAAAAAAAAAAAAAACAATCTGAAAAAATCAGTTTTATGTTAAAATTCTGTAGACACAAGATGGTGCAACCAAATGGTACATTAAGAAAATAAGTTATTAACCTGTAACTAGACAAAAAGTCTGTTTTGTTGCAGCTCAGTGTAAAATGTAACATAGGTCATAAAGATTTTGTTGCAGAAAATCTTTGCTTTTACTTACGTGGACTAACAAAAAACTGTTTGCTTTTCATAGATGCAGCAATAAACAATACACATTTGCTGGAACTCATGCGGATAATGATTGGACTTTTAATTCACTTCCTCCCACCTTCATAGTGAAGTAGTGCTCTTAGCAGACACTGTATGACAATTTTTCATATTTTCAGTTATGTCATTACCAGTGATTGATCCCAATCACTGTGTTTCATTGACAAAACAAACACACCTGGAACCCCAGACTTCCCAAATGAATATGTTATTCAATATTTCATTTTTAAAAGCAGATGATTTTTGTAGTTGAATTCAAACTGTAACGTCTTCGGCTGTTTTAGAACCATTTGACATTTTTGTCTGTAAAAGGTTTCTCGTGTTCTGAAAAGTCACCGTGCAACACATCCCTCTTTCTTTCTGAGATGCTTGAACATGGTGTAGTGGTGTTGGAGTTCAGTTCTAACAAAGAGAGACAGTGAGAGAGAAGCATGCGATACAAAGGAGTGACACTGAGAGCTACACGGTGAAGTGTATTAGAAAGACTGAGAGTGAGATGGTAAAAGACGAGAGGTGGAAAGAAGAATCAAGAGGAGGCGTAAAAGGAAAAAAAAAAGAAACAGCTAAACAAAAGGCAAGATGTAATGGGAGATGGCAGTGGTTTATAACAGCTGGAGTCTTACATTAAAAGAACAAGGAAATTCACTTCCCTTTCTTCGCCTCTAGTTAGAGTGCTCGCTGTGTCCTCCACACACAGACACACACACCTTACTCACAGCAAGTCTGAGCAGCCAGCAGACCCTCAGACAACCTCTGACTGTAAGACAGCCAGCTATCAGAGGGGGAGGGGGGGGGGGGGGGGGGGGGGGGGGGGGAGAGGAGAGAGAGCCAAACAGAGGGAGGCCACATTTTAGCATGAGTGTCCGGGTTCAAGCCCCCATGTCAGCAGGCATCCGTCCCGCTCAAGTGTCCTCAAACATGATGATGCATTCATCGTCACTGATTGTGCTATTGAGGTGGCTGAGCCTGACCTCTGACCTCATATCATGTGTTTAAGCCGTATAGAAGCAGAAAGTTGTATGATCATCCTCCTTCTTGTTAAACATCAGCGGGGCACCGTGGCAGTCGTCTTTGTGAGGTTGCCATGGAGACTGAATCCAAACCTGTGTGTGCCACCCTGTCCCAGTGATGCCACACACACACACACACACACACACACACACACACAAACAACACACACACACACATTACACTGCACAGAAAAACAGCCAAATGAGGCAAACAGTGCCTTGTGAAAACAGCAGTGAACTGTTTTTACAAGTCCATGTTAATAATTAGGATTAAACAAACAACAAATTATGGGTTAATTAGTGCTGTTAGTCAGATGATGTTAGCTCAAGACAGAGCCACACTGACTGTTTCTCCTGGTCCCATCTCCTCATTATTGTTTCCTTTTAACAAGCTGGATATGTTCTTTAAATTCAAAAACTTTGTTCTGTCATAAGAAAAAAAATAAGTTTGTTAAAATGTTGTAACAGCAGCAAAGGAAAGATGGCAGGGAGAGACTAGAAGATAAGGAAAGACGAAGGCATGAAGGTACGAGACAGCAGAAGAGTAAAGCACAGATCGTTCATCCCACCTCACCTTGCACAAACAAGAAGTTCTACAATATTAAAATCAAGGTTATAGACATTAACCATGAGGCAGCAACAAGAGAGGGGAAGGCTGTGTTTGTTGATGGTGTGCTATGCCTTTAAGAGCTGCTGGCCAGAGCCCATCCCAGAGAGGATGGAGCCATTAGACTGATGAACAGAAACAGAGATAGAGAAAGAGAGTGAGAAAGAGAGGGAGTGGGTGTGGGGGGCTGGAGAACAACAGTGAAAGAAGTACAGGAAAAAAAAAATACTTTTTTGAAATAAGCGAGGGGGTTGAGTAAGAATGAAACAGTAAGAGAAGAGAAGAAGCCACTTGAGGGACAATAACTGAGAGGAGACAGATAGATAGGGCGCGAGGCAGCAGCTATCTCCTCATCTCTTACATGGTGTTGTAGGTGTCTATGGGTCTGTCAGTCAATCAGGACGACAGGTGGACACGCTCACTCACTCTGCTGGCTCTCTGCCTCGCAACACACGCTCACACCCATGACTTTACTGTGTGTGTGTCTACAGATGGCAAACCTTGTGACATCACTGTGCTGTGTAGTTCTGGCCGCGGTGGTGGTAGCCTACGCTCAGAGACGCAGTCAGCTCGGTGAGTATGAATTTTTACATTCATTCTGCTGTTCATCCTTTGTGCTGAGCACACACACACACACACACACACACACACATCAGCTTCTCTTCATGTTATTTCATCTGCTCAGTTCAGCAGTTCCATGGGGCTGTTTGACTTGATTCTGCTGTGCAATTCTCTTGCTCTCAACTTTACTCTTGAGTTACTGTTTTTCCAGTCTGCTCTATTCTTCTTCTGCTGTCCTGTTGTTGTGTTGCCATATTACTCTGTTAGGTGCAACTGATGTTCTAATGATAATATATTATTACAACATCTTGTTACTTGTTTCAACTTTTTCCTTATTTTACTCCATTTAGACAACTTGATCTCTTCTATATTGTAGCGTAATGTTTCTAATGACATAGAAATACCATATTAACCCAAATATAAGATGACCCTGAATATAAGATAACCCCCTTTTTTCAAGACCCATTTTTGGAAAAAATAGCAAAGGACATGACCTGTAGTAGCAAGCCTGCATCATCTATGAGTGTTTTTTTTTTCCTTTTATCATTATTTGTTGGAAATTTTGCCTTTAATGATAGAGACAGTGTAGAGACACAGGAAAGGAGGAGGACACATGCAGGGAGCTAGTCTGGGTCAGGAGCACGGCATATACACCAATGTGGTACGCCATATCCACTTGGCTAACCAGGCGATCCCCAGGTGTTTAACATATGATTGAGCATTAGCATTAGCATTACGGTTACCGAGTAGCGTAATGAGGACAGTTCTCACCAGCACTATTTTGAAACTATGATTATTGACTCGTTTGGGCAGAATATGTTTGACACCACCTGTTGGTTTAGACCCCCGGGTCCCTGGACGCCGGTATAAAACGACTCGTCTTTTTCAGAAAAAAAAAAAAAAAAAGTTTTATATTTGGGTCAGTACGGTAATTTTAACATGCTGAGACTGTTTTCATATTTTATTTTTGTTTTTATAGTGGAGGATTTGCAGTAGGGTTCTAGATGTTAACTGTGAGTAAGTTTAATGGGTGTGTTCTTCCAGTATAAGTAGTTGTTTATTCACTGCCAGATCAAAGATGAAGCAGGAAAAATGCAAAATGTGCCTGTGAAAATACCTGTGAGAAATCTTAGGAAGAATTCAGTTCCTTCACTTACGGAGAAACAATAGATGACCCAACCAGCTTGTTGTCCTTATGCTGCGTGGTGCTAATATTTTGGCCACATTGCCAAGGCTACCCCCATAACAAATAAGGATTCAACAAAGAAACCAGTCAGGTCAACTGATGATCATGAGCATGTTGCAAATGATTTGTGTGCTGAAGTTTTGTGGGAGAAATTAGAAGCTGAAAAGACCAACATAATGCAGCTCTTCTGAGAGTTCACATAGAATGCATGACCATAAATTAGACTCTGTGTGTGTGTGTGTGTGTGTGTGTGTGTGTGTGTGTGTGTGTGTGTGTGTGTGTAAAACCAAAGAGTCAATTTGTCACTAGACTTTTGGTGAAGCGCAGCCTCGTATCAGCCAATGAGGTTTCCCCGTTTAAGCCAGCTCACCCAAAGAAATAGTCTAAGGAAGTCAATAAGTCCCCAGTGACGCACATCACTATGTCACGAGGGTCACACACACACACACACACACACACACACACACATACTAACTGAGGAGAAATGGCTTAGGAAATGGGAATGTTGTCTTTGGGGATTAGGTGAAAGCAGTAAAGAAGGTAGGTGAAAAAGGAGATGGAAAGAAAAACAGAAAGGAGAATAGATTCAGACCTAAAGAAACTGAGTAAATAGAGAAATGATGGGAGCAAAATGGAAACAGGCAGATGGACAGTGTGAAAAACAATTGTTGTTTAGTGGGAAAAAAAAAGAGTCCAGATGAAAGAAGTGAGAAAATTAGAACAGTGTCTCGCATAGTGCTGCATGTTGGAAGAATGAAAACACAACTTATTTCTTATTTGTTGTTGTTATTATAAAAATACATATTGGAAAACGAGAAGTTAAATTGACTCCATGGTGTGAAATACATCGAGATTGTTTTCAGTATGAAAATGTTGCTGTATTGTTATCTTTATTTATTTTATTTTTTGACTTATACAGAAAAGCAGACAGAGTAAGAGTGAGTGAGCAAGCAAAGTAAACAGAGAAAGGTGAAAAGGCAGCACGACAGGGAATAACAGATATGAGGAATGAATAACATGAATAGAAGAAAGAGAACTGTCAGTTCTGTCTATCGGAAGAACTCTCTCACTCTGCGTGTGTGTGTGTGTGTGTGTGTGCGTGTGTGTGTGTCTGCACTGCAGTGTAGCTGTCACTGTCAATCACTTTGCCTTTGTTTTCCACGCCACGTAGAATGCGCTGTCACTTGCACAAACACATAAATGCACACTTTAAAATATTCTGTAACATACACACTCCTATATAAGGCAATACAGAATCAATCCATCCTTGGGAAAAAAAAAAAAAAAAAAAAAAAA
This sequence comes from Polydactylus sextarius, assembly GCA_016801845.1. Classification (NCBI taxonomy): domain Eukaryota; kingdom Metazoa; phylum Chordata; class Actinopteri; family Polynemidae; genus Polydactylus; species Polydactylus sextarius. The sequence continues at coordinate 15,691,089 of CM028922.1, read as the reverse complement.
AATGAGTGGTTCCTAAATGTCACTGTGACCACCAATATAGTAATATGTATTCAAATCACTTGTCCCAATAATAAACACAAAACAATTCATTACACTTTCAATGGTTTGCCTTTCGAAATCTTACATTTCGCTTCACATCTGCTACTTACTAGAATTAAAATATTAGCCACCATGTTGGTACGGCGGCTGCTCTGTCTCCCACTGTCTGTTCATAATTATTACTATTATCATTACTCAGTTTGGTTTGTTACGAATGACAGATGTGTAATTATCATGCAGATACGTAGTGTTCATACCAAAATATTTGTTCTCAAAAAAATACTACTTCTTGTTCTGGTTTTATTCCTGTTAAAAGGAGATTGTCCCTCTCTGCTGATACAGAGTTCGGATCACCTTGTAATTTGGGGTTAAAAAAGTAAAAGTATTTAGTCATTTCTTCAGTATAGCTTTGGTACATACTTTTTTTTACCCTCTGGAGTGCTTTTAATAGCACATTTAGAGTCCACTACAGGAACTGCAGGAACTTCAGGAATTGTGAAATATCCACCCTTTATTTTATGAACACACAAACACACTCACACACATCAGTCTTTCTTGGAAGGTGCCTTGTTTCTCTGACAAATTGGAGCTAGTTTGATTGACAGGAATCCCTGGGGTATGCCCTACACACATGCACACATAAAAAAATGAAGGGATCGAATGGGAAAAAATCTCTTGTTAGGTCTCACTCTCACTCTGAAACTATCTTTGTGCGTAGTCTATGTACAGCATGAATTTGTGCGTGAGCGTATAGGAAATCATTTGAGACTTCATAATTAATGTCAGCAGTGTGTTGCTGAACAAAGACAATGAGAAACACGGGGAGAAAACATTCACAGACTGAGTCAAACAAGTGCATACAAGTTCCCCATACACAGAAGCCGGTGTCTGGATGAGGGAGAGAAAGGAAGGAGAGATGTGAAAGATGGGATGATGGAGGAGAGGAGGAAGCAAGAGAAAACAGAGCAATGGAAACTGTGTGTGTGAAGTAGCATTCGATAGAAACACATACAGGAAGGAATACCCTTTTATGAAAAAACATTTTCATTAAATATTTCATATTTCTATCAAGAAAATGTTGGTCGTATTCCACGTTTTGTAGAAGTCTCAACCAGACGCGGATCTTAATTAGCGATGACAAGGTCGTGCACAAGACTTTCAACCCTTAATAATACAGAAATATTACAAACACACTTTAGCACATTAAGTAATATATGTCAAATTGGTCAAAGTATTAAATAACATACCATTTGGGAGTCACTAATCCACCAACCAATCAACCGCGGCAAGCAGTTGATTGGTTGGTTGATTGGCGGCGGAGTCTTCACTTCATTATGCACAAATCTGTATTTTACTACTGTAAATTTTTCAGACGTGTTTATGAATTCATCAGTAGTCGCACTGAGACTAAAGAATATGTGGAAGTATTTTTATGCAGCTGGTCTTTTTTTTTTTTTTATCTTTAATAAAACAATGTGTGAACATTGGGCTCAAGACAAAAAAAAATAATAGATACAACAGTTTTACGTCTTATTAAAACACAGTACGAATCAAATGGAGAACTTTACTACTTGAGTGCATCAGCATCAGTGTTTCACATGCAAATGTCACTTCATGATGTTTACACTATTTGTACAATAATGTCTTAAGCGACAAGATTCCTCCACCGCAGTGGAAAGAATAAGAATTTTTACTAACGCTGAGGAAAGTAGGAAAGTTCACTGAGTGTGCCATTTCCTTTCAGCTTTTGTAAAGTGACTGAAAAAAAAAATCTTGGATAGAAACACTAGAAAAGTAAACGACAGCTCCTTAATGAAACATTACTAGAATCGGCAAAGGAAAAAAAAGAAAATGATTGAAAGCTATAAACCCACAGAGAGAGTGAGGCAGAGGGAGTGAGACTCAGAGGTCACACCAATTAAGCTTCCTTCAACAGGAATTTAATTTAGACTTCTTTGCACCAGTGAATACTAGACAATGAGATGGTTAGAGGGGGGACAGGAAAGATGTTGGTGGGTGAAAATGACACAAGGCAGATATGAGAAAAAGATATAAAACAGTCCAGAACAGAGAAGACATGGCATCGGTTACTCAGACAGTTTTTTTTGTTATATTACTCATACGCATATATGCTGATAGCTCCTCTTATCCAAATGAAAACAGAACATTCAGTGGCTGCTCAAACTAAAGCCAAATACAACAACGGCTGAGGTGATTTTCTTTTAATATTTACAACTGTTGGCATCTGTTCACAGCAGTTTTCTTGCCGTTCTTCAGAAACAAGACGCTGAGTGTCAGCCGGTGCCAGACATGCTAGAGTGTTCCACCAACCGTGACTTCTGGCCTCTCTGCAGTTGAGGAGCTCAAAGAGAAAGAAATCAAATCCTTTAATGACATTGTTTTATTCAAAAGTATGTGGAAAATGTGGGTATAAACAAAAGGCGCCATAGTTTATACCCCAGAATGTAATGTTGTGTCTGACCTGTTGCTTTGTTTTGCCACTGCATTAGGAAACACAGTCAAGTAAATGTATGAAAGTTTTTACATCCACACCTGAATCTGTATTAGATTATTCAGACTTCTGACAGTCTATTTAAAACCGCCAGATCTTTTGCCAAGGGTCTTGTGTCAGTGAGTAAACATCTCACCTCTGATCACCTCTGACAAGCAAGACATGGTTCTTTCTTTTGGAATTGGTTTCTGTGGCTTTACACTGTTTTTTTTTTTTTTTTATGTGGCTCGTAGTGTTTAGTCTGGTTTGGTTGTGAGGGTTCCATTTTATGATCTGGTCTTTTGACACATTAATGACAGGTATGAACCCCGAAACACATCTGTAGACAACCGAACATTACACAGGAAGCGAGTGGTGCTTTAATAACTGATAGATAAAGCAAAAAGCATAAAGAAAAAACTACAAAGCAACCTATGACTTTGACTCTGAGCACCTGTTTATGGTACACTCAGTTAAAAACTCAATTTCATATGAAACAAAGCACATTACTCATGGCTGCTCTGGGTGTCTCTGATTCCACCAGATTATATTATTTCAGCAGTGATACCATCACTCACATTACGTACAGTACATTGGGTGAATCCTCTCATGCATGAAGAACCTGAAGATTGATCACTTACATGGCTTAAATGAGCTTTATATTCTCTCACTGTTTATCTTAATCTCTTTTTTTTTGTGTCTCGTTATTTATGTTTCCTTCTTCACCCGCCCGGCTCCGTCTTTCTATCTTATGAAAGTTGAACGTTGATTCAACATTCACACTATTGTGATTTTAATCTGGAGATACACCAGAAAGTCTATAAAAGTGCTCAGCAATGTCATAACCGGGATGCCTCCCACGGTAAAAACTGGAAACAAGCACAACAGGAATATCAGCAGAAGAAAACCAGATGGAACCAAAATAAATGAAGATGATGGACTAAGGGAAGGACATTACACCTGCATTTGGGATTGTTAAGTGTTTGTTCAGTGAATTTTACGTTTTGATTTCGTGAGGATGCAATAGCACTGTTTCATCTGTTCTCCTACCACCGTCCGTCTCCTCCTGTCTGGTTGTGTGTACATGGGTGTGCGAGAGACTGTGTGTGAATGTGATGACATCATGCTGCTGACTTAGAGAGAGCACGTTATTTATTGGAGTCCATATCCTGATTGAGAGACGAACGTTTCCACTCATAATCATTCACTCCTCCCCTCCCTCTCTCTGTGTCTTTATGCCTCACCCTCCCGTCTCTGCTCTCACTCGCTCAGTAATTCATCCTCTTCCTCCTTTTTTTTTTTTTTTTTTTTTTTTTTTTTTTTTTTTTTTGCACTGATACTTTGTTTCCCTCATCCCTCTAAATTCTTAATCTCCCTTCATTTCTCAGGACCTTTTATCCTTTAGCTCAACCTTTCTCTCCTTGCTCATTCCTCAACCCATCAGTCAAATGGTAAATACATATTTATTGACTACGGCATCATTTTCAGGTGACACCATCACCAAATGTTTCCTCTCTTCCCTCTGCTGAGTGCCTTTACCTCAGCGATTCAATGTGATGACTATGAACAGAGGAGACACAGAGATGAGGAACCGGAACAGTAGAGGAAAAGACAGTGTATGAGACAGCAGGAGAGCAAGTGGTTAACTCTCACACTAATTTCCAGGATATTACAGCTGTCGGCACGTATTTATTTCTTGAAGATTCAACACGTGCTGCCATGACTCTCTGACATACCTGGGCATACATTTTACTACACAAGAGCCTTATTTTTCCACACTCTAGTGAAAGGATTGTGTTCAATGTTCATTTTTAACCCCTTTGGCATGCATGAGAGACAAATCTAATCAAATTCATATGCATGCGCAAATGCTCATGGGTGGATGAAATTACATTGACTCTGTTTCAAGGTAAATGTGATGTCAGAAGTAAAACTAGTATAACTAGTATAAAAGGTTAATCAACGATTAACCTATGTAATCATGTAGCTTTTTCATGAACTGAGATTTTTATGTCCACTTGTGAACGCATCCGCAAAGTGACCCACAGTCCTGCTTTTTCGGTTCACTCGGGGTGATTTCTTCATTCACGTTTGACATTCAAGTGATTTTCCTCAATAAAACAAGCAAAGCAAGCGAGACAAAGTCAATGGGTTTTAATGACAACCCCTGAGAGAGGCCAGATTATTAAGGCTACACGCGTGATTTGCAGCCAAACCAAGAGCTCGCCTGATGAAAGCACTTGAAATATTAGCTGATGTTTGTCGTTGTGTTTTGTGCTTTTCGGTTCCAGATGTACAAAAGGCATATCGAGACTAAACTAAATGTGATTTCATTATTCATGAGATTCAACCAAACTCTGACGTGTCATCAGAGAAAACAGACAGCTGCTGTAAATAAGAAACAAGCGCAAAGATTGATGTCTGCGCGTAGAGCGTCTGTTTGCCTGTATGTGTAAGCCACGTATGTGCTGGCAAGGAACCTTGTTTGCGCTCATTATCCTGAGTAGCACTCAGTGTAATCAGTGTTTCCTGTTTGGCACGACGTTTGTATTAAATTCAAGATGGAGCTCAACCAATTGATTGACTGACTGGATTGGCGGATGGATTACAGTCTGACTGACTTATGACTGGCAGCGAGGCAAAGTAAGGTAATACTAATCCTATTCAGTCATAGCTTTGAAATGCAGAAAGAAAACCACGGTAAAGGAAGGTTATCATAAGGAAAAAAAGCACAAAACTCCAACTAAAACTTTAAAGCAAAATATAAATATAAAAATCACATCTACAAAAACAGGCAACTACTGGACTAATTTGACAAATTCTTGCACAGCGATTTTACATCCCCACTCGAAGACAAGCAGGCAGCAGATGAGCTGGTTGGACTAGCTGACTGCAGGGAGTCTGAAAAGAGATGAAGGTTATGTCATTGTATTCTGATTGGCCAGCTAGATTATGCTCCTGGTTATTTAACAAAAAAGAGGGTAAAAGTATCAAGAAAAGTTCTTAGTTGAAAAAGAACAAGGACTGTGAGACAGAGAAAGAGAAGCTACATCATAGTTGACGAGTTTGTATCTATATATACATTGGCATGTTTAGTAAAGACACAGCAGACAAACCTATATGTATGTTTTGTAATAAGTTCAATAAATCCATCCTAAGAAACCATGCCCCGCTGCGTATCTGAGACTGAGTCACAACAGCAGCAGGCTTTGCAAGTTACACCACACACCCTAGTCCTCGGCATTATTTTCCAGATCCTGTTGGAGGAGCGTGACGTGTTCTGTGACTGTTCTGAGTTTACACTAGGGAATCTTACCAGTTAAATTCACCCAGCAAAGCTCCAGTGAGAGATGTGTAGGATGAATCCTGATTGGAAACCACTTTAACTGATTTTTGACAAGGAACAATGAGTCTCTGAGCTTCTTCCACATGTCTAAGCTCCTTACGCTGTCTCTAAAGCTCAGTTACCTTGCAGAAGAAACTCCATCTTGGATTTGGGTTCTCATTCATCAAGTCGCTCCCCATGGCTCATGACCATAGGTGAGTGTTGGAATATAGATCGATTATTAAATCGAAAGGTTTGCCCTCCAGCTCAGCTCCTTTTTTTTCCAAACACCTGTGTTACTGCTGATGCTGCACCAATCCAACTGTCAATCTCATGCTCCATTTTACTCTTACATGTGAGCAAGGCCCTCAGATACTTGAACTTTCTCACTCAGGGCAGCAACTCACTGCTAACACAGGTAGGAGATCCATTTTACCAGAGAACTGTAGCCCCAGACTTGAAGGTGCTGACTCTCATCCCAGCTGCTTCATATTTGACTACACACCACCCCAGCGCATGCTGCAAGGTCACGGTCTGATGAAGCTAACGCAACCACATCATTTGCAGAGCTGAGCATAGAAACGAAATTCATAGGTTCCCACGCGGGACACTCTTCTCCACTTACACCGTACACAAGGCCAAAATTCAGATGTGTAGACAAATGCGCACACACATAAACATTCAAAGTTGTGGTTTTGTGGTTTTGGCAGAATTTTTATCAAATCTGAATCAAATCAGTATCACATCTGCGTAATGAATCTGAATATATTCAAATGTATCATCAGGTCGGTTTAGCTTTAGCAAATCTAACTACTTACTTATCTGGCACATAATATATGTAATAATAATATAATAATATGTAGCCCATGAAACCGTTACTAGAGTAGACTCACAACTTTGCTTGTGCTTGTAATGAACTTTATAAATACTTCGGTCAGAACAGATATCTTCTCAGATGTCTTCAAAACAGCTGTTGTAAAACCACTAGTAATATAACTTAGATAGCAACACACTGAGTAACTACAGGCCAATATCCAACCTCCCATTCATTAGCAAACTACTTGAAAAGATTGTCTCAGTCCAAATAAATTGCTTCCTTGAAGAAAATGGTATCCTGGAGGTATTTCAGGGTTTTAGAACAAAAGACAGCACCAAAACTGCCCTAACAAAGATAACCAGTGATCTGAGACTAAACAATGATGAGAATAAGGTGTCAACTCTCATCCTTTTAGATCTAATTGCAGCATTTGACACGATTGACGATATCCTAATCAGTCATCTCGAAAAATGGGTTGGTCTGTCTGACTTTGTCTTAAACCGGTTCAAGACATAGGAGATCATGTAGCTGAGAAATATGACAGTCGCTATGGGGTTCCACAAGGGAGCTGCCTTGGCCCATCATTATTCTCACTATACATGCTACCACTTGGTGACATCATCAGAGAGCACATTGTATGTTTCCATTGCTATGCTGATGATACTCCATACATATCCGCAGATCCAAATGATGTTGCAGCGATTGATTCCATCACTAATTGTCTACTAGCAATAAATGGATGGATGAGCAATAATTTCCTGAAATTAAACGAGGATAAAACTGAAATCCACCTTGTCGGCCCCAAAGCAAAAAGACAATTGCTGTTCAATAATCTAGAGGAAGTTAACTGAGTGGATTAAACCTGAGGTTACAAGTCTTGGTGACATTTTAGATCCAGATCTCAGCTTTAGTTCACACATCACCAAGATGACAAAAACATCATTTTGCCACCTCAGAAACATAGCTAAAGCACGGCCATTTATAAATCAGAAAGATGCCGAAAAGCTAATTCATGCCTTCATCTAAAGCAGACTAGATTACTGCAATGTATTTTTTACTGGCCTTCTAAAAAAGCCACTGACTGACTTCATCCAAAACACTGCAGCTCAACTATTAACCAGAACCAAAAGAAGAGAACACATTAGTCCAGTTTTAGCTGCTTTACACTGGCTTCCTGTAACATTTAGAATAGATTTAAAGGTGCTCCTCCTGACATACAAAGCTCTGAATGGACAAGGACCAAACTACATCACCAAATCCCTTGTGAGCCATGTGCCCTCTAGAACATTGAGATTGTCTGCTGCTGCTTTATTGGAGGTTCCCAGCAGCAGCTTCAAGAAGATCGGGGATGCAGCCTTTGTTAATTATGCCCCTAGATGGAACACATTGCCCATAGATATTAGGCAAGCCAGCTCACTGGAGACCTTCAGAACAAAGGTTAAAACGTACCTCTACATGCCAGCATTTAACTAGCTTTGCTGTACTTTTCTTATTGTATTTTATCTATAATTTTCTTTGTTTTTACTCCAGTTTAATTATTTATTGTATTTTCATCTTTGATTTTATTACATTTTAATTATTTATTGTATTTCTTTCTATTTGTATTTTCTTTCTATTGTCTTTAAATTCTCACTGTAAAGCATTTTGAGCTTCATTGTTTGTATGAAAGGTGCTGTACAAATAAAATTATTATTATTATTATTATTATTATTATTATCTTACCACTCATACCACTCATGGAGTTAAAATTTATCTGGAGCCACAGTGAACAAATGTGGATATTTTATCAACCTGGAATGGACCCAAAATAGAGCTGCCTCTCACCACTCACAATACAACTCTAATGAGAATGCCCCCACTTAACACATAGAAACACAACTGTCCATTTTGTGAATTGGCCCCTTTTACCCTCCTTAAATGACGTCAGGCGCCACAAATTGGAGGGAAAGACAAAAGGAAAAATGTGAGATATGAGAAAACAACTATTGGTAGAATCCATTATTGTTTAATAGTGAATGGTCTGTAAATGGTCGAATGTAGATGTAGGGTTCCCGAATGTCTGATAAAATCTGTCTGGTAATGGACCATTTCCAACCAATCACAGTTCTTTATGCTAAGATATGGAATCTCAGAATCTCACTGTCTGAACCTTGTGATTTCATGATGTGTGTGTGTGTGTGTGTGTCCAGCTCCTTTAACTCATTAATCTTTTAGAAGGGATTCCCAGTAAAGCTTTGATCAAGTCTCTCTCTCTCTCTCTCTCTCTCTCTCTCTCTCTCTCTTCATGATGGCTTCTTCCCAAAAGTCTGAAGCAGTTAAAATCACTGTACTCTCACATTAATGGTTCAGTTCCAGTTCTTTCACAAAGCCTTTATTTATTGAATGATCACGACACGTCCTGATCTGTAACTCTTCATAAAAGACCGTACAGAAGGCGACAGCCATTAGCTTTGTTCCTCTCGTCGCCGTGCTGCCTTTCTTCTTCCTGACCCTTTGTTTTATTTTATTATAGAAGTAATTCAAATATGTTTTCAAGATTTTGATGTTGATTTCAGTGGAGTAAATGACTCCTGATGCTGATATTGATGACCTACGAAATGAGGCTATAAGGCCACGTTAGCAGCTTTTGCTTGCTCACTTTTACTTTACCTTAACACAAAGTCAAGTGGCCTCCCTCTACAACACAGATGTTAATTTATTGAACGCAAAAAAAAAAAAAAAAAAAAATCAGTCTACTCCTTCTTCCTCAGTGAGAGAATAATAACCACTCTTGAGAAAGCGATGTGTTGTCTCAGTCACAGCATGGTTTTCAAATTTAATCAAATTTAAAATCAAATTTAGACCAAAACATTGACAAAGCATTCTCAATTAATTGTTACCATATTAAACTAATAACCAAAGCCACAGTTGTGTGACATTGACTCTAACCTCTGACCCCAAGTATTGCAGGGAGCAAAACCCAGTGTGACATTAAAAATGAATATGATATGGGACTTGCACAAAAGAACACGTGTGAGCATGTTCTTGTGCACGTGTGTTGCGTCTTCTGTGTTTTTTATCTCCACACCACTGTCTCTGTCCTCATTATCTCTGTCCTTCCTAACACTCCATATCTCTTACAGTCACATCTACACATCTAGTCACATCTACAGGCAACTTCAACAAGCAAATACAACCTCTTTGATGGCTGACATTCAATGACTTAAGGTGGAAACATCAGAGTTCCTCCATTGTGTTGTTCTACTGTGCTTGAGCAACATTGTCCTGCATCACTCTGTCTGTGCGCTCTCATTTTAGCTTGCGGCTGCAGTGTGGTTACGGTTATTGTGCTGATGTGTGTGTGTGTGTGTGTGTGTGAGTGAGTGAGTGAGTCATTTATGGAAGTGTATTCTAATGAGGCCTACAGCAGGTCACAGCCAGCCAGTGTTTAATGACAAATAAATAGTGAAGAGAGTGCAGCAACAGCTTTGGGGTCAGACAGCGTTTAGCATTTTGGAGCTGCAGCAATAAATTATATCATGAACAAACACATCCCTCAGACATTAAAATGCAGCTCCTCAAAAACACTGGCATGCTTTAGTTACATGCGAATTGTCACAAAATTTACTTTGAGGATGGTAATTATATTCTACCACACACACACAAAAACACACACATACACACACTGGTTAACTCGTAATCCCATTAGGAATTTTTAAACCACAAGTGACATAGCTTGCGTCCGTGTGTGTCTGTGTGTGCGCATGCACATGCACACACATGAGGATGGCTAAGATAACACATATGACCATTTCTTCTCTGTATACAGCAATAAAAATGTGGAGTAGATGAGTGGGCGAATATGAGGTGCGCATGCTTCTGCTGTTGTGTATGTGTGTGCGTGTGTGTGAATGTTTGGTTCAATGACATGTGGCTGCTGTAATGCCCTGATTAACTTTCCACTACCCTGTTGTGCAGCTAATGAGTGTGTAGATGTCTGTGTGTTTGCATGTGTGTTTGAGCGTAATCATAGCACAGAAAAATGTAAATTAGAAGTAAAGTAGGAGTAAATATTTGGAGAGATTAGGAATTATAGGTTTCAAGTTATTAACCTTACTTTGATGGAAACTTTCTGTGATTGGCTCTGAGGCGTTTCAGTGTATTTCTAATTACTGCACCATACAAATGCACAAACCTCAGCACTTTTACTTCCACAGCTGTATATCATGCAGCATGAAAGGTCTCCTGAATACACAGTGATGCATTTTTGGAAGGTTTATTTTAAACTTAATTTACAATTAATTTATTGCATTGCTCTTTTGCTTTGATGGTGCAATTTATCTAAAATGTAATATTTTAAATATTAAAGCACTGCTCAAGATGGACTTAATACTACTCTCTAAAGCAAAGCTATCTCAGTTGCTTATTCACACAGCTCTTGGACTACTGTCCCATCTGTGAAAAAGGCTGTAAAATAGATGGTAAAAGTGATTTCAAATACGAATCATCTGCTTCTGCTGTTTGGGGCAGGATGCTTTGGCAGAGCCGAAATCAGAAACAAAAGAGCCACCTGCACGTTCAAGGAAATCAACTTAACAAATCAATTTATTTTAGTCATTTAAAAAGGCGTTTCATTTGTGGATGAACAGAATGTCCCCGCTATTGATTTGAGTGACCATTTGCAAGATAGATTTCCTGTTTCCGGAGCCATTTTGTTGATTCTAACCCATTAAATCTCAAGTTGTGTTTCTCTTGCCATTAAAATCACAGAGCCCCCAATAGTTCCCCCAATTCCTCCTGATAGACTGCTCAATAAGTTAATGTTGCCAGGAAGCTAATGTAATTCCAGCCAGTGTGAGCTGAGTTTTGGCTAATGTTGCTTTGCAATAAAACTTTGTTCCAAGACATTGGAAGTGAATCACCAGAGGCTTAAAAGGGGTCCCGGACCCTTCAGTGGCACAACAATTCTAAATATACACATTTAATTTGATCTATTGTGAACAGGAAAGTTTTCTGTTGTGAAGCACTGAGGGGAGAATGCAGTAGAGTGGCAGGGGAAAAAGATTGTCATTTATCACACTGAACTTCAATTTAATTTAATTCAGCTCAACTTTATTGTCATTCCTCTCAACCTAAGTCATCCTGCTTAACTCAAGTGCAAAAAAAAAAAAAAAAAAAAAACTTTCAGAGTGCAGTGAAGCAAGAGAGAGTGAAATGAAAACAGAACAATGAATGCCAAGACAGAAACTAGAAAAGAAGACAAAACATTCAGTGCCCACAGTAGGGTAACTAACTGATACTTGCGATTTATAAAAACACCATTAAAAAACCTATGGTGTTTAAAGAAATACAATGATGAAATGCTGCTCCAATGTATTCGAATGGGCCAATTAAGAATGGAACAGGTAACTGTATGTGTGACCGATTAACTCTTCTGGAAAGACATGTGACATGTGAAAAAGTAACATTGAATATTCAGTATGTACACATATTTATGCACACCATAACCACAGTTTAGCTTTTCATTCTTCCTGCAGCAACCAGACACTTCAACATGATAATTAGGATACATGACCTTCAGCTAGGTAATCACACCAAATGGGATAGGAGTGTCAGTGTCGATAAAACTAAAATAGGGAGAAAATTTTACCCAGGGTGGATTTTATCTTTGATTATTTTGAATGATTGTTCTGTCTTTTTTTGTGGCGTCTGAAACAACAAAGATTTGTCTTGTTCTCTTGCTAGGTGTTTGTGACTCTGTCACTCTGTTTTTATTTGAAAAACTTTTTTAAATGAGAATGTCAAGGTATATGGCAGTGTCATTAGCCATTAGCTCAGTAGCCAAGAAGGAAAACGACACTGACTGAAGAGAGAGAAAAAAAAAAGAAAGAAGCACTACAACATTTCTGAAAGAGCTGTCCCTGTAGAGTGAAGCAACAAAAAAAATGGAAGCAGAGAAGTGTGTGCACATTTGTGTCCAAGTCCACCTTTGTGTGTGTGTGTGTGTGTGTGTGTGTGTGTGTTCCGGTGTATTCATTGGCCATGACTTTGTTCAAGGACTATTCCATTTCCCTTCATTGAAGTGTCTGAAGCGTGATTTCCCATGGAGGGATGGATACATACAGAAAACTATTTGCTTCTCAAAACTTCATACTGTATTGTCTATGGACAATAGACTCTCCTCACTTCTTTCAAATTCAAATTCTCAAAGCATCTTTTCTATCATGTGGACAAAACACTGAGTATAGCTCTGAGGCACTGATAGTTCACAGATGTCTAAAGAATGGAAGCACTTCCTTCATATATGTACCTATATAACCATTTATTACCACACCAAGTTACGCACACACACACACACACACACACACACACACACATTTTTTTTTTGTCTGTAAATTAATATAAAGCTCACTAGGGAACCTTTGAGTCACTGGATGAGAGCATTTGCATTGCAGAACAGCCTCCTTTATGCATCACCTTGTGCTACTGTGTGTTGTTGTGAATTTGTATCTTTAATTTTTGGAGGTTAGTCCGGCAGCAAACCAGACACAAAAAAGTATGAAAGTATAAATCATACTTGTTCATTCAGTATAATACTGATAGCTTTAGTTGTGTTTATTTTATAATTATAACAACTGTTAATGGTTCAAACTGTTAAATGTTCCAAAACTAAAGCTACACAAGCGCAAATGCTTTGTAACTTCCAACACATGACAGCAAGATGAATGTGGGTGCGAGGTTTCCACTGAGAATTTTTGCCTCTTGCTAGGTCTTACAGGTGGTGTGAGGGCCTAATGGTTTGGGAGATTGTCCCATTATTAATAGATAATAGGCTGCTCTGTACAATAACCACATGCCCTGAAGCAAGGCACTGAATCCCATCTTGTTCCATCAATGCCAGAGATGCATCTGAGCCACAGCCTTGGGACACCACATTGCATAATCCACTAGGACTAACAGATCATTACGCAGTGTAATGTCCCGTCATAGCCTAAGTGGCCAGACATGGCATTGTGATGGGATATCTCATTTTGACACCAGAAACTGTGGGATATCATTTGTAGTCTCATGTAGCCAGTGCTGGAGAAGGGTCCAGCAGCACCCAGTATAGTTTTGCTGCCGGCAACCAATCACATTTGTAGTGAGGAGCACTTGAGAAGGGTTTATTTTTCATTAAAATTGGTTAATTCCCTGCTAAAAAGGTCACAAAAAAGAGGAGGTAAAAGATATATGTCAGTACAATTTCCAAATCTTGCCACTGTGTATCTTACTAGTTCAGTTCAGAGTTTGTTGTTTCCCATAGCAACAACAGTAACAGAGGAGGAAAGGAGTGCTTCATACAATTCACAGCTAATGGCAGCCAATGTACATCTGATGAGTCAGACCATATCAGAAATCAGTGTTGGCTGATTGTGTATCATCAGCAGCTCAACCACTTGTTAAACTACATCACTTTGTTTTAACTTTAATTTCTATCTAAACCCCAAATTATTTGCTTCATGAGGTAGAAACTAGAGGCAGCCTTCATTTTATTGATGTTGGTGTTGTACCTACATAAGTGTTCAAGTTAACCCTTGTTAAATCTCCACAAGTACATACCCACCTCCCTCAGATACTAACCAACCAGCATTGTAAAAAGATGTAAGTTCCCACAATTAAGGAATAACTATTCCATACACACGCCTGTATACAAACACAACTTATTACCTGTATTAAAATACAGCCACACCTCACTTCTTGATTTTAAAAAAATAAAGTTTGATTTTAAGGCTGAAAAATGTCCTTGTTTCCAAACCACAACTTTACTATTCCACTTCACATGCCCCATCACTGTTCTCTAATGGAAGCTGCAGTTTCTACACATGAAGCCTGGAAGTCTTGGTTATTCATCTGAGAATGTGTAGGGGATTTAGGGTTCTTATCATTGGCAGCCAGCATTCCTGAAATCCACCCTGTCACTGCATCTGTTACACTGCTACAGCAACAAACAAACACACACACACACACATATGGAAAAAAAAAAAAAGAAAACCTAAAGGGAATATGCATATGGTTTGATATTTTGCAGTGTGTGTGTGTCTTTCAAGACAATAGTCTCCTATATATGTGTGTGTTTGTGAATGCATGTGATGTATGTGGGCGAGAGAGATTTGTGGAGGTACTTGGGCTGTAACTAATGGATATGTCATTATCAGTTATTTCATGAATATATACTTTGTATTATTATTTGCTCAGGCTATGAAATGTCAAAACTAGATGAGTTGTTGTTTCCTCAGCCTGACCAATACTGTCAAGTACACAATATAAGGAAAACTTGAGAGAGAAAAAAACAACTTGACATTTTTGCTTGATAAAAAATGGTTTATCTTATTCTTGGTATTTCTGCATCCAGGCTTACATTTTCTTATTAATTATATTATGGTGTTCATAACAGGCATAGGCAGGGAGACAGACAATGATCTCCCCAGCTGTAAAATCTGAGTCTCAACACAGTCACACAGAGGACAGATACACTATTGAAATGGCTCCAGCTTAACTCTTTACTATTGATTTGCTCTTTTTGTCAATCTACTCACTGTCTGATGTTGTTTGTCCTGGTCACTGCCTGATCACCCCCTTATTTTCTCAACTACTGCACTGCGGGACTCTGCATGTCTGTATGGCATGAAGTTTTTTTTTTTTTTTTTGGAACAGTGTTAGTGTGGTGATGTGTATTAAAGGAGGTGAAAACCCACTACCCTGGCTTTATTAATTATATTAATTCATTATTTTAAAAGTAATTGGCTTTCCCTTAAATATGGAGTAATTCATTCAGGGGGAAAATACCACAAAAACTGATAATTGAACTTATCAATAACAAAACTAAAACATGGCTCCCTTCACTTCTTCTTCAGAGGCTCCACCCAGCCAAATTCATGGATGTGAATTGCCATGGAAACAACAAAGTAGCAGAATCCAGGGCATGTCTGAACCTGTATCTGAAGCAAAACAAACTTTGTAATACAAAATGTAAAAAAAAAAAAGAAAAAACAGGAACACAACATCCAAACCAGGATGCAGAAGAAACTGGTGAGTTTTGTTGTTACAGAACCACAGCAACAGTCACACCTGCAATGTGTAGCAGAGCATTAGCATGAGATGAAGTGGGCCATCCATCTTACACCATGGCAACTTGCCTTGCATTAAAATCCACATCCTGTTTAAAGATATACTGTTTGTAAACATATTGGAACAACTTATATCTGCTTTTGCGTTTGCATTTTATGCGAAGTGCTGCTGTTATTCATCATCTTTAGAATGGACATTATGATGTTATGGATGCAATGAACATTTTCTTCATGGCTGAATATAACATTAGCTGTGCTGTAAATGTTATTTCCAATTTCAACCCAACTGAAATCATCAGTGGGTGTTTTTTTTTTTTTTTTTCCTTCCTGTTTAGACAGATGTTGAGACATCTCCTTCAACCTTTGCTTTCTTTTCACCTACATTATTTAATTCCTTTCTGTGTGAAGGCCATGAGGTCTTCCAAGAGAAAGGTCCCAAGTTTAATCCCTTACTTTTATACACTGTCACAGCCACCTGAAATAAAATAGAAAAAAAAAAGGACAATAGCAGCTGTGGTGGCAGAATAGAGCAGTCACTTTCATTACTTGACTTTTTTGAAACAATGGTGCTGATGGGTAAATTCTTGACTCTGAGCGAAATTATCTTTGAGGGACTCATCTCATCACATCCACTGAGCTAGAAGCCCCGTTTAACTGTCAGTGGCTATAATAGAAACAGAACGCATGCAGTTTACACTACAGGTAAGAGCTTTTGTCTCGTAAGAGAGTGACCCAGAGTAGACTGAAGCAAGTAGTGCACAGACAATAACTGCTTGTACATCTGATCTTAAAAGCTCGACAATAAGTTCATCAAACCTGCTGCTAAAACCTGCTGCTTCTCTAATGTCAGTGTCAAGTGCTCGTTTCACTGTTTTTTGTCTGCCATCTCTCATTTTTTTTAGAACTGTCTGTTCTGTTTCATAATTGTCACTGGGAAGAGTTTCTAATGTTTTGGCCGTTCATGAAATGGATTCATGAATTCATGAAGTGCACCAGGGGACTGGAGCCAGTCCCCAGCTGTCTGTGGGTTGAGGGTGGGGAACACGCTGGACACTTCATCAGTGTCTCACAGGGCTGACACATACAGACAAACATTCACACTCACATTCACACCTACAGGCAGTTCAGTCATCAATTAACCTGCATATGTTTGGACTGTGGGAGGAAGCTGGAGTAACTGAAGAAAAACTAAATGGACACAGGGCCAACGTGCAAACTACACACACAGAGGCGCCAGATCAGGTTCTCACATAGAACATTCTTGCTGTGAAGCAACATCGTTAACCACTGTCGCACCATGTTGCCCAGCCTCCAGAATGATTATTACAATTAATCAACATCCTCTGAGACAGATTAAATAAAAACTGTAAATTATAATTATAATCTGAATATTACAATCCTCATGAGGGCAGGATTTATGGAACCACTGCTGTATTATATTGCATTAGTTTTATCTAGGTGTGCCTAATAAATTGTCAAGTCACCGTATATTATTTTAATCACTGTGAATTAGTGGTTTTACTGAGGAACTTGATTTAAATCTTAGAACAGTTATGACATGTTATGACATGGATTTATTTCTCGCTGGAGAGAGATTTCAAAAATATTTACAGACATAGCAACAGATTGATGAGTTAGTTTAAGCCACTTTTGTATCAAAGGTTAGTAAAGGAAATTAAAGAAATATCAGATGACACTGGGGGTGTTATGTCACCATAACAGCAGGGCTCTAAAGTACTTGTTCCTCCTGTTTATAAATTTACACAACCCACATAGATGTTGACTGGATGAGCAGTTGAGAAAATCAAAATGAAAAAAAAAAAAAAACTCCATTTATACATAGATTCCACTGCAACAAGAATTTAATTGAACTATTTTATCTTTGTTAAAAGTGTAAAACAGCTCTTTCAGTCAAAAGAAGTCTAACCCTAACCTACTACCTATAACTGTCATGTTTTATTTTCAAATGGTGATTTCTTTTCGCGTAGACGAAACCACATTACTTAGTGTCGGCTTTTCATCAAGAGCACTACTGCCAGTAGCAGAACAGTAAAACATGCGGGCTGATGCATGCTCGACACAATGTACATTTTGAATATCCCTTCCTTCAACAAGGAGACGAGACATGAATGTTCCTGTCTTCAACTATAGGAGTTAACACGTGCACTCATGCCTCAAAAATTGAAATACAGTTTTTAAATGCCTTTCAACAGTTGAATGTGCACACCCAGGCTTCTGAGCACCTGCTTGATAGTGTACTCAGGGTCACATTAGTCACATTAGAATTTTATATTCACACATGAAAAATATCAAGAGTTTCTTGTTGGTTTTATTCAGGTGTTATAGTCTGTTTGAATCTCTCACCTGGTGGTAGGAAAAGGAAAGACAGGACGTTTACAGTAAAGTTAACAGAGGTGAAACTGCCCGCTTGTGAACATATGATGGACAGCTCCTTTAGAAAAAGCTAAGAGTGTTTCCGAAATCACACAGGAGTTTAGGAAAAGTCCCAGATGATGGTGAAACAAAGTTACTGCTGAAAAAGAATTTAAAAAAAAATCGAGTGCAACATCGTTCCCTTAACTCGTTCATTAAACATCAACAACATTAAAACTCTCTCTATATATATGAACTTATCTACAGGTTACCTGACAATATTTTATGTGTTCTTTAAATAAAATGATGAACTACATTTTTCAGTTCACCACAGATTAGTAATGGATGACACAGCTACTGATAATCCGGTATTTTCCTTGCAGTGATCTGATTTTATTTGCTGGGGTCTTAGTTACTTTCTGTGTACAACTTACTTCACACCTGCTCCGAGCAGCTCAACTGCTCAGTTGCAGCTTCCATAGTGTTTTTGTCACTTTATTCTATCACACCCATATTCACCTCCCTACAATCACACAATGTAATCGTCCTACTTTTATGGATACATTTCTCACCCTCTTGACATATAATCACAGAGTACGGCTACATAGCATCAGTGTCAGCATGGCAGAATAAAGATTAATGAGCCTTTCTTATCACAGCCAACCAATACACAACTGTTTCATACGCAGTTTTTTTACAGTTCTATGAATTACAGTCAGTTTATCTCTCCTCCCAATGTCTCTGTCCGAATCACTGCTAAAATCAGAGTAAAAGCTACGAACGGCAAGAAAACAGCACGTTTCAACTGGTAAGATTAGATATTATAAATACAGACATTTCTGTTCAACACCCACCAGCATTGGATTAATTAATTTATCATGTTCCTGATGCAATATATGACAGTTACGCAGTTAAACCACATTAACATTTTCTTCTTTGTAAAATGGCCAAACCAAGACTGAATGACACTTGAAAAATAAAAGTAGAAATAAAAAAAAAAAATACAACATGCAATACCATTTCCCCTGAACATCATACACACAAACATGATGAAAGCAGCCATAAATTCAACTTAAGAGTCTCCATGTGTTCTGGCAGTGTTTCTGAACTGCTGTAGTCTCCAGGTTCCAGAAAACAGCATGCTCCTCTGAGAACAGCCTCATGATTTGGACAGTACTACAGTATGTTTGAAGAGGGTTTAAAGTAGCCATTATTTGTGATCATCACAACCTCTAATATGTCCATCTATAATGTCTGATAACATATTCTTTCTGATCTCAACCTGCTGGCCACCCGTACCCACTAAAAATACCAAAGTGCACATGGCACACCCCTGGTGCACCGGGCAAGGTGAACTTGAACTCTCATGTACTTTGCATCCTGGTGAATACAGCCAGATTTGTAAGAAAAGATTTGTGATCAAAGTTAGATAGATAAAATATTTTTGTGAAATGTGAATCTGCTTGTCAGCCTTGATAAATATAAATATACTGTTGCCATAAGAGAACTATCGGTAAAATGTACAGTGACATGTTCCTACTAACATCCTGCTAAACCCAAGAATGAACAATGAAGACACAACCAGGTGAACGTGTACACTCACGTCCTAATACACCACAGGTTTTCAATAACAAGAGTAGCAGGTTGAATAAGGTATAGGACGTGTGTGTGTGTGTGTGTGTGTGTGTGTGTGTGTGTCTGTGACAGAGGGAAAGAGAGAGTGAGAGAAGGAAGGTCTGTTTCAAATGAGAGGAGAGTTTGGACCAGACAGAGAGGCCAAGCTACTGGAATGTCAACAAGCCGGAGAGAGGGCTCTGTCTATGCATGTGGGCACACACACACACACACACTCACACACACGACACAATAATGCACATTTGATGACATGAGGTCCTAAACATTGAAACAAACACACAAATACAAGTACACACTGTCCTTGTATTTGATGTATCAGATGTGCACAAGGACATCGCTATGTGTATACTACAATGCACATTTGGAACACACACACATACACACACAAACAGAAAGACTCCCCCCTGCGCTGATACCCTGTTTGGAGCTGCGATGAGCCGTGTAAAATGAAGAGCAAACATACCTGGATGTCATTATAGCTCGACTTCAGACAGGCTTATTGCTGGAACAGAGGGGCCTATCCTAACCTTGTGTGTGTGTATGTATGTGCATATGTTTTTTATTCAGTGCAAGTATCCCCGTATAGAATACATACATGTTTTTGCACATGTGTGTTTCTGTGAATGTGCTATGGGTTTATACAACAGGTTTTCTGTGTAAACATGAAGGAATACATGCCAACACCCATGCACTGATTTAGAAACATGTGGAAATGCTTCTTTCTCTTTCACTCTCTAAATCATTTTATGACTTTATGATTTACACTGAGCTTTTATTCATTCACCTCTTTCTTCTCCTTCCTTCCTGCCTTCTGTCTTTCTTTTCTTCTGTCCACCTCTAAACTCTCACTTCTCACACTCATCCATAACATGTGTTTTGACATTCCTTCTAAGTACCAACAAAGCCTCTTAATTTCTCCCATTCGGTCGACCTGTTGTTACAGCTCTGACATTTCTGTGGTTTCACAGTCTGCGGCAAAAAAGGCTGACCTGTCTGTGGCTATGAGTGTGTGTGTGTGTGTGTGTCCGTGAGTGTGTGGACTATCACAGACAGGGACAATGAGGATTACAAATGAAGATTAATTTGAGTGAACACATCTTTTGTCATGTGTGTATGTTTTTTTGATTCTGAGCCAGTAACAATGATGAGGATGATGATAGTTATGATGATGATAATGGTAATGATGGTGATGGTGCCATTGTCCCCTTGCTCTTCAGGTATGAACAGGCCAAACATTAAAAAAAAATAAAAATACAGAGCTGCACTTGTAACCTACTTCCAATCTCAATGCACCTGCCATAGAGAGGAAGAAAGAAAGAAAGAAGAAACGACTGACTTTTAGATCATTAAGGTGGAAGTCTATTGATTCTAGCTGTGTCTGCTGTGGCCACTTCTTTCCGCTTGTTATTGACTGTCTGTTCTGTGCATTTTCACCAGAGTCATCTACTGTACTGTTTATATTTAGTGCATCAGGGAGCATATTTGAAATATATATATATATGTGTGTGTGTGTGTGTGTGATTTTACTAATGTTTTTACATTAGTAAAATCATATATGATACATACACACTGTTTCTACAAAGATGGATATCCACACTAACACATACTTTTTGCCATGCCTCTTTCCTCTACCTGTGCGTGTGGGCTGTGTGTGTGCAAGGCTTAGAGCTGCTTTTTTTTCCTGCTGGCATGTGTGTGTGTGTGTGTGTGTGTGTGTGTGTGAGAGACCTGCTCTGTGCAGGTTTCACACATACATGCTCAAATACATTAACAAGCAAAGTTTTTCACAAACATTCTAATGTCCATAAGTGATCTGATTAGATGAACAAAATGTGTCTTTTGTTTTGTTTAGGAATCTGACTTTGATCTTGGCGATGGTCATTATTTCTAATCATTGTCATAACCTACTGTCTTAATTAACCTACATTCCTTTGAACTCATAATAACTATGAGCATCAGAAATAGTACACACCATGTCAAGTCTGTCTTTGAAGTCAAGTGTATTCATGAGGGCTAGTGGAAAGAGAGGGCGTATTGTCAGGGAGAATGATTCACTGATAATGATTTTCATCGTAGTAAATGCATCATTAGTCTTCCTTTGACGAATGACGGGCGTCAAACTGTAAGTAAACTGCTGCATTAAGGACAGAGCAGCAACACTGTGTGCTCTGCACCACTTCAAATAATAAATCTCTGTGCGTGCACCACTGGGCTCCTCAAAAGTTATTTGTTTAACACCGTTCATAGCAAAGCCAGCTGAAGCAGGGGATAGGCTGCAGTAATCTGTGCGTTCTCAGCTGCTTGGATTACAGATGCGACAATGTGTTTTGCAGCCGTCTGAACCTGTGGTGTTCAGTGCTTTTCCCATCTCTCCCTGCTCGCTGTGAGTCTGAAGGCATTTATGTTGGAACACGACACAAAGAGAGCAGGTTGACATGCCTATATCTTCTAAGCATGTAGGCGTGTTCGTGCGTGTGTGTGTCTGTTCATCTGTGCTATTCTTTACACATACTGTAGGTGTGCGCATGCACTACGTGTTTGTTACGTTTCCACAGTTGCACATGATTGATTGCAGATTCAGAACTACTCAAGTGTGGCTCCCTCGGTACCTACTAGCACTTGGAAAACAGTCACACAGCCAACAATGGGAGCACATGGCCATGGAAAAAAAATCATTCTTGAATTTCACTGAACCTCTGTGGCGACAGCGAAATAGCCTCAAGTCCCACTTGGACTGGTGGTCTTTTGATTGCTTACTCAAATAACAATGAAAATAATGCTGGAAGCTCCATTGTTGTGCGGTGGAGTGGCGTCCGCGCTTCATTTAGCTGCTGCAGCAACATCTTGATGAACCAGGTTGATTGCTGTTCCAAGTGTTGGGTGATTGATAGCTCCGTGGCAGCTGCTGCACAACGGAGTTCAGCAGCAGGACAAGAAATGACTTCTGAGCTTTTCACATGCAATGTGTTGCTTTACATAGTACAAATGATAATAATGCAATCATGTTTAAGTTTTGAATATGAATACATAGTATAAATATTAACACCTGGAACAAAATGGGCCTATAGTATATGACGCTGTTAAAAACAACCACTTATACGTCCTCCTGACATCCCAGAATTTTTTTTTTTTTCTGCCTCACATGACATTACACTTTCTGTGTTCTGTGTTAAAGCAGATTATGAATACAAACATTATTTGCGATTTATTTGCAAACCGTGCTCAATGAAACGCTACTGCCATTATGATGTATGAATTTTCTGAGTGTTCAAACAATTTCATGCCAAACCATTTAAACTAAAAAAAAAAAAAAAAAAAAAAGTAGTATTACTTCCACATAAATTCATTCACTCATAAAGCATTTTAAAACTTTCCATAAAGCATTTTTGAAACTCGTCTTTCCTTAAAACATCAACACATATAATTGTCAAAAATGTTTCAAAGTCAACTTGGCAAACAGAATAGAAGCAATTATTGGTCTTTCCTGGAGTCTGCCTGTAGAATGTCTTGAAGGAGAAAACACACTCGGTGCTTTTTCATCAACCTTCCTTCATAATTGGAACTATCATAACTTTTTTTTTTTATTACGGGCAGGACAGATTTAGTTACTGAGTTTTTCAAATGTCTCTGGAACTTCACTTCCTCTGTCAAGGTCATGTTATATTTGCACAGTGTGCCTGTGATGAGGGCAGTAATTTTTGCTGATATTATCTTGGAACCCAAGAATATTGTCATATATTACAGTCCATTAATTAAGGCGGTCATTTCTCGGTCCGTCCCCCTCTTCTCATCTGTCCCCATGCAATGCTTTCCTCCTCTATCTCCCCTTCTACCGACTTATCACTATCCTACTTTGTCTCAGCCACTTTTTCTCTCTTAGAAGCCCTGTACTCTTTCCTTTTGCTCCTCCTCCTTGCTCTGTTCTACACCCATCATTTAGTTTTATAAATTAGCAACCAGGAATTAGCACTGACCTTCAGAGTTCGGCTCTCTGGGAAGGCTTAGGGATGTTAGTCATGTTATTAACCAATAAGATTAGGACTGCGAGGGAGGTTTCTCCAGGCTTATGTGTGATTATCATTATTATACAGTCTTGCCAAAGGGGAGCCAGACAACACATTTATTAAATACGATTCATTAAAAAAGCAGATTCTATCCCCTTCTCCTAAGGTCACAGTGCTGCCATTGATTTAAAATCATATTTACATATCAATTATTTTACTTTGGAAAGACACGTTTGTAGTTATTTGTTGGAGTATCCATTCATTTCTAAATTCGGAGGATGTCTTGGCTCATATGTTTCCCTCCAAAACCAAAAATTACAATCTGTGCTGAGCAGAAACAGCTGAGACTCCAGTTTGAGATGACATTACCAGCACCATGATGGGTCAACAAAATGCAAATTAGAGCTCAGATTTTGGTTCTTTGCTGAGCTGACAAAAATTAATGGGGATGAAACACTCACCATGATGGATTGCTTACGTCAAGTGGGACTCAAATCTCTGCAAGTTGTCTCGCAGAGATTTGAATGAATGGATGAGAAATCTATTTAAAATCCTTTGGTGCACTTTGGAAAATAGTCAGCACTAATAGACAAGTACTGTCCTCCAGGGTGTAGTTCGTAAGTACACATTGTACCTAAAACGTGGAATTGTAAAGGCATGTGGTTCGTTGTTAAAATAAATAAATAAATAATATGAAGGAAGAAAGACGTTAGACAGATAGATAAAGCGTAAAACCTGCCCAGACAAACAGATGGATGCAGTCATTTCTCTCCCACCAATTCGCTGTTTTTCTCCATTTGCCGCGTAACCTACAGATGTTTCTGATCAAAGCAGCGTTATCCAGCTGTCCCACTCCTTTCTCTCCTTTCTCCCTGTAGCTGACTCTCAGGAATCCTTCTCCCATTCCTCATTTCATGACCTCTCTAATCCAGGCTTGTAAAATATTAACTGTCCTACTCACTCTCAACAATCCTTCCTCCCTCCTGTGCTGTCCCCCTTTGCCTCTAACTGCTCTTTCCTCTTCATCTTTCCACTCCATCTCTCTTCTCCTCCACTGCTTCCTCTTCTTTTTACACTCCCTCTTATCTCACTAGCTTCCATATTCCTCCCAGAACATAGACGTCTAAAATGTGAAGTATCAATTAACCCCTGCTGCCTGCAAATCTTTCTGTCTTCTCTAGTGGCTTCCGTTAGCCAGATGATGATCAGCCACACACGCGCACGCGCGCACACACACATTGTACATTTACATGTGCATTGGGGCTAAGTTAAGATGGCAGGAAACAGGAAGTGGATTTATTTGAGCATTGGAGCCCTGACTCACACACACATGCACGGAAAACACACAAACACACACTCACACACAAACACTTACACAGCTGCAGCTGCCTCAGTGCTCACATGAAAGGAGAGGCAGGAGAGAGTGGATGTTAATCTCTCTGTGGGAAAGAAAGAGACAGGAGAGGATAAAGTGATAACTTAATTCCAAGATATTTGCAGAGGAAGTGTATGTGTGAGAGTGTGTGTGTGGGTGGGTACAGAAGTGTGCTATTTTTTTGGCAGAAGTGTGCTATCTGTGTGGCTTGCATGTGTGCGCGTTAATATATAGTGCATGGAGGCCTACAACAGAACAGTGCATCTGACTCAGTGTATTAACATGTGCACAGCCGTGAAAGTGTCAACAGCGGTTTATTGCCGATACTTATTATGTCGTGCAGCAGTTAATCGGATCTCTGTCTTATAAATGGCAGGCCTGATTTAACATTTTGCTGTGTCATACCTCACAGAACCATCTGAGGAACCTGCGTAACCAGCTGTGCCACATGCTGACTGAGGCAGGAAAAAGTCTGTGGCTGTAAAAAATGATTAGAAAACAGTACCTGTGTGAATTATCACCTGGCACCAGAAAAAATATGCACACATTTCAACCTAGTCAACAATAATGAATTATGATTTGAGTAAGTGAGAAAAGCAATAACTCATCATGGTTAATTTTACTGTCTTGTGTTGTTTTCTGTTGAGGACACTACACTTCTGCCTGCACAGGTGTTGTGTTGCCTATTTTGGCGGATCAGACCTGACGTCAGTTGGGTGGGGGGGTGTATGAGCTGCACTCGACTGATCAACAGTACATCCTGACTGGTCAGAATGGAGAAAACACAGGTGCTACTGAAGACACTGATTGTCCCAGTGAGACAGGAGAGCGTGACAGGTGGAGGGGGGACAACATGCACAATACAAGGAGCCTAAAACCGGCGCAGTAAAATGGAACGCAGCCATTATTAAATCTATTATCATTCACAGCTGAGCTTTTGGTGCTGTGGTGTATCATCATATCTGCCTCAGGTGTCTAACTACAGAACTGAGATGACTCAAAGCACCTGTTGGTTGTTTTCAGCTTTGCTATATATTGTCCATCGTTCCCATTTAAACACAACTACACACAGCACAAATACTGCAAGAGAATAGGCGTAGCTAGTAAATGTTACCTGCTATACGGTGTTATCTGTCAGCCGGTGTTATTTGCAAAATAGAAACTGATTTTTTTTTTGTGGAAATGCTTTCGATAGCCAAGTGTCTGCATTCACAAGGGTGCAATGGAAAAGACGAGCGAAGGCCGAAGCTGAGGAGAGATGGTGGATTTGAGGCCCTGAGCAACAGGCCAATCAGATGTGAAGTGCTCATGTGTGATCACATAAATATTTATTTCTTCTGCTTACGCCTCCTGCCCTCACTAAACAGTCATTCAGTATAATTTATTTAACTCATGATCTGACTGGGTCTTTTCTGAAATAACAAACCAAGGGCTGAACAACAAAATAAAGATCCACATGAGTATATATATATATATATACACATACATACATACATACACATGCATTAGCTTTAATATATGCATTAGCATTAAAATTTAAATTTACATCAATTTTTAAAATAACTGTGAGTGAGATATGACCCTTTAAAGTGCCCAAATGTTTCTCATTTGTAGGATGTGGGGTTATTATTAGTATTGTTTGATTAACTTGAAAGCCAAAGAAAAGATTTGTAATCAAAGTTAGATACATAAAACATTTTTAAAATAGATGCCAGAGGGTCAACACAGACACTGAGCTTCTGTATATTTTATGAAATGATTAGATTAATTACAGACTATTTTTGATACAAATCCAAGGTTTCAATTTCAATTTTCATTTAAAATGACTCTTTAGGCAGCATGTGCATGTGTAGCCACAGAGAGAAAAAATGTGATCTTCTAAACCTAAACTGGTAATTCTCCTGGGTCTATCTCTGTGTGTCAGCCAATCCAATATTTTATTGTTAGACTTTCAAAAGGCACAGCTCCCTTTAGGCATACAAATGCGATGCACTGATAAATGTTCTCATGAGTTACAGCCTGGCTGGAAAGCGACACGGTCAGATATGTACATGCCAATGAATCCGCAAGGAGGACTGCGCACAACATTGGAGAGCTACACATTGTCGCACACACACATATACACAATCACTGTGAAACACACATGATAGCGCACGCTGCCACACCATGCACAAACACAGGGAATATAACATTGGGAGATGGTAAATCAGAATGCCAGCGCTGAACTTCAATTTCATTTCACGCTGCTGTAGTGGAATCGGATCATAACTTACAGCCAGTTACTCACAGACACACACTTAAAACACACACACGCATGCATGCACAGACAAGTGAAGTCATTGATGCAGAATGATAGAGCCACACTCCTGTATGTGTTAGGGGCAGACCTTCCATAAATCCAAACGCATACATGCACACACAAGCTCACACAGCTGGTTCACCATAATCAAAGTTCATCAGTATTCTAATCTAGTCAAGAGGGTGTGTTTTTTTTTTTTTTTCTCTTTGTTTTGTTTTGTTTTATGGGTTGTGTGGTTGCTAGATGTGTCTCTGCATATATATGAGGCTATGTAGATGTCAGCCTGTGTGTGCTTATGTCACCACTGTGGAAAGACCAGTTTTTACTCCTGTCGTCTGCTCTTCCACCACCGCACAGCATTTTTCTTAAAACTGACATATTTAGACTCCGAAATTCTATTTTTTGCACTAGCACTGTTCTTTTTCCAGTAGGTATGATATTTCTAAAAACAGCGAGACAAGGAAAACAAGTCATCGTACCTGAAGAATGTAACGGGCTGTTTCCCATTGATTCCCAAAATGACTCATGCATTTTTATGTATCCAGTTCCTTTTGCAGTAGACCATCTCAAAATGATCCATTTGGCATTTTTCCTCAAGTGCCAGCTACGAAAAACACAACTTAGACTCAATAAAATACTTTTTCTATTGTTACTGTGATCTCTGTCCAAGTAGCTAACAGTTACCGTTTTCACCTGTCAGACCACAGTGGGCAGTGGGGGTTATACCTGAAAACTCTTACTCGCGTGTTTCCTGTTAAAACATTTAATTTTAATGACAAATCCATCAAATTGGTATTTCTAATTATTCATCTAGTCTACCATGCTAAAAATGACATCACTTTTACTGCCTCTATGGTATGACGTTTTCAAGATACATATGAAAACTTCCCATTAATTCCCTACTGCCATTTGATGTTTGAGGTAATTCTGGTTAAATCAGAGACAGACAAAGACAAATGTTTACCAGTGTCCTTCTGTTCTTGTAAAGCACTCACTTCACTGTATATCAGTCTGCCCCTTTGTTTTCCAGTGTCATTTTCATTTATTTTTTTAATTTTTCCGCTTTGTTTCTTTTTCTTTCTTTCATTACCACCCACAACAGTATATCTCACTTTCAATCAATGGTGTTGATGACACCTACACCAACACATATGCTCAGAGTCCCACCAGCAGTGTGTGTTTGTCTCAGCTTGTCCTGCATTGACCTCAGAACACATTCTGTCGACTCTTTATGGTAACACGCCGCTGTATGTTCAACTTTCGCTTGATGTCAAAAAGCCACTTGTGTCGTTCGCCTCCGACACAAGTATTCCCTGTTATCTTTTCACATAGTAAAACAGCTGCACAAACAGGAGCTAGCTTGTTCAAACAGATACGGAGGAAGACAAAAATACCCCAAATCAAAACATACACAATTCTCTCCATGTTTTAGAACTTCTCTGGGTTCTTTTTTTAAATCATTTGACTGAGAATTGAATGTATGACCAGTATCTGTATCTTACACATTATCTGCACCTTTAATCGATCAGTCATCACTTTTATCAAAAGTTAGTGAAAAGATGGAATAATAATACTAATAGGTGTTTAACTAAAAAAAAAAAAATTTTAAAGCTATACACAAAAAATAGCTTCTTCTTCTTTTTTAAATAGACACATATGTCTGGTAGACATTCAGTTCAGTAGCATCATTTACAGAGTGGGAGTGCTGCAGTGTTTATCACAATGAGAAGGTTCAAGTTTGCAACCTGAGCTGAGTCTTTCTGTGTCGAGGTTACATGTTCTACATGTGTCTGTATTAGGTTTTCTCTGGGCACTCCTCCCACTTCATCCCACAGTCATAACACATGCAGGTTAACTGATGACTCTAAACTGCCCGTAGGTGTGAATGTGAGTGTAAGTAAGTCTATTTGTCTGTATGTCAGCCCTGCGAAAGACTGGCAGCCTGTCCAGCATGTACCCTGCCCTCACCCACAGTCAGGAGTTTGGATTGGCTCCAGCCAATTAATTCTCATTTGGTGCAGAATAACAGTGTTCTAATGCTGCTTACTATGACCTGTCTTTTACGAAGGGATCAATAGCACTTGAGCTGAACGTCATTATGGTTATTAAGCGCGCGTGTCTGGAGCATGGGGACATTATGCATAGCGGTGTGAGAGCTCATGAATTTGTGTGAATGAGCTCACGAGTGTTTCTTCTCGTGTTTCCACTAACGTTAGAGGGAGTGTTAGACATGGGTGGCACATGTGTTGAATCCTGGTGATCAGCGTCACCCACGAGTGTTCGCGTTTCAGCAGGACTCAGATGGAGAGTGATGGAGCAGTTTCAAGGTGAGAGGGAGAGAAAATGATGGATAGGAGAGAGGGAGAGTGCAGCAGGGAGGGGAGAGTGAGATAAGGGAAACACTGACAGTGGGAATAACTTACAGACTATAGACATGGGTTTAGACAGAGGTAACAGGAAAAGATGGCTACAGCAGAGACAGTGGTGAACAAATGACCTCTCTGAACCGTAATGGAAATAGTGACATTTCTAACTGTCGGTTGTTGGCTCATTAGGATTCCTCAAGCCAAATCGCACTGTATTCAAACTGTATGTTGTAAAAAAAAATCAAAGCTGGCAATGACTCCATCCTCGTATAATTAATTACCTTAACAGCTAAAGCTTGGCTGGTGTTCTTTCATTAGCATCAACACAAACACAAACTGGAGGTTGTTTTAAATCAGAGATGCATACACCATCTCTGCCATTTCATTCTGTAGCAAAAATGGAATGGGATCTTTTAAGACTGAAATTGTATGTTTGTGATCTTTTTCCTCCTGCTTTGGTCTCTTTTAAGCTTTTGTATATGTTGGGCAACATCAAGAAGTAATATTGTTGCTATGGTAACTTGCTGAACACATGCCAGTGCCAATGAAAATGAAAAAAATGTTTTTTTTAGCCTTTTTTGTCACAGTTTTTTTCTTGTCATGGACATGTCCGACATTAATTCTTTCTTTTAATGTATCAACGCTGTTCCAGAAGAGAAGAAAGCCACACAGCGGTATCATTCTCCAGCTGGTGAAATCAAATGTCTAATTTAAACTCATCAAAATCAACAAGAGTTGGATTTTATGCATAATTAATGAAAAACACTCAGCATAAGAGGTTTTCACATGACACACTAAACTGAGAAAGATGAGAGGATGAGAATTGGAAGTTGAAAGCAGGATATCGAGAGGGAAGGGAGGGAAGCATGGAGAACAGGGTGGAGGACAATAGATAGACACTGAGTGTTAGGGAGCGAGTGGAAGTGGAAGAGGAAGAGAGTGAGAACTTTGAGGAAGAAAGGAAAAGGAGAAGGAGAAGTGAGATGGACAGTGACGAGGAAACAGGGGAAAGAGAGATGAATGATACTGGAACGGACAGAGGTAGAGAATGAGTGATGTAACTTGAGGATATAAGCAGCATGGAAGGAAGTGGAGAATGGAGGGGACTAGATACATCTTGACACTTCATTTATGTTCCTATTTTGATAACAATTTGATGCCACAAGGCACGGCCTTTTCAACGTTCTTAAAGTTTCAATGAGATGTCGTCTCACTTTGATAGAGCAATAGATTTAATTACACTCCACAATATAGCCTATACAGCTACAAGTCTGTCAGTAACTGCATCAACTGACTTACAATAGCATATTTCCTGCTTGAAAGTATCTTTTTTTCATTCTACATTTACTCACCATATAAACCACAAGAGTGTGTGTGTGTGTGTATATGTGTGTGTGGGGGGGATCAAAGCCAACTGTATGGTTTTGCTAAGATGCAAATATTTTTTTTTTTTTTTTTTTTTGTATATAAGGACACACATCTGTTCAAAGTAAGATGACAGCGGAAGAGATGAAAGCAGAATTGTATTTCTCGCCTCAATTCCAGAAAATGGGAGTGGAAAACATGGAGATGATGTGGATGGACAGAGGAGAAAAGAACAGAGGGGTGACAGAAAAGAGAGACGGAGAATAAAGAGTAAGGGCTGGGGGAGGTTGAGGCAGACCGAGAGACAGACAGAAAGAACAAACAGTGTCAGGTTAATGTTAATGGGGACAGAGATCTTGTCCTATTAAATATAGATGGCTCTGTTATGGGACATGAAATATACATGAAACACCAGGTTGACATCTGTATCAGCTGCGTTAAGAGGCATGTCTGGGGAGATCCAGAGGGAGAAGTCAGCTTGGGAGAAAAACAGAAAAATGAGAACCACTGTGAGAGAGAAAGGAGGGAGGGAGACAGATAAAGAGAAACACACACACACACATAGACACACACAGATAGAGAGAGAGAGAGAGAGAGAGAGAGAGGGAGACAAAGATCTTGACAGTATTTGATCCCAGGTCAGTGAGGACATTTGTTTTTTCTTTTCATACAAAGACGAGGGCTTTTCCCTAAAATGGGCTCAATATTTTGTAGTTGTATCTTGTTGTGCTGTTGATCCTCCATGTTTAAGTGATAGTCTGAGGTCTTCACTCAGTGTGGTCATGACAGGTCCTATGGGACTTATCAGTAGAACGGGGTTACTAACCCGAGTGTGCTGGATAAAACTCCCACATCCCCATTACCCTCCTGTAAACCTCAGGGTCATGGTTCCCATAACTTTACAGGACTAGAGCACTATGCTGTTGTTGTGTCATGCTGGTGTCAGTAGTGCATTCGATATAACATCTGGAGGGAAAACAAACAAACAAACAAGCAAAAAAGAAACTCATCAGAAGTAATTTAGCAAAATTCAATTTTTTTTTTTTTTTTTTTTTTTTTTTTTTTTTTTCCTCCAGTGTTTTTTCCCTGGGGAACGAGTGAAATGAGATCCGGCCCCCACAAAATATGACTTATGATGAATATGACTGTAAAAGGATTTATAATATCCAAGAAATTACATCACAGCATTTTATCAACTGTATAAAAATGGTAAAAAAAAAAAAAAAAAAATCCTATCAGTCCATCGCTGTCAATACAAATCCTTGGGTAGTAATGAATAATGAATAGTATATAATAATAATAATAATAATAATAATAATAATTCCATACCTGAATATTCTGCTCTCATGAAAACTGTTTTCTCTAGAATTTCCAGGAATATCCCTGCACACATTTTAAATCATCTTTCCCCAGATGCTTCAAATCAAGATACACAAACAACAGCCATTTCACTGTGCAGATATTTCACTTGTTAACTGCTGATGTCACTAACACTTCTTCTATCTTTGACTCTGTGTTATTGCAGTTGCTAGAAACCAGTATGAGCGAATGGGCAGTGATGTTACCATGCAGTGTGGCTCCCTGGACAATGATGCATCAGTGTCATGGAAGGTGAACGGAACAGACGTGAAGGCTCAGCATCGCCTAGAAGGTCCCAGACTCATCCTGACCCAAGTGAACCTGGGCCACAACGGACTCTACAGCTGCTTTCAGAACCCACATGGAGAGAGGCGTGACACCATCCTCCTGCACATTGGCAGTAAGTGGTCGAGCAATTGCTCATCAAGTGTCATTTATAATAAGCGATGATTAATCTTTAATCATCCCAAAGGGGAACGGGGTCATTGTGGCACTAAAGAGTGAAAGGACAAAATGGAGAAATGACAGAGAAAAAGTATGTTTTATTGCTCAGTTTTCAGAGTACGTTCAGTTAACATTGAGCTTTAGCCGCAAGTGAGAATTAACAATGGATTCAAACAAAATTGTTTCATTGTTTTGATGTTTGATGCTTTTGGTCATTTTTGGTGAACATGAGCCACAGCTGTTGGGTTCCAACTCGTCTCGTGTGTAATCTGAATTCAAACAAGCAGTTGTGCTGCCGACTAGCGTCAAGTCAGCATAAAGCTAATTTGATTGCTGTGAGCAAAAACATCTGAACCGACGTCAGTCATGCATTAAAATGAGAGCCAGCTTTATACCGACTGATTGACGACCAACAGTGGTTTTCATCAACAGGGTGACAACCAGTTGTTATCCTTATGTTACTCTGTAATTTGTCACCTACTGATTTTAACCTGTTGACCTTGTGTCAGTCTTATTTGTTTAATTCTTACATGTAATGCAATAATAGTTATGGTGGTAGGCAAACTCTGATTTAATGGATAGTAACGTGGACGGATAGTATCTGCATCTAGCCTCTTTGGTAACCATTTCAGAAAATATGGGATTTAGTGGCCAAAACAAAGACTTTCTCTAATATTACCCAAATGTTAAGCTAATGGAAGACATTTCACTCATAGCTCATGTTTGTGTTAGCGAGTTAAGGTTAAAGTGCTTGTGGCTGACTCATGGTCACCTGAATCAACAGGCAACAGGCTGCTGAATGTGATCAGATGGTCTTGAGTGTGTGTCCATTGTGCCAGCTCAAGAATGTATCTGCAGTATGAGGTCACCAGTTTCAAGACAGTCATTTTGCAAGTTGTCATATCCATTGTGGACTATGTTTTCAGATAGATGTGCTGCTGCACTTTGTAAAGTAATCAGACTTAGAAAAAATGAGAAATTACAGTTGCCCCTTTACTGCCACAATAGGGGTGAATAGATTTACACATAATGCTGAGCGCTGACATTATGACTTTGTGTTAACGGCATTGTAAAATTGAAAGGACTTGAAATGCACAAAATCATGATTGAACTGTAACCAACTGGCTACCAATTCCCCCCAATGCTGTTTAATAAAGCCTCAATCTAATTTGTTGCTAGCATATTAAAACCCTTTAGCTAAATGACAACTTTAATGGTAAGTTATAATATTTGAGGGGCTGTTTAATTTAAAGTTTAAATGCTAATATAAAACTTGAATTGTCATGGTAACTGTCCTTGCAACAGGACCAACCCGCTGACAAGGCCTAATGGTTAGTTGTTAAAATGACATTCAGTCATTTCGCTGTCAGGGCTGTGCATTTTAATAATCATACAAAAGCTAAATTGGTGTCAATTTAACAGTATGTCATAGTGGCCTGTGAGTTGGCGGTGGGCTTCTTTGAGAGCAATCCAATGTTGAAGGCTTTACATTCTGGGCTTGTGCATAATAATGGAGTTGAGATGGGATAAACTTGTAAATGACATGTATCCTGAGGACAATTGGAATGAAAACACTGTTTTGTGTAGAATATGTGGAAGAATTCAACAATAAAGTGTAAATGTTAAAGTGAATTAAGTGTACATTTTAAACAAAATTAGCAAGCGTTCCTCATGGGGTGTGGTTTTTTTTTAAATGTTTTGTCAAATAACCACTGTAATAATCACTTTTGCTGGATGAATAACATATGGTTGTATATCACTGCTATTAGCAAACGCTTAAAACTGCAACTTCTTAAACGTGTCAGTTGCATACATTTTTAGAATCAGATTCACAGAGACAACTACCTTGTCTAATTTGCACCTGGACCCTCTTCTCTTCTTCAGTGTGGCTGTTTCAATATATCTGTCACTGCACTGCATGACTGATGGCTACCTGACGCTTCTTTAATGACAATTTTGAGCAAAACATTCCCTAGTAAACAGTGATAAAATGTCCAATTGTGTTAGAAAAACCAGCAATGCATGTGCGCACTGTCTCTCCTGGCCAGTATTTCCTCACACAGCAGTGATCACTTTTTACTGTTAGCAAGTCTGTTAGTAGCAGAAGGAACAGACAACATTTTAAATTAAAATCCCCACAGGAATCCTGCTTTAGCTGCTGGCTCACTATAGCAGGTGAAATTAGATATCTCTTTGGCATCGGCCATGGCAGGCCATTTTAAAACGGTGCCCAAAGTGACACAGTGTGATACACTGCCAAAGAAAAACCTTGATTCATCATTCCCATGGCTCTGAAAAAATACGAGCCCAAACCAGATTTCTTCTTTCTGACACTGTTGTATTAGAAAATCCTCCTCAGGTCTAAATCAGAGACAGATAGAGTGAAAGACTGGCAGATTGGTCTTGCTATATAGCAGCTAAATAGGAAACTGCACCTATATGCTGCTATCAACTTATTAACAGAAGTAACAGAAAGCCAAGCACAACACCTGTGAAGCGTTTCTGCCAGGATGATGTTAAACATAACACACACAAATGTTTGATGAATGTGACTGTACGTGGGTGTGACATTTGGTTAATCATGATCTGCGGTGATGAGTTACTGAATGCTAAAATAATACTAAATCAATGATAGATTTATGTTATGGTAGATTATATTATCAGGGTAGGTGATGAAATGCATAAATAGAGTATGTGTAAGTTGTATATGCTGTATGTGCAAGTCAGTGTGTGTGTGTGTGTGTGTGTGTGTGTGTGTGGGTCTTTCGTTGTTCATCAGTTTTTGCATCATTATGACTCTTTTGTGGTCTCCAGCAATGTGTGTGTGTGTGTGTGTGTGTGTGAAAAAAAAAGAGAGAGAGAGAGAGAGAGAGAGGCTGAGATGCAGCATGTAACTATTCATCTGGGGTGAATTACACGTTTGTGAGAATAATACCCCAATGGTGTAGCCTGGCAGTGAATATAATTGCCGTGATAACAGTTGGTGATTTTATGACATTTCCAAGGCACACACTGGGGCAACATCGACTTTAATTCTGCCTTTCAAACTACGGAAACTCTGATTGCCATCGAACACTCAGACTCTCACTCTTTCCCTGTTGTTTGTTCAGTCTGCTTTTTCTTTTTCCTGCATCCTCATCTCCACTGTTCTACACAGTTTCTCTACTCATCCATCTTCTCTGCATCTTTATCAGCATTGTTCATTACGTTACTTGTCACCTACAAAACTTTTAAGTGTTGTGCGTATACAGTTATAAAGACATCATGACAAGCTACACTTGTTGTGATTACCATCATGATGATAGTTAGGTTTTATGCAGCGTTTATGACTTACACCAGGGGCTTGTTATGTTTTACACAGTTAGAAGTGTTATCAGGAGAATAGCATGGAGCCATCTGTCTGTGCTTTTTTAAAAATAATTTCCTCCTTCACACTTTGTCTCCTTTTTCCTCAAAATTTATGATTACATCCTGTTTTCCTCTTCTGTCGCTTTGCTTGAAATTGGTGTACGGTCGTGTATATTTACATGTGAATGACAGATTGAGTCTCATTTCTTCAATATTAGTCAGATTCTCCATGCATCTCCTACCCTTGCCGTCCCTCTGTCTCTATGTTTTGGCAGCATGTATTCACTGTGTGTTTACGCTGGCTTGAATTAAGAACAGAGAAAGTTACACAATGACCCCAAACACATCTGTGTGTGTGCTCTTTGCAACACCTTCACAATGAATTTAAGGAGAATTTGTGATCTTTTTCCAGAAGTGTGTCAACATGATGTCAGTACATGGAGACCACAGTTGTGTGTGTGTGTTTGTGCACATGTGTTAAAGTGATACACATGCGGCAGGATGTAAAGGTGTCTATCTTCTCCATGAGCAAACAGTCAGGGACACACGCTCACATACCAGTACACTCCAGCACTGGACTTGATGACGTTGTTAGACAGAAAGTGATGTACCGCGGTAAAGCGATACAAAGTGACAGACTGATAAAGAAACATGAAAGATTATGAACAGTAAAAGTTCATTATAATTTAATAAGCAAGAGGTCATAAAACTCAAAAGCTCTTGGATGAAATACAACATCCTTTTCCTTCGCTGTCACAGTGGGGAAGTTATTGCTGTCCTGCCCTTTTCTGGTTTTGTCCATTCCTCCATCTATTGCTGTCTTCGCTGGCCGTCAGCTAAACAATTTATAGCATCACAACATGGTCTGCACCTACCCAGAGATTTAGCCTCCCAGCTAACACAACATCAACCGTGGCGGGTCATATATATCCAACCAGTCACCCCGGTGACCTGTCACACAGTCAGCCTTCAAGACACATACTCATAGAAAGAGCTAGGACAAGGTGCAATGTAACTTCAGGTTTGCTATGTGTAGTTCATAGTTTATAATTTGTCCTTTAACTCAGGAAATTTATTACACCACTCACAACAAGTCATTTCTCATTAACTGTTGACAAAGTGAAGTTATTAGACATTTGGCAGACTGATAACATGTTATTGATATCGACACTGACACTGACATGCATCCTCAGTAAAAAAATAAAATAAAATAAAAGATTCCAGATGAGACAAATGTTGTTTAGAAATGGTAGTATACATTCTACTGTGTTTTACTTCAAGTTTGACTCTCATACACAGATAAGAAATGCAACAGATGCAATGAAATAAAACAGGTTAATACTGCCTGACAGGTGTCCTCTTCACCAGTACCCATCAATTCCTAAAAGTGATGATTTGGTGTAGAGCTGTGAAATTGCGATGGCCCGCCAAACATCAGGACATGCATATCTAAAAGCTCTGTTGCTGATCACTCCCCATCTTTAGAGCCCATTAGCCAGCTACTCAGCCAGTCAGTGTGCCAGCCAGTCACTCAACCCGCCAGCTGACACCAGGCAGCAACACATACGCTCTTCTCTTTTTATTCCCTAAATTCTTGCCAAATAATCCTAGACAAAGCACTCCCTTTACTGTAATGACAAGATTTTAAACATCTGTAATGAAGAAAAACATTTATATTGTGAGCAAGCATGGTGTCTGCGGAGTGAATTTATACCATAAATCATCACGCAGAGAAAAGAGGGTTCTAGCTTTGGTATTGAGCCATTCTTGTAAACAAATCCAGTGTGAGCTGTTCTCAGATCATAGCGGTGCCATTATGTAAACACTGTTGCACTGTCCACTTTTTTCTCAATGGTTCAAATGATAACAGAAGTCTGAAACACCATTGCTGTGGGTGTGTGTGTAGTAATGACACCAAGTCCATTTAGCATGTGTTAAGGTGTGTGTACACACATTTGTGTTCGTGTGCATGTGGAAGTTCAAGGAAAGACAAGTTTATGTTGTTCACAGATGCAACAGAATCTATCTCTTCCCTCTCTCTTTCTCTCTCAGGCTAATGAATATGGAAGAATTAGAGTCTTAGTCTGAGTGGCACATTCATCTTGGGTCACAGTGCAAAAGATCCGCATGAAGAGTTCATACCTGAGACAGGTCTTCAGGCTTCTATTTATCTTGTATACAACTAATATTCGTTTGGCCCTCACCATGTTCTGTAGCCATAGGCATAATCTAAGAAAAATTAAACAGGGGACACTGATTTACTTTGCATTTAGTTAATCTATTCGTGAGGAGTTGGTTAAATGTGTCCATGTTCGCTCAAACACACACTGATTGGTCGAACTCGGCCTCACCGAGGAAGAGTTCTCTTGTTAGATTGATGTGCATCTCTTACCCTCAGGCAACTTATTTCCACACACAAACACCAATTGCTCTCTATTTTCTTTCTCTAGGCAGCTTATTTTGTGCGTGTCCACACACACACATACACACACTCTGGGGACCCCTGCTGCATTGCTGGGTAATGGAATTGTCTTGTCTCCTTGCAGACAGATCACTATGGAGGAGGGTGAACATGTAGAGCTCCATTTCCCCCAGGACCTCCTGTTAAAACCAGGAAGTGTTTGGCCCCATCATGTAAGGCCACTGCAAGGATTACTCAGCTTCCATTTTAATTACTCTCCTTGCTTGTTCCACAACCCGGTCAGTAAGAATAAATAGAAAATTTCTGCATGGTGGTGGAATTGAATTCAACAGTTTGTCAACCTCGGCTGGTCTCTCGAGACCTGGTTCTATCAGCATGAGAAGCTGCTGAAATAAGAATTTTCAAAATCCAAATATATGTTTGGGAGGTATGACCTGGAAGGCTGATAAATACAGAATGGGTTTTAGTGCTCGCACATAATGATAGATTTTCCTTTCACAGTCTGAGACAGGCACCTGCCTAAACATCAAGAATAAGAACTATAAAGACTGGATCAGAGATATTAGTTGCTGAGTGTTGAGGATTTAGGCAGGGTTCTTGAGCAGGACCGTGACCACTGAAGAGAAACTGTGCTGTAGCCAACCTCTGACTTCTGATGCAAAAAATAGGACTTTTCTTCAATATTCAGTGAAACATAAGGTTAGAAAAGCCACTGTTGCCGAGGGAAGCTGATGTGAAATGAAAATCTTGATGCAAACTGACACACACACACACACACACAATTTGTTTTTTCAGTTAGCAGTTTTCTATCAGTTTCTTTAGGAAATGTCTGAATATTAGCATCAATCTGTTCCTCTCCCTTTTCTTTTTCCTCCATAACAGTTTCTCCTCTTTTGTTCCGCTCCATATCGCCAATTTCTCCACTCTCCATTTTTTTTTTTTTTTTTTTTTTTTTTGCTCTATTTGCAGGACAGCAACTCCCATCACTTTATTGTAGCAGACAACCATAACAAATGGGAAAATGGCCCCAGTTTAAGAAGTCAATGGGAAGCCATGAGGGAAACTCAAACATATTAAAAAAAAAGAGCTTCAGTGTGTGGTTTGGCCTCTTTGTATCCGCTGGGTATCAGGAATAATCCAGCAAGATAGATTGTTTTCTCTTCCTTTCTCTCAGTGCTACTGTTTCAAAACAGAGACTTTGGCAAAACCACCAAGGCCTCAGGAAAATTCTTCCAACTTTGCTCTTAATAATCTAAAAGTGTTTTGTCTATTCAGACTGTATATACATCCAGTTAATATAGAAGTATGTAAACATGCTCCCACACATTAAGGTAGAAATGTACAATTCCAAACACTTTGCAGCTCATTTTTTTTCTTTTAGACTCTACATATTCCATGACAGGGGCTATTTTTTCCTCCATATCTTAAAATTCTGGCCTCGTGATGTGGTTTCTATCTTATTCTATTTCTTTCTGTCTTTCTTCCTCATCCACTAATCCTCTTATACCAACCCCTAGCCTGTCCCATATCACCCATTACTTTCTCATTCCCTTGTCATCTCTCTGTCTGTGGTTTGGTGTATGTATACTCTCTCACACAGTGACGTTACAACCGCTTCTGCTGTCCTGACAGGGGTCATGGTGCTGGATGTT
Organism: Polydactylus sextarius; assembly: GCA_016801845.1. NCBI lineage: Eukaryota > Metazoa > Chordata > Actinopteri > Polynemidae > Polydactylus > Polydactylus sextarius. The sequence continues at coordinate 15,650,689 of CM028922.1, read as the reverse complement.
AGTATGTATTGAGTGGCAGTAATCTTCAGCCACTGTACTAATAAACACAGGCTGCTGAACACTAACAAAACATATGTTACCTTATTGTTGTATTGCACACAAGTCCAGTATTCAACAACATGTCAGTTCATTTTAAGGACATTTCATTGAGGCCAAGTTGTTTTGTTTGAAAACGGGCAAATAAATTCTTTTAGGTTCTAATTTTTTTTTAAGGTTTTATATTAGAAAAAGGAAAAAGAAAAACACTTCCCTTGTCACTTCTGTATGTGTGTATACATTTTGCTAGAAAATGTATATGTGTGTGATGATGTTATGTTTTAGGAACATGAAGACCATTAACAGCCTGATGGATGTGAATGAACTTTAGAAATATATCAGATTAAAACAAGCTACAGTTTGAAATCATATACAGGAGAGAGAAAGGAAGAGAACTCTGCAAAAGCAAACCATTCAAAATTAAACTGAATAACAAAGGCCTGTGTATCATGTAGGGGAGATCTGGGGAAAGTCTCCCAGGAAAGACTCTGTAGTGGAGGGAAATTAAATCAAATAAAGACCAGGTAGAGACAGAGGTTCTTAAGTTTAAGGACCAGGAGACTAACACAGGAAATAGTGCGGGGGCAGAAAGCAGGAGTCAGGAGCTTTGTGAGGATTTATCGGAAAAATGAATCTGTTGCATGCAGAAATGAGAAAAAGTAAAATAGTTGCTGTAGCTGACTTCCTCCGCTACAGAAAAAGCTACAGGGTGATTATCAGTGACAAAGACGCAGCACAGTTAATTGGCAATTGGGATAATTATAGATGATAAAAGAGAAGGGAATGAAATATACAATGAGCTTGTAAAATGTCTTTTTGGATCAAAATTTGACAATAAGGATAAAGAATCACAGATAATGGTTGAGGATGTTGTTGTGAGGTGAAGTTGAGCGTTGGGCTGGGAACACGGAGGCAACAAGAGGCACATGATTGTGCAGATGTGTTTGATTTTTGTGTCTGTGTTATGCTGATGTGAGCTCTGATCTGTTCAACCAGGAGCGTGCATTCCTGCTTTTGTTTTCAGAGGCATTAAAGCCAATTGGAGCAAACGTAAGCAGCTGAACTTGAGTCGACTGCAGGATCGCGTCTCCTAAAATGCTACAACTCGCTCCAATTAAATTTCCGACGCTCCAGCTCTGTTCCACTCAGCTGCTCTTCATGAAACAAAACCATGGGTTTATATATGGTAATTGACAGCGTCAGATGAGGGTGCTGTTCCTGTCCTAAACCTTCTTGTTCTTTTTCTTCTTTTTCTTTCTTTCTTTCTCTCTCTCTTTTTTTTTTTTTTTACCTCTTCCTAAGCCTGCACCTTCTCTGGCTTTTTCATGTCAATCGCCAGAATTTACAGGCTTCCTCTCTTTTTCTGCTCATTGTCACTTCTGTTTCTTTTCTTTAAGACTCGTAAATCTTGATTGTTCATCTCTTCATCCCTCTGTCCAATTACAGTCAACCTGTTTCTCCTCCTCTCGTCTGCTCCGCTGCCCTTTCTTCCTGCCATTTCTAAGCACTCGACTAGATTTTCATAGATTACTGATCATGACATTAACAGGGTTAGAAAATGGCTCTGCACTCAATATCACCCGTGATTCAAAAAGTGCAATTCCATCCTCCTCTTTCTCATAATATAAAAAAGATCACCTGTAAATTAAAGTGAGGGTTCATTGTGTTTTCTTTCTTTCTCTCTCTCTTTATGTTTCCTTGTGTCTCTATCTCTCTTTATCACTCTAATTACCCACCCAGAGGTAGTAAATACACCGACTGACTGTATTATTATCTTGTCTTTCTCTGTTTGCTCTGCTTTCGTAGAGCTGACATGCAGTAAAACACTAAATATCTTTGCATTGCAAAGATATTGTGTGTGTGTGTGTGTGTGTGTGTGTGTGTGTGTGTGTGTTGCTGCTCGCGGGTGTTTTTATTGTTTGCTTCATATTAATTTGTCAGTGTGTTTTTGTGGTTGTGCATACACATTCTTGTTTGTCTGTCCTGTCTGATTCTTCTGCAATTGAGTGTGTGTGCGTGTGTGTGTGTGTGTGTGTAACAGTGTCAGTGGCTGTCACTGTGTGTTCTGTGTCTGTGCCAGAAAGGTAAAGGCCTGTTCCCTCTTGATTAGTGTCCAGTGAAATAGAAATTTCTGGGCTGTCTCTGCCTTTTAAGACTGTAAGACTTTTGTAAATGTGTGTGTGTGTGTGTGTGTGTGTGTGTGTGTGTGTGTGTGTGTGTGTGTGTGTGTGTGTGTGAGGGGGGTGGGTTGGGGCATTTTGACCATAAAGTATTCCTCCTGGCTCAGTGTACTGCTATGAGGTTGAGCAGTTTGCTCCATTGACGTCAAGCGACTGAGGAATGGTCAGATACCCATGAAAACACGTTCATCGGCCATTTCTTTGTGTGTGTGTGTGTGTGTGTGTGTGTGTGTGTGTGTGTGTGTGTGGCTGCAAAAGACGCTGAAATGTTGAATACGAGCTAAAACTGTTCACTCCTGCTGATCCTTCCAGCCAGCCCTGTCACATCCATTCACTTTAATGCCTTCAAAACTAAAACTAGAACCAAAACGTCAGAAAGCACAGATGCGGAAGCTGTTTAGTTGTACAAACACTTCCCTCAGCATTACACACACATTGTTATATGAGTGCGTACGCACACTTCAATAAATCTGAGAGAATGCAATAATCCAGGAGACTGTTTTCTTCTCCGGTTTCATCTGCACAAACTACAATTTTTGTTAGTGGCCCAAAAAAAAAAAAAAAGACATTCTATTCCATTATCTTCTATACTTACCTTCTATGAGAGCCTGTTTAAATGTGCTGCTATCTGAAAAAAAAAAAACATGATGCTAATGATAATTTGAAGTGCTGCAACAGAGTAATTAGAATAATAATAAACTAACACGAGTAGAGATGTACATACAGTCTCATGATATTATCCCACTTGTTTTACAAAGGAACAGCTGAGAACAGAATTAAAGATGGCACACAATCCCTGTACTTTGTCCCAATGTGTGTGCGACATCGGTGTCATTGTTCACACAATGTTGACACATTGTTTACTTGTTTGTGGACTTGATGGGTATTTGGGGGATTAATAGGAGCAAGTTAGGGCCTAATCATCCTAAACAGCCAAGACAATATATCCCTGTGAACTTATGCACAGGTTGAACTGAACTCTGGAGGAGGTGGCAGTATTGTTGATGCCGTGACAATGTTAATGGCGCATCGTATTTTTAGAGTGACTCAGTGGCGAACAGGTTGTCGATAGTTAACTGGCCAAGCTTTAATGTCAATCAGTAATATGGAAAACTAAGTGAAAACTGGGTTGAGGTCTGATGTAGTGGAAACGTGACCTTTAACAACCTCGTCTCATGAAACTATGTAGATATTTAAGACCAGGGTGACTGAATCAAGTATAGATTGACACGTTATCATTCTAAAATTTTTAAATTCCAATGCAGCCACTAACCAGCAAATTTTAAATAAAAAGAGAAATGTGATCCACTCATGGATATTGCAATTTTGGAAATGGAATAGAATTTTCACAGTGCAGTTTTATTAAGATTTCCTTCATATGCAAAACTGCTCAGAAAATGAGTTAATAAACTGTTATGAGTGGGGGCTTTTGTGGGTGACATGATAAAGTGCGATATAACAAAGAGGCAGGGTGTGTTCCTCTGTTGAAAGCAAGAGCGTACAAAGTAACATATGTGAGCGCAGGTAAGGAAAGTCACACTGCTGTAACTGTTTTGTTTTGTGTTTTAATCTAGTTTAATCTTTGTTGTGAAGCACTTTCTTGCCTGACAGTTATGATAAAAACAATAATAAACTTAAACTGATGTACATAAGAGAATAGAGAGCAGGAAGAGGGAATGTGCATGTAGAAATCAGCATTCATATGTGTGTTCACGCTTCTCTGTAACAGTGTACACGCTCACTGTGAGTCTCTTCCACATGTATTCTTATATTTGTGTATAATGAACTAGAGTCAAACATAATTTCACGCTTAAGTTAAAGTGACGTCTCCATTTAGGCTATTGAAGTCATTTTTCTTTGATGCACCAAACTAATTTGCACTTGCAAAGGAATTGTTTCTTACTCACTCACTGACTTATTAAACTGATGATAATGTACAGGCAGGCTAGGGACCCTATATATGTATTTTGTTGATTCTATGGAAAATGAAGAAATTTTGTAGAATCCCTGAGCCCAAGAATGTGTCAATGAAAAGTCCATTGTTGAGTCAAAGTTAGTGTCCTTAAAAACAACACCAAGGTAGCATTACCGATAATGATAATGTGTGTTTCAATCCAATAACAACTACAGTAATAACAGATAAGCTACCTTCCATTATTAGGTGGCATTCTTTGTTGCTGCAATAAAATGTAGCAATATCAAAAAGTTCTTTGACGTCAGAACTGGATTGTGAGTCATTTTCATTTGCTTGTGAGCAGCACAAATATGGTGCATTAATCCTGGAGGAAATGTATTGCAGCTGTTTCTTCCTTTTAAAAGTGTCTGACCATTGCAACTAGTGCAACAGTGACTTTCCAAATTAAAGGACGAATGACATTGTCTGTGCCCTCTAGCGCAACACATAGAAGGATGAAAACCCACTTACCTGTTCCTTCTAAAGCCATTATTGCTGTCTGGGTATTAAAATTAATTTATTACATTATTGGATTAGATCCTCTTCTTAGTTTCTCTGATAAATGTGGTTAAGGTTCAGTTATAGTCTTGCATATACTTACAGAAACAAACCAGAATCTGTATAAATCCAAAGTCTCGTTCAACCATCTTTTATTCCATTGGGCAAGATTCCGAACCCCGAATAATAAGTGTGAATGTGATTGGCACAATGTATAGATACGAGTGTACAGTGCTTTAAGCGGTAATGAGAAGACTAGAAAAGCACTATATAAGTAGTGCTTAAGTATGTAGTCTATGGCTCATTAGATTGGTACTTCTCCTTGGAAGGACAGTCAGTCTCAGATTTTAAATTTCATTGTGGTTGTTGTGGTATTAGTGCTAGTATTTGTAATAAGTGTTCAGAACACAACTATAATTAAAAGTAACAATGGATGATGTTTTAAGTTTGAAATAGTCGTAGGAACAGTAGCTGGTTTTACTGGTACTAGTAATATATATAGTTATAGTACTAGTACTAGTAGAAAAACAGAGATTTTAATGGTAATGCTAAAAGCTGAGCTGTAGCAGTGTCTGCGCAGGAGAAGTACTGTAGTGTATAAACTACATTTGTCTCACATAAACAGGAGAAGCCAGTTGTAACACATAGCTGCAGCACTGCTGTCTTCTTGGAGATGTCTCAATTATACCAGCTTGTTGGTCCACTCTCTGGGGACCAGGCAGCTGTGAGCCTGGACTGTGGCTAAATGGGATGGTCCCACAGGACAGATATACTCATAGAACACAACAGCTTGGAAAAAGATGGGAGGGGCAGGGAGTAGGAGCAGGGACAGGAAAAATGAGATGGAAATAAGAGAAAAACAAATGTAAAGCTACAACAGAAGGTAAGAGTGTGGTTAATTTGACAGATGAAAAGGTTTGGGGGCCCACACTAAAAAATGGATGAAGCAATTCCTTTATGAAGTTCTCTGCTACTAAAGCATATAAATAATGATAATAATAATAATGAATATCCTGTACCAGTAATGTTTCATTAAAAGAGGCAGTTCTTGGATGCAGGATATAAAAGAAAGCTTTATAGGAGAGGATATGGGAAGTAGGACATCCACTTGTGTTCAGGATAAACAAATACTGCTTTCTGGATGTTCAAACACACAGACGCACTGACACATGCATGCTGACATGCACATGCAGACACACATGTTGCGGTGGGCGGATGAAAGGAGTCTCACACAAACATAGCTCCTGTGTCGACTGAGTCGCTCTTGTTGTGGAAAAACACTGAGATGTTGGTCTTGGCTGGACAAGAATGTGGGCTGCATTGGTTTGTGTGTGTGTGTGTGTGTGTGTGTGTGTGTGTGTGTTCAAGTTTATTAGTTATTTGTGCAGGATTCACTTTGAATGCGCACACATACAGACAAACACATAAAGAAACAAGTAAAACATGCTCTTAACAAGTCTAATTATTGTTTTACGGTGTGAACCTGGCTGATTTTAGTACATATGGAATTTTACATGCAATGACCTGTGTGTGTGTGTGTGTGTGTGTGTGTGTGTGTGTGCGGGCGCGTGCGCACACGTGGCTCTTCCTCTTTCCATCATTTCCTTTACTTTGTTCAGTCTTTTTATCACATAATGCGAGGCAACGATTCGTGTCATCGGCCTAAACTTTGTTTATTAATTTCAGGATTTATGATTGCGTTTTGTGTGAGCCACAGACTGAAAAATGCACAACCTTGAATTGGTTTCATTCCTTGTGGATTTCATATTGCAAATGCCAGTGTGTTCCAGAAGCACAGTCTTCATCCTTCATTCTAATTTAAATAGATCAAGTTAAAAGAGAACAAATTACCAAAAAGTAATTGGCTTTGAGCAAGTACCAAAACAACTGCTCCTCCAGTATCACACGATAGAATCATAGTATGATACAGTGGATAATAAATCATAGGTGTACAATGTAAATAGCGTGCATTCTTCTAGCATGATAAATTCAGCTCATTATTCTGATGCTGAACAGCAACAGCACATGCTTTTGTCTCCATAACTGTAAGTGTTTGTCACTAATCAAAGGTGTGAAACTAGGCTTTGATTCAGAGTCTGCATCTGATGACGATGCTGGAGGAGCAGGAGAAACACAAGTGACAAATGGGGAAAAAAAAAGTATTTCCTATCATATCATACTTCTGATAAATCATTTGACTTTGTGGTCGCATGATTAATTTGAATGGTTCCACATTTGTTTATTTATTATTTATATTTTTATACTTCATCTGCATGTGCAGAGGGATACAGCATGTTTCTTCCTTTAGCTAACAGGTGTATGTATGTAACTTATGCATGTGTATGTGAGAGTATGTGCATGTATTAGACTGTAGATGTGTGAGGAAGTGAACTTCACTATGTCAGAAAACTGAGAAGAGAAAAGAAATCATTTTAGATGTTCTATCAGCATCTCTCAGGGGAGGGGGGTTATTGTGTGCTAATCAGAAAGAAAGATGAAATCATCAAAGCAATACTACAGTCTGGTGAGTCTGCCTGCGTCTCCATGCTCCGCTTTTCTCATTTCTCTTTCACCCTCCCTCTGCGTTCTCTCTGTATTCCCATCTTATTCATCTCTTCCCCAATTCTGTCTGTTTTACACTCTCTTCATTTTCATCCCCCGACTGTACTCTCCCTGTTTCTTTTCGTTCTGTATCACTGATGGATCTTACTGTTTGCCCTGTTACTTCTGTCTAACATCTCAAGTAAAGTAGTTTCCTTCAGATGACTCTTTTTACATTTACGTCATTTATGAAAATTCAAGAGACACAAGAGAAAAACAGCCTGTTGCCTTGTTGACATTGCTGAGAGTATGACAAGAAATTGTGAAACAACAGGACTGGTTGTCCTCGTTGGATTCTGGATTTCCATGCTCTGTGTTCATGCTCATGTCTGACTTCTCTCTGTTACAACTGGTGATAAAATACAGCTGGTGTTTGTGTGTCTCACTGTGGGTTTTGTCTGACAGAATCTTTAAATTGTCTCCTCTCCCTCCACCCCGCCTTGTGTCTGTCCCCTTCTAATCTGTCTCATAGTCGCAGTCGTATTCTGTTTTTATAACTGAAGCATTAAATTGAAAAACGCTGTCTTGCCTCTACAGCCGTGCCATATTATCTTTGTAAAGCTTATTAAGAAATAATTAACCTAATTCACTTTTTGCATTAGGCAGAGTTTCCCAGTGGTATTTTATACGGCTGACTTTCAATGAAAAGAGTGATAGTTGACAGTGTGAAAATGCTTTTGGGAAATGAAGACCGAATTAATAATAATACTGCACTGTTGTGCTGGGCATTCAACTCATTACTACAGAGTTATTCAAGACTATCACTAGTTTATTGAAATGAAAACCAAAGACAAAGATTGGGCAGTTTGTTTCACTAACTGTAGTGGTTTTCATGTGTGTGTTTAACATTTTAATGACCGTTAATAATGTTTTGTTCTTTGTATTGAACCAATGTACTGAAGAAACTAAAGTCCTGCTATGATTTATTTTTCTGGTTCATCATTTCTCTAATATTTTCCCAGCAAATGTACTGGAAATAACTGCGCAATGAACTGTGTGGATATATGATTCCCTTTACATTCCTGTGTGTTCAGTTGACATGTTGCGCACTATTGTGACTCAAAGATGCTCAGAGTTACAGCTGCGGTTGATGGGAAAGCATTTCCTGGAGACATGTCGATTAAACCCTCCTTTCATTTTGCTATAAATAACAGCAAAATTTTTTCCAGGAAACTTTTCAGAACTTATTAGAAAATTACATAGCAATTACCCATAAAATAAGTTGTTATCCATTTCCCCGAGGGCTTGTTATTGTGCAAATATAGAAGAAGCAAATTGTAGGTGTTTGCAAATGCCAAAAAAGACGAAAATGGAATAATAGTATAAAACATAGTGGCACCTCTTTTGAGTGGTTTATGGGAGTTTTCTAAGTTACTGAAGTGAGCATTAAGTCCATGGATATATGCATTTAATAACAGAATCTAAGCAAGATCACATGTTTTGCAGAAATATCAATCATGTGAGACTCACTATTGCACATTAGAGTCCTCGGTAATACTACAGAACGATGCACCTTCCATTAAGCTGTAAAACAAAATAACATATAATAAAAAACATGAAAAGGAAACAGCAGGGAAACGTTTTATCTCACTACGAATCCTCTTGAGGGTGTTTAAGTGCAACATTAAAAACATCAGGGTGCAGGCAGATAGATGACAAAAAAATCTGATAGTATGTTTCAGCTGCAGTCACTGACAAAAGGTGAAATGTTGTGCCATTTATCTAATAGGACAAAACATGCTTCCGCTGCTTCTCCAAGCAGCCCTTCATTTCCTTCTGTCCATCTTAGCTCTCTGTTGATAATGATCTTGGCAGGCCACAATGAATAATGTACACTTACCGTAATGGTCGGAGGAGGTTCAGAGAACACACACACACACACGCACATACACGACACACACATGTCGGCGCCATGCATGCACACATTCATAAGAACACAGAGAGGCATGCAGTTATATGCTCCGACATACACGCGTACAGTACATGTGCACGTATGCAAACGATCACATTTATAGGCACACACGCTTTCTCAAACACACCAGAATGCACGGGCACACACGCACACACATGTGTCAGTATATGCACACTCCGCGCAGATGGGGCTAATTCCCTTATTTCTTAATGATGGGCATCAGAGGGTAGGGATTGTAAATTATTAAAGCATAGAGCAATTAGATACATAACACTCCCAAGGAGACACTCAGTCACTCATACAGTACACACACACACACACATAACTGAGAATGAACACACACATTATGTAAGCTATATTCAAACAGATACAGAGGAACATGTGTATAACTGCGTAACTATCACACAACTCAAATGTGCAGCAGTGTGTTATCACAGTTCTCTGTGGGAGCTCCACATTAAAGCTAATTACAGGTGGGTGTGTGATTCATTTGCAGCTGAATGAAAGGATTCAACTTAAAACACATCTTTGAAATATGATAACTTTGAAAATGAATATGTCCCAAATACCACTGAAAGGTGTCTTGATTTTTATGTCTTTGGTGTTTGTGTATATTACTCTTTATAGATACGTGATATATGTGTTGAGCCCAAACAGCTTTAATTATAATGCTAATTAATGTTAGCACACAGACACAATGAAACTATCACTGATATAAGAAGTAAAAACACATGCTTTCGAAATATTTCTTAATAATCAGTAATGAAGTGTGGAAGTTTGATATGAAGCTGAAATCTCACACTTCTGTCTGCAGATAACTCCTGCTTTGTCGTCAGAGTCTCGATCCTGTGACCTCCAGGTTAATGACAGGTCAACAACAAACACCTCTACTATCAAATACCCTGTTTAGAAACTGTGTTAGCAGAACTTATTAGATCTAAAGACTAGTGACAAAATTCAGTGTCAGTGGTCTGAGTTGTTTCCACGCTCAGGACACATTTCCTTGGAGACATCTCCTGTCCATTGCAGTTAAGAAAAAAAATGAATTATTCATTTGAGGTTTCTACATGATAACAGTTTTTCATATCTTCAGATATCCTTTGGATATAAGAGGACAGATGGGTGCCTATTATAAAATTCATGCAATGTCAAGGGCAATGTGTACAGCTTCAGAAACACATGTGAGACTCAGGCTGATGTAGAACCTCACTTAACCTTGTGTCCTTAGAGGTGAGATGTATTACAGGCTTTTGAGAGTGAATTCAGATACAAAGCTTAGCTATTACATTGAGATGAATGGCCTTGTGCATGAATGAAATATCATTTATTTGATTACATACTGGTGTCACAGGCAGAAGTCAGCGCAGTAATCTGATGCAGGATGTCATTATTCATTTGATCTTTGGTGTAATGACTATTCAGTCTTGGTGTGAACATTGCAATTGTTCATTGTGTTGAAAGTAGCTTCTATTTACTCTAATTGTAATATAGATGAGGTGACATAAACTCACATTGAATACCCCAAACATGTACCTATGTCCCAATAAGCACTTCTGGTTTTCTCTCTTTGCTGGGACACACAATGTATCCAAATTCTTTAGAGTAAATGATACATCCATGGTTGCACACCATCCTGCCACCAGCTCCCTAGTGTCAGATGATTCAAAGCGCTGGCTTAGACTTGCAACCTTTCTGTAAAGCATCAAAGCACTACTGTACTGTCTATGTACACTAGTGTTTCTCTTTTTTGCAGCTAAGGTGCCATTGCTTCACCTCTCCGGGGGTGGAGGGGGTGGGGGCAGATCCCACCTGCTTCAGTGAGACAGTCACTCACTGTCTTACCTCATGAATAGAAAATGTATCTCTTGAAGAATCGCTTCACGTTTCTCTCACTCACCATCCATTACTCACTGCACCTGACCTTGCCTTTTCCTTAAAACACAAAACTATTTCATTTCCCCACTGCTCTTGTGTCTTACACTCATTTCAACTCACCTGTCTACATTAAGTTTCTCTGTTAAATGTACAGCGTGTAAACCATGTGATGACAACTTAAAATAAAAATGCATACATGCAGTCAACGTGAGTTTTACTATATCTTACGTGCATATGCAAACATTGTTGAACATCAATAAGCCAAAGTAATAAAAGAGTTGCATTTTCAATAGCCATGGTTAATTAGCTTATTGTTTTTTGTTTTTCCTTCCCCTCATAAACAGAGGTTAATGTGATAACAGAATACAGTGACACAATATGTGTCAATGACTGTTAAATGACTGCTGAACGTAATCCATTGAATTTATTGTGTGTGTGTCAGTGTTGAAACCCTTGGTGTTGCAGACATGCTTATGTGCATACGTGTGTGTGTGTGTGTGTGTGTGTGTGTGTGTGTGTGTGTGTGTTCTTAGGCAAGCAATGATAAATGCGTAGCAACATCTGACTACCCATAAAACCCACATGAAAATTGATCTGTATATAATCTGACTGGGGAATTTCCCGTGGCAGTATCAAAACCAGTCATTTACCCTTCACACTGTGGTTATATGATGTGCTCACACACACACACACACGCACACACACACACACATAAACACACAGGATGAAGCTAGTCGTTCTGATGGTAGCCTTGCTGATGTGTGCTTTTTGGTTTTTGGGTCACATTCAAGGCTGAAGTGTTTCTCCTCGATGCTGTTGACTGTTTATAAATGGGATGTGTTCATACGTCTGCACAACTAAAGATATGGGTGCCGCCTTTGCTCTCGCCACACGAACGTCAAACCACAAGCCATAGGCCAGAAACAGAGAGAGTCTTACGCTTAAGATTCTATTCTATTCCATCCTGTCCCATGGTTGTGCACATGGATAATGAGATTTTTAATATTGTTGTATCTTGTTGAATTACGTAAAGTCCATTCCTCTGAACAGATTTAAAAAAAAGAGGGTAAACCTTGTGTTTATACAGCCAGATCACACTTTTTTTTGATATGAATAAGGCATGAATAATGGCATGAATATATGAATAAGGCATTTGTGGAACATGGGTAAATTATAGTTTCTGCCAATTGACTGCACGTGTGACATTTAGGAGTGTAATCATAATGGTGGGTGATGTTCAACCTGTGGGAAACATTTTATCTCAAGACGATGTAACAAAGTAACAAAGCTTTACTGAAATTAAAACCAGTAATGCTGCAGTGTCTGCTGCACGTGAAAAAAGTGAGCTAGTGTGGAAGTGGTAATTAAAAATGTCAAATGTATCTTAAACCATGTTGAGCAGCACAAGAAGTGAACGGCAACACAAACACAGAAGTTTCACAATCTCACACAGCACTAACCGGTTGAGTACAAAGAGAGGCAGAGGTAAAGTGAGAGTTAAGCAGCTAATGGTCTGTGAGGTCTAAACAATGAAAGAGACATACACTGCACTGATGCAGTGAAGCAACACCAGACACATAAGTTGTCACATCTCAGTGTGATGCCAAAATAGGAAAAACTCCAGATAAAAAAGATAAATCTTAGACATAAAACCCCACAAAGAAGTCAACATCTAAGCACAGCAACTGATCTTTTAATATTATGAAGTACTTTTTATATGTATCAAATAATATTGTTATCATATTATTATTATCATTTTTATTATTACTGCAGAAGTTCCCTGGTATATTATCTGACATCAGTACAGTCCACACCTGCTGTGTTCTCCCCTTCTAATCTGCTTTGGAGATTGAAGTTAACTACAACTGGTTCATCACATGATCTCACAGGCTACACCATCAGAGATGCTGTGCACAGAAATCACAAACCACTGTGTGCGTGTGTGTGTGTGTGTGTGTGTAAAATCAATGTCATCATAGTAAGTTATTGATCTCCAGATCTCTCCCTCCTACTTTCTGTTTGCCTCTCTCTTAGATCCATCTTCCCTCTCTCTTACCTTTGTCTTCTATCATATTTTCCATTTTATCCAACCCCTTACCCCCCCACCCCCACCCCCACCCCTCACCCCATCCCCCCCTCCCTGTCCCTGTCTATCGCTAAAGTGATTTAGTATCATGTGATTAATGACAGCCATTAGAAGCTTCAATATCTATGTGTCTGAGAGTTCACCAGATACGGCCCATGTAGCATCTGGCCATCCGTGTGTGTGTGTGTGTGTGTGTGTGTGTGTACGGTGTCTATGAGCGTGTAAAGCAGAGAAGCACAGAAACACACATAATGTGCTTTTTTTTTCCACTGGGTAATTTGTGCACGGCTCACACAACACATTCATACACATGCATGCCAGGGAGTTTATTAAAAATGTAATTACGGTTCAGACACCTTGAAATGGTGCCACAGTATTTTGTTTACTGTCATCATCTTCAAATAATGAGCAAAGCTGAAAATATATACTTTGAATTTCTCAGACAACAAGGCCTTTGAATAATGAACCTGTTTCTTTTTTAATGGACGAAAAGAAAATAAGTGTGTTTAATCTGATAATGATGGTTGAAACCACTTTACTTAAGCTAACATAATGTCGTTATCAGTCTGAATTTCTTAGCAACCTATTGACATTTAGCAGAAAATATTTGGATGTAATATTTTGTTGTTATTTTTACAGATATTGTTAGCGATTGTGTTTATTTGCCTTATGAAACTGAGGCTGTCCCACTTCGCCGCATGATACATTTAAGAGTTTAAGTTTTAAATTGTTACTTTAAAGATCAAATCGTAAGCCTTCGTGAACTTTCAGGAAAATAAGCCAAATATAAACTGAAATATCTGCGTTACGCCTGAGAACAAAAGAAAATCACTCAGTCAACTTCACAGCGACTGTGGAGTGTTGTAACTGCGTTTTAACCTCGCAGGCTGTTGTTTGTACATCATAAAGAGCAGTTTTGTCCTCTGTGTGTGTCTGATAAGAGGATTTGAGAGGTTTAAGGGAACAATACTTTTCACTGTACTATAAGCCCCATATTTACTGTTCACTTTTTACCTTCATCCCCACTTTGCCATGTTGTTTTTATTCATTTATTTGTCTGGGACTATTCAGATAGGTTGTTGATTCTATGCAATACGCAATAATATGGTTAAATGTTTAATGGGTGTTTAAACAGAGGCATTTAGTAATAACTATGTATGTGCTTTAACCTGCTTAATTTCATTTTAAAGGTCAAAGATTTGAATATACACTCTCTCTACAATCTACAATCTGTAGTAAACAGCAGCCCACGCTCAGATGAGATAGGTAGGCCTTTGATTTATGCCAAGTCTCCTTTAAGATTTCTGTTTTCACATCTCTGAGCTGCAGAGTGCTCTTAAAGATGACACGGCCTTGTCAGGAAATTACATCCTAATCACATAATCAGCATTGCCATCCAAGACCAAAAAAAAAAAAAAAAATTTTATTGACTTCGCATGAGGTTTCCCCCCACGGTGCATCAGAGGAACATCTTCATCCCATGACAGCACATCACTCTACTGCTCCTCCTTTTTCCTCCCTCGCTCCTTGTCTAATTTTACCTCTGATTCAGTCTGTAATTGAATATTCCATCTGTTGCATGAACCAATATCCATTCTCTATGTTTTTTTATTCACAGGGGCGATGAGGTAATGTACCGGGCACTTAGCGGGGAAGAATAAGCCCTATCAGAGTTTTCTGCGCGCCCACTTTCCTTCAGACTGCTTCATCTCTCTTCTAGTGTAGTTACTTTCCTGCAAGAGTACATCTCCAAAGCCCTTAAAAAAAAATCTCAGTGGAGGATTTTATATTTAGGAAGGAAAAGCAATAAAAAAGAAGAAATTTTCCAGCACAGAAAAGGTTAGCCTCTTATTCAAAAGCAAGATGTGTCATGCCAATGGAAAAGTTGGTATCTTTATTTCTGTTTTTGAAATTAGCAAAATGTTAAATTCCACTGGAGCTAGTCATCCACTTCTCCCTCACCCTAAACCTAATAATAAGACTATATTATTATTATTATTATTATTATTATCATGATTATTAACATAGAAATGAATTGGTGCGAATGTTCAAGGTTGACGTTTTGTAGAATGATGTGTGTATATGGCGTCTTAGTTCAAAATGAGAGACATCTTCATGCAACATCATACAAAGACATTTTACTTTCAGCTTTTTCCATCCCAACTCTCAAAAATAGGTAAAATTTGCAATTAAGCCCCTTATTAGCCTCCATGTCTCTCTTTTCATTTTTCATCTCGTTCCCTCTCTCTTGTGGAGAGGTTGCGCACCCTCTGGTCCCCCTGTCTCTCTCTTTCTCCCCTTCTATGTTGATCTCTCCCTCTCTGGCTACGGGCTGTCACCTCGCGTTTAGTGTGAGGAGTGATGGAGACGGGGAAAAAAAAGTGAAAGGGAATCAGGGGAGTAGAGGAAGGTATGCATGAGGAAAACCATGAGAACAGTATGGTAGCTTTGTGTGGCATTTAAGATGGGATTTGGTGTTTAAGAGGTCCACAAAAAAGAGGTGATGTATACATTTGTGTGAATGTGAATTCAGTCTTCAGTGCGTCTGGGCCAACATTTTGTGTCTTTGAGTTTGTTTGTCTGCAAAACTGTGTGTGCGTGCGTGTGTGTGAGTGGGGACGCACCCTCAAAGAGCCGTCCATAGCGGGGGGTCATTCACGATTTCATCACCCAAGCGCTGCATAAAGCTCTCTCAAACACTTCTCCTTTTCTCTCTGCTCCTCTGTGCTTCGTTCCCATGCTCCCTTTCTTTTTTTTTCCTACAGCTTTCTTCTCACTGTTTTTCCTCTGCCCTCTCTGCTATTTTACCATCCTCCCATTTTTCCTCTTTCTCTCATGTGAGGATTTGAAACCGTGCACATTCGCTCTTATCTGCTTCTGGTCTTGTCCTGTATCTTCATTCTCAATCTTTTTTTTTTTTTTTTTTTTGCCTTTTTTTCTCTCGCTCTCAGCTCTTGTGTGTAAAATGTTTCATCTTGTTCGGTCCTTACCTTTAGTTTCTGGCTCCTTTCTGTCTTCACTTCCTCTCATCCTGTCTCCTCTGTCTCCTCTGCTCTGCCTCACTCTCTGTTTTACTTTACCTCCCTCTTCTTTTCTCTCTGTCTCTCCTTCTGTGAAATGATGCAGCAGCATAAATTATATTTTTGGGAACATATATTTAAAATCAGCATAGTTCTCAGAAATACATTGACAACCATCTAGAAGCAGTGCAGATGAAATATGTTCTATAATGTTACTATTCTAGACATCAAGACCTGGTTATGAGTAATCAAGAGGCAAATGCAAGCTGGCATTCAGTGACTCACTTGAGTGTGACCAACAGTTAATCATTATGTATAATTTTCATGGAGCCTGCTGCCGTGCAGCTGATGTCCAGTTACAACTGAGGCAGCATCAGGAATAAATAGCCAGTGTGTGCAGTTTGAGCTGATGTCAATCATAGCTAATCAGTGAAGTGAAGTAGCTGTGAGTGATCCAAGCTGCAGATGTCACTGATGACACCGCCTGAAATTCTCACATTCATGTCTCTTAGCTGCTATTTCACTAATTATTTTAATGGGTTTATTATTTGATGCGCAAACACTGAACGAGCCGTGTGCAGTTCCTTGGTGCTGTGAAGGCGCAGTACACACCACATCTCTTTAACTGAATGTTGCAGATGGACAGTTCAATTTTTGCTGCCATCACAGAACTAGGAGGGATTCAGTCAACCAAAATGGAAATTCATTCATTCATTCATTCATTCATTCTACAGACAGTTTTGAATGAAATATATTGGAAAAATTCACCTCTTAACCTCCCTGCAGAGCAGACTTCTTACTTAAGGTTGAAGAATTTAAATTAAGGGAATTCAAAACTGCACTCAAATATTTTATCTGATTGGAAGGACACCTGCTTCTGGACTTCTGACCATCCAAAATGTTTCTGATGTGAAATTTCCATTTTATTTTTTGAGTCCACATTCACAAAAAAATAAACTTAAAACTACAGACTCAAACCACCTCACATATTCAACATCAGGGCTACAGCACAACTTTCGCAAGAACAATAAATGGCGTAATTGATTCTTGAAAGTTTTATACAATTCATTAAGCTCATTTCTCCAGGAGGATTCTTGAATTGCATTTTTGTGTTTTAGATTTGATAACAGGTCAATCATATTAGCTGCACACACATTCTAAGATATCTCACTCTGAGTTCTGTCATCACAGATAAAGATGGGATGAGAAATGGTGACGGGCAGCGCAGCACATCAAAGAACACAATTTTGAGAAATATAGAGCTATCTTTTGTAAAAGATTAGATGTAAGAGTGGTGTGTGTGCATGTGTGTGTGTGTATGTGACACTTGGTTGTACAGATGATGGACTGGCTTCCTTCATCTCTCTGCAGTAAATGTAAACACACTCTCTCTTTTATACACACACACACACACACACCTCATTGGCATGCCTATATGTCTTTACGTGTCCAGTCAGATCCAAGAAGGCATTTAAAACACTAACAAGGCTTCTATTCACTTTGGCCTCATGCCAGCCTGTGACACACACACCCACCAACACACACACACACACACACACACACACACACACAGGTCACGGAGCTCCATAGACACATATATTATGCAGACAAAAATGAGCACATACGTGAATGAACACACTTGTGTGCACACCCATGGCTCTATGTGCACTGTTCTACAATTACACAGGAATATTTTGATAGAAAATTCCCTCACACCCCAGGTGACTGACCCCCTGGTGTTGAAAAAACACACACATCCCTCACTCACTCGCGCACACACACACACCCGTTTCTGTCAGCCAGATGAAATTGCCCTTCAAAGTAACCGCACAATCAACAGCTGCACAGTTCAGACCAAAGAACTCTCAGATTGTTTGTGTGTAACCTGGAAGTGTGGTGTGTTACTGTGTATCTGTGCGTCGCCGTGTGTGTGTGTGCGTGTGCGTGTGTGTGTCTGCAGACGGGAGAGAAAAGAAGCTTTCACAAGTAACGTGGAACACTGCCTCACATTCCATTCATGTCCGACCAACATGTATCCTGCCCTTTTGTCCTCTGGCACACACACCCACACACACACACTTAAGTATTGACTCATAGGTTTTCTTTTCTTTTTTCCTTTTTGATTGTAAATCATTTTTTAATAATTATTATTATCCTTCTCAAACAATCATCATGTGATCCATGTGATCCACTTGGTTTGAATTCTTCTCCTCTTGCCAGGGTTTCTGGGTTCCTTCCATTCATTTTTGGCATATTTTTCACTGTCACATTAAAGCTGCAAAAGTACATTTCGAGCATCAGTCCCCTCTTCATTCATATGAACTTGAGAACAATGAGTTCTCCTCTTCATCATGTAGTTTCCATGTAATGAAGGGCAGACAAAGAGCAGCTCTCAAACTAGCAGAAGCACACTAATGTGTTTATAATGAAGAACAAGTGTATTATGACTAATGTCACAATGAATGAATTTCTAAGTGAATCATTACCGATGTCGGCTTTTAATACACACCTCTTTTATTTCCATTTCATGACAGTCTGTAAAGAAGAGGACTAAACATTCTATCTGGTCGTGAATGGGTGCACAAGCATCCAATCTTATTTTACATTTTGAATTTGAGTTACTGAATTTTATGTGAATGGCGAATTTGTTTTATTTATAGTTAAAATGCTGTTTTTTTGAAAATTTGATGTAAATTTGATTTTGTGTCTCTAAGGTTCATTTTGTTGATGCAAATCTCAGGCGGATGAGGTGGATTCTCTGCATGTCGGAGCGCCTTAGTAAGAAACTGGATGTGAAATAGAGAATGAATAAATGTTTTTCACAACTGTAGGCTATCATTTGTTTAGACTGAAAAAAACACGGGTTTCCTGTGTGAAACCAGACAGGAGGTTGTGATGTTATGACAAGTGATCTGCAAAACCTGTGGCCTTGGTTGGGTCTGCCCATGGCCTTGTCCAGTCTGCTACTGTGTGGCTAAATGATTGAACGTACTGTATATTTTTTGTGTGTGTGTGTGTGTGTGTGTGTGTGTGTGTTTGGGATATATGTATTCAAACCCTGTGTTTGTTAATGGTAGCAGGTAGTGTTTAGCCACAGGGGCGCTGAAACCATAAACCTCAATATTCCAAACAGGGTTCAGGTTCTGGGAAGCTGGTATACGTTTATATTGTTGTTGGCAAAGCACATGAGCAACAAACACACCAAAATAACAATCTAATGAAGGGTTGGTGTGATTAAAATACATGAGGACACATCCTACAGGATGTGATTGCTGGAATGTAATATTTCATGTGATGCTTTCGTAACAATGGTGAGACAGTATTAACTGTGCAGTGGGAAAAGCTTGAAGCTGACTGTCTCTCCTTAAATCTCCAAGGGCTTTTCATTTTTTTTTTTTTTTTTTTTCTTACAGCTAGCACCGGGGGTTTGGTACATTTGGTGTAGTGTGACAGATGTTGTCAAATCCAGGTGCGGTGTAGAGAAGCTGTCTCAGGTCTATCTCGAGAACAGTGATCTGGGCTTCACTTCAATCAGTCTTCAGCGAGATCCCCTGGGGTTCGAACCGAATGTGAAACCCTAACCCTGCCAGCATGTGAAGTTATATAAAATGAGTCAGTGGAGTCGTAATATTATATTACGTTGTCCATTATTATGCACAGTGGGAGAAAGTGGTCAAAAATAATCTGAATAAGAAGAATTTCCCTGTTGCAAAACTCGCTCTAAAGGTCTTTATTTTCTCCAAATAATATTATTTTTATATATATAAGAATGATAAACACCTAACACTTTTCAACAACTACAAACCTTTATCAGTGGTCAGGAAGTGTGAGGTAGGGATCCTTAGCAGCAGCATCCCATCTTCCTTTTATTCCTGTTTCCTGTCTCTATTTATTTTTTCACTCTCCTCTTTTTAATCTTGTCATTTCAACACTGATATCATTTTCCATCTAATCTGCTAATCGCATTAATTATTGCGCAGCCATTATGTAGTCCCAATTCAATCAATCAATAATCCAGCCTCTGATGTTGTTTCAGGTATTTTACTGCCGGTTGCTAATATTTCATACAAGAGAGTAAAAGACTATTGAGACTGAGTCAAATGGTGGCAGGTTTGAGGACGATTCCTCTTCGTTTCAATAAAATGTTGTCAGCAGAAAGCAGCTCACACAGGTTTGCATATCACCCTGAGGTTGGTTCTTATCTCTGAAGAACGCTGTGAACTCATCAGTTTGATGTGGAGTGGGTGTTAAACAGGCTTTTTGGAGCTGTTAACAGCAGAGAGCAGCTCACTGGGATTTTTCTTGTTCTCAGTAACTGATTTTAACAAATAAGCTTAATTTGTCGATTTTGTCAGTTTTAACCATTCAGGCTCGTGTCGTTTTGTATTTTTCTTTGTAGCTCCGCAGGAAATGATGTAACAGCAATGTCCAGTGAGGGCAGACTGTGTCATTTTTTTTTTATTTAATTATTTATGGGTTTTTTTTTTTTTTTTGGTTTGTTTGTGTGTTTTTTAATTGCGAGTACATCAACAAACCGGAGGATGCGCACAGACAGCTCATCCCACACACGAGCTCTAATGGGACATGTAGTTTGTGAGCATGTAAATGTGCTCAATGCTTCAAAAGGCAGCTGATGCACAGGCCATAATTCATTCAGCCAGACCACTTAGCCTTATTAGTCTACAACAAAAGATTAATATTTCAAAACCATAAACAACAAAACAAACAGAGAAGCCACCACGGCACCATAACTCAGACCCAGGCCACTTAACGTTATTGTAAACCAAATATTTAATATTTCAAACCATAAACTAAAACAAACAGACAAGCTCTTTGTCCAGTGAGAGTGCCATCCATCCTGTCCTCTCCCATCCCTCGAAACACTTGCTTCTTCTCCAAACCCCCACCCCCGTGTCTTCTTGCTACACATGGATAACACGTGTACAGTATGTATGTTGTACATTGTGTGCAGGTGTGTGTTTTTGTTTTATCGTGTTAGTCAATAGCTCTAAATAGAGCAGCTGTCAGTCTGACAAAAAGAGAGACAGGGATTAAGAAAACCGAGAGGGCGTCAGAAGAAAGGAGGAGGAAGAAGAGAACGAGAGACGGTGACAGTGAGGGAATGAGGCAGAAAATGAGGAGTGCAGAAGAAAGAAGGAGGCAGCAGATTACCAAAGTGGATGAAAGCAAGAGCGAGAAAAAAAGTTTGAAGGATTTACAAAGCACAGCAAACATGTGATGCAGGAGGCATGGAAAAATAAGGCAGGAAGACATAAGGTGGATATTGCATTTTAGAAATGAAACCATGGAAACCGTGGAAATACAGACAAACTGGATGGAAAAAAAAATGAATAACTAAGAAAACAAGGCTAGCTGTAATTGTCTAGGTCTGTTGTTGTTATTGCATCCAGGCTCCGGTGCAGGCCAGAGTCAGCTCAAGCATAACACGCCATCACTCACACACTAATGACTAGCTAGCTTAGTGTCCTGCTGTGTGTGTGTGTGTGCACTTGATTTTTAATCTATCTGCAGGGTCCAGCAGTTTTTTTCTGTCTGTATAATTTCCTCTTTTTTTTTTTTTTTTTTTTTTAACTGTATTTACAACAAACAACTCTGTAGAAATGAATGTTAATCAGTTTCATTGTGGGACTAAGTGAAAGAAAGCTCACGCTTACATTTAGATGCTAATTGGAACTGTTGTAAGGGATTAAGCTTTTGTCTCATGCAGTGTTACAGGAATTTTTTTTTTTTTTTTTCCACGACACTAATGAAATAATTGTAAAAAACCTTCAACTTTTTGTCACCTAGCACAGAGCATGCTGACCTTGTATAAAACTCCTCAGGCTGCGCCGCTCGACACTGTGGTTACGACTGATTTGATCTAATCTTATCTAATTTGATAACTAATACTCCGATTGACAGATTGGTATTGTCATTCTTATTTCTCTCCTAATTATTGTTGTCTTTATTGATTAGAGCCATCAATACACCATCTGACAGCTTTGTCTACAAGTCTTTTGTTTTGTAACCCAGGGTTACGCTGAGATTTTTATGGACTCAAATCAGTATCGACTGGACGATGAGGGGGATTTGGTTGAGATTATGTTTTATTTTCTGGATCCCATGCACTTCATTTTATTTGCAGATGGTACAGCAGCTTTAGGTTTGTGTATGTTCACCTCTTCTGCACACACACACACACACACACACATTTAATTTCATTGAATCCCTCGAGATCTCAGTTGTTGGTACCACTTGTCTAACCTTTATCTAAACCTGACCATAACCTTAACAAAAACATTAAGTCATGTCTTCACCTTCATTTTTTGTTTTTTTTACATTATGAGGACCTGCTTTTTGTCTCGATAAGGGATACAGGTCCCCATAACGGAGTGTGTATGCAGATTTCAGAAGTACAGAAGTCCCCACAATGTAGGAAAAACGTCTACAGACACACACACACACACTTATCTTATTTACCATTCGCTTCCTCGACTTAGTTTGACAGAATTCTACATAATTAGTTTGGCCAAGGCTGCTCTGCTGTTTTTAATGCCGCAAAATGATTTCACTGCATCAGCAAAGGGGCTCGGAATAGTTCATCCAACCACTCGATCTCTCAGACTCTCAACTCTCAACTGTGCACGCTGTGTGTGTAGATAATTGTGTGTGACTGCACTTGTGTTCACACTATTGTCCTTTAGCAATGAATGTGTACGCTGCTCCGTTTTGAACATGATGATGACTTATTGATCTGACGACAAATGAATTTGTCACCATGGAGTATCCCTCAGCCTGACGGATAGTGTGTGATGTGTTCCCTTCTTTGGTTCTCTCTGGTTAACTCTAACTTTCTGCTGCTCCTCCAGGCTCCAGTTTCTCTTTTCATCCCTCTGACTGTCTCACTCTTTCTCTGTAACTCTCCCTCTCTTTCTCTGCCTGTGATGTGGTCATGCTGAGATATCCGAGGGAAAGCAATCTGTCTTGTGTGATTTTGTGGTCAGAAGTTAAAGTTTCATATAGTGTTAGCCATTGTAGAAGTCCCCACATCTTGCGTCTATCCCACTTTTCTACTCTGTACCATGTAACCACTGTGGAAGGCCACCATATCCCGCAGCGATCCTCTGTGATTACTGCAGCTGTTTCCAAATGATTCCTCATGACGGTGAGGTAAGGAGGTAGCAGGATTGCATTAGCTGAAGCACTTTGAAAAATTAAGGTAATTACCATTTTAAAAATTGCTTAAATCTTTTCATTTTGTAGGCTTTTAGTGTGACTGATTTGCTGTATTTTCTTAATGTGCCTGGTCTTTTATGTGTGATCGTATTGCATCCTTTTATGTTAACTCCTGTTTTAATAACATGAAGTGCTTTCCAACAAAGTAACTTGTGTTGTTGTGCTCAATATAAATGAGTTGATTTGACCTTTTGATGCCTGTGCCCACCTTGAACATCTCTTTTTGTGTATGAAGTATTTATTGGGTAGCTATGAGTCATGTTAATACATTTACACAGTGTGTATGTCTTATAAAAGCCTCAGTAACTTGTGTCTTATGTCAAGGGCATTGTAGTAAACTCTGAATAGTGAGCAGATTCTATTTTGTAACTGATACTGCATTAAGCTTCTCCACACACAGAGAAATAGCAACAGAAAATGTTGAACTTCAGCTCCTACAAGACACGTAATGTGATATCTTACAAACCAGCACGGTTTTTATTTTTATATTTTCCTCGTCACCAAGAAGCTTGTTTTCTTTAGACTTTGTCTCACCTCTTCGTGATTTTAAAGCTCAAAGGATTTTTACAGTCATGTAATATTTTCGGTTCTAGGTTGAATGATAACACGTAAGCATGAAATACTGCCGTTTAAGAAAGTCACAGGTTGTCGTCAGGTCCTTGGAAGACAGTTACAGTCACTGCAGGGTTGAAATAGAATACTGAATAATTGTGAGATTCACATTACAAAGAGACCGAGGGTGGCGGCTGTGGATCAGGAGGAAGACTGGGTCATCCACCAATCAGAATGTTGGCTTTTCAATCCTTCACTACTCTGGTTCCCAGTGTTGAGCTCCGAACTGCCTCTGATAACACATCATTGGTGTGTGTTACAAACTTTCACACACTGACTGGTGCTATATAAATGTAGCCCGTAACTAGTGGAAGTTTATTCACATGCAGTAGCTTCGTGTTCACATTCTAACATTTCATATGTGGAAAAAAAAAAAAAAACACTCACACCAGTTACACATCACGTACATCAGTGTTACACAGGTTACATTGTAACAGAATGGTGATGCCTTTGAAGATTTGTTGTCAAAGCAACAAACCATTTGAATAAAGTTAAAAGTCGTACAATGGAAGTCTGCATGACTTTCATGTAGTTGTTTGTTTGGTTTGTCAGCTTTTAGCAACTTCTATTAAAGTGTGTAGCAGACTGGGGAACGTGTAGAAACTTTCTCCCCTGTTGGTTATTTTTTTTTTTTCTTTTTTTTTTTTTTTTTCAGTGGGGTTGGGGGAGGTGTGGGGGGGCAAAAGTGTGATTCTTCTAAAGGAGATTAATGAAAGGAGTACAAACAGAGAGGGAGGGGACAGAGGGATGAGAGAGACTGTGAGGGAGGGAGTGGACAAGGTTGTAGTAAGGGGGGAGGTGTGTGTGTGTGTGTGTGTGTGTGTGCGCGTGCGCGTGTGCGTGTGTTGGAGAGTTCTCTGTGAAGTCCATTCATGCCCTACTGAATCAATGGAATTCCTTTCCCCTCTCTTTTTAGTTTTTCATTTTTCATTTACATTTTCTCATTCCCTCTGTCTGCATCACTCACACACACACACACACACACACCATCGTCTGGTTATTCTCTTTTCCTCATCCTCTCTCTATCTCTTCTATGGTTTCTCTCCCTCTCTTGAGCTGCATTCCTCCTGTCTTGCCTGTCACAGCCTTATGTCTGTGATGTCATTCGGGACAAAGAAGCCAAGCTTGCCTGGAATGTGAGACTGACTGAGAGGGTGAGAGTGAGAGAGGGTAAGAGGGTGAGAGAGACGCGAAATGATGGGTGAGAAGGAATCAGAGAGAGAGAAACTTGGACATAAAATGTCAGATGTCACGAAAATGTCAGCGCGGTCAGTTATAGTTTGTTTCTTTTTAACTGGCTTCATGTTGCACCAGTCAATATGAAACTGGAATTTTCAAATGCTGCATTATGAGCAGCAGAGTGAAGGGGCTGCAGACAGAGATTTTCAGTGTCGAACATTGTGAAATAAAACAAATATCGATATCAGTTCTTTCAAGATTGTTCGTTTTTTTTTTTTTTCATATTTTATTCACTTGTGAATGCTTTAATGTCGTGTAAGTCAAACAATCAGTGCTGAACTTTTATCTGCAACATCTTTTAATTTGACCTTAAACATGAAAAAGGCCAGTTTACAAAGTGTTTAACTTAAAATGACTAATTAGAATCCAACAGTTTTGACAGGAACACATTAAAGTGAGTTAACGCAGTCTTTAACATCAGGTGTAATTTAGTGAGAATGTGACTGTGTAAGATGGAGTTGGAGTTAATGTGATTTTAGCTCATGTCTGTGTCCTATGGGACCTGTTAGGGATGTGCTCCCTATATCAGTTGCACTCAAAAGCATTATCTCCCAATAATAATGACGCAGCTGCTATAAATTCCTCGTGTTCCCATAACAATGTCTGTGAATAAGAAAATGCATTGAAAGATCCCCAAAAAAATGTAGGGGTCATTTTCCTCTTCACTTCCTTTAGCTGTTTCTGTTGCCAAGGAGCACTTCCTTGTTGGGTGTCCAGGAACTATTTTGATCCTCTGAGGAAATGAATGACAGCGTTCTTTCTTCCTACGCTGCTCTGGTATGCACGTTCTCACACGCTGATATTGTCATTCCTGTGTGCGACTGAATGAATGGTTATGGAACATAGAAAAGTTCCCAAGGTTGTCAAGCTGCTGAATGGATGAAGCCACATGCTGGCATCACCAGCGTGTGATAAACGGATGAAATAAACACACAAACATCGGCGATGTTTCTCTGAATCCTCACTGCAACTGACGCGAAGGTGAAAATAAAAAGTAAAAAGAGGAAAAGGACCAAAAACTTCACAGTAGATACTGAACCTGTATGTGTGTGTGTAAGTCCCAATAGAGGAATATTTACGTCTGACCACACACACACGCACCGGCGCGCGCACACACACAGTGTAGAGTTTGACCTCTTTACAGAGGCCTGTCCATCAGACAGACACGCTGATGGATGAAGCTGTCAGTGCCTGTGTGCCTCGCTTATCAGCTAGTCAAATGCCCCTCTCTATAGACCACACACACACAAACACACACACACACACACACACACACACACACACACACACCAGACACTGAAAAAGGGTATAAAAGGATGGAATAGCACAGATAGTGGGTGAGTGGTTAGGAACTGACAAAGCTAGAGAGACAGAATGAATTGTAAGAGGAATTGGAGAGAGTAGTTTTTTTTTGTTTTGTTTTTGTTTTTGTTTTTTTGTTTTTTTTTATTATTTCTGAGCCGACCACCTGCCAGGATTGTCAAACATACTCAGCGATTCTGTTTCATGTTGATCACAAAGAGAACAACAGAGGCAGTGAAGCCTCTTTCCTGGTAGACTGATACCAAACCAAACTACATGTATCAGTGGCAGATGTTGCTTCAGTCTGCAAAGTTGTGTATGAATCGATTTAAACGACTTCAGAAAAGTTATTACTTTTTTATATATTTTTTTTTTAATAACAGGTAGCGTAGTGGCTACAAACTGGCACTAGAATGACATGAATAACAACTAACGTTGTTAATAAATTTAGCTGCCAGTTTGTAAAGTAATTATATTTTTTGAGTAAAACAAAATAGAATAACAAAAAAAAAAAAAAAGTAAAAAAAAAAAATGAATGATACATCAAGGAAGAAAACATGTTTTTGTCTTAGCTTCTGATTATCAAAGTGACAAATTATAGCAGCAAGTCAAAATGTTTGTGTGAAAATACAAGACACGTTCGTATTTTCACGGAAAAAAAAAAAATGGTTGTTCGGGAAACTGCTACGTAACCATACGTGATATGTAATGACAAACAACCCAGTTCAGACTGACAGTTTTACCAGCTCCACCTGCATTTTCAGGAAGAGATTATCTGAAGTTGGAGAACGTGGCTCTCACACTTCTCTCTCTTTACCCAGCAGCCATTTGTTGCCTTGGCACTGCTCATAGTTGAGACATTAAACCAGCATAACCTCATCGTTACTGCACCGCAGGAAGCTTCACCTCCATCACACACTGTGTCCTTGTTTACATCTGTGCTCCTCTGCCTCGTGTTAATCACTGTTTCAGGGTTAGAGTTTACAGAGATTCATTACACCAACTGTTTAATCAAGGACACCCAGAATAAAGCAAGAATAAAATATGCTTAAGAATAATTTGAAAATGTAAAATGAGAACTCATCCATCATATTGGATACTCCGTGAAGAATGAAACAGCATGAGTGATGCCTGGAGGAGACGACAAAGCTCTTTCCAATTTTCCAAGCGAGTGTTTCTAGGGGAGAAGGGGAGCGAGACTCAGCACGCTCTCATCCTCCTCTCTACTCATTCAGGTAGTTGGCATGGCCAATGCCTGTGTGCCTGTGTGCGTATGTGTAAGTGTATGTGTGTGTGTGTGTGCATGCTCTCATATGCACGTCTGTGTGGCTCACCCACTCAGCAGTAAATTCTGTTATCCTTGGGGGTCCGGCTGTGCGAGGATTACACTGGCATCCCACTCTGGTTTTAAAACACAAACAAACGCAGGTACACACACACTCTCTCTCTCACATACAAACACACACACACACGCACACGTATACACACATTCTGAGGCATACCTGTATGACATACACGCGCGCCGCCTTGGCTTTGCTACAGCTCCGCTTTTCAATTTTCAGCTCAATTACATACCACTGTTACCTATTCCAAAACCGAAATCCCTCTTTTCCCTCAGGACACACACACTCATACACACTTATTTAATGGTACTGCATCCCACTTAAGCCCGAGATTGTGCGGCCTCCTCAACTTTTCCCTGAAGTGAGAATCATTCAGTACTACGGAGACCTTTTAAAACTTTTCTTTTTCTTTTTCTGTTTACTCTCTGTGGAAAGAGAGGATGTTTACATCTAAGCTGCACACAACTGTGTGAAGATGGATTCTCATTGTCGCAAATGTTTACTTGTAGAGGAGCAAGTTAATAAAAATCATAACGTAGAAGATAAGCTGACCTCAATCACTTGATCACCCTGACAACTGTCCCCAGCGCCCCTTTAATTTATCACCTTTCAAAGATAAAGAGTGCACCATGAGCGCCCCCATTAAGGCCACAGTGAAACTTACTGATCCTTTACATAGATTGCTACATAGATTATAGTAATTATGATTAAAAGTTCATTTTATGTTTGTGTTTACAAACTATGACTGTTAAAAAAAGAAAAAAAAAACCCACAATCATACTTAGTTACACTGCCAAGCTTAGGATAAAAGGTCTAACATTAAATCTCAAAATGAAAAATATGTTTTAAATCAAAAGAACTTCCTTCATTAAAGCAAAGCCAGAAGTGGAGCAATATTTTTTTTTTTTTTTTGGTCTGTTTTTAATCAAATCCCCAGGACAGAGTAAATGCAGCTGTGTCTGGAAGCAAAAGTACACATTGTCAGTGAAACCTGGAAAATTGTGTCTATTTTCTTCCGTGAAAATCTGTTTGAACTCTGATTTCATCAAGAATTAAATGTTAGTTGAACTTAGTCTTCTATTTAAAAAGTGAAAAAAAAAAAAAAAAAAAAAAAAGATTACTGGGTCCAAATATTCACATATGCACAACACACACACACACACACACACCGGTCCTAATAGCATTGCAGACGAGCGTACAAAGAGAACAAACAGCCATGTAATGTGGCGGTTCCCTCTCATTGACACTGGGCACTGGAATGCAACACAGGAGGGGGGGCAGGGTGTGTGTGTGTGCGTGTGTGTGTGTGTGTGTGTGTGTGTACCACTCTGTCAGATTAGTCTAATGATTAGCATTACTGAGAACTGACAGCAAGAGGAAGGAACAATGAGTGTCATTTATCCTTCTTCTGTCTCTTTTTCTGTCTTTTCTTGCCCACTCACTTTCTTTTTTTTTCTTTTTTTTTTTTTTGCTCTGTTCCTCTGTTGCTTTTAATCTCTGACCCCCTCCCCCCCCAACCTCACGCCCCTATTTTCCCCCTCCCTGTCTGCTTGCCTTCCCTCCTCCTTTAATGGTTTTATTCATCCATGATTCAGCAATCCGACACCGTTAAAACAGGTTGGTTGATAGAATATAATGACATGTTGCCATCTCCAGGCCATGTAATAGAGTCGAGACACCAGGTTCCAGAAATGCTGTTTGTAATCAACTAATGATAGGTCATGATAGTTTGAGTTTGGGTTGGTTGATAGCCACAATTTGAACTCACCACAAAAAAAGAGGGATGTCTAAGCGATAAAGAAGTGAAGAAATAAGAATATATAATCGAGGGGGAAAAAATGAAACAAACAACCACAAAATGGACAGAGAGGACACAAAAAGAAAGAAACGATATATGGGGTTGTCTCTCCTGCCTCCATTCTTCCTCTCTGACTGTGAAAGACAGAAACTATTAATATAGAGCTATAGAAAACCACTGTATTTCACACCACACACACATATAAAACTGAAAGACTGCTGTCAGCTCAATTCACTTCCATTCAGATTTATTTTCATAGTGCCAAATCACAAAATACATTTATATCGGGGCACTTTATGTTGTCAAGTACAAACCTTAACATATTATATAGAAAACTAACAGCTGAGCAGCACCTTGTGAGTAGTAGTGTCAGGTCGTGGTTCTGAGTCAGCGATACCTGTAGAATGAGGACAGAGACAGACAATGAATAAGAGAAGGACACATCTGAACCACCATAACTTTAGTCTGTAGGATAGAGGGACATTTTCAGTCTAACCTTAAATGAAAGGGTGTCTGTCTTCTGGATCCAAACTGGTAACTGGCTCCATCAGAGAGGAACTGATAACTGAAAACTCTACCTTCCATTCTGGTCTTAGAGACTCTAGGAACCACAGGTAAACCAGCAGTTTGTGATCAAACTGTCTTATAGAGTTTATAAGAACTATGAGCTATTTAAGAAGAAGAAAACACAGGAGGAGGTCATCCAGGAGAAATATGATAACTGATCACATTTTGAATCATCTGGAGGTTTACTGGAACACCTCGATAACGAAGGATTACAGAAGTCACGTCGAGAGGTAACAAATACATGAACTAACTTGTCAGCATCCTTTTGAGACGGGATGTTTCTGATTATTGTATTAAGTTGTATTTGTCTTGACTTATCTTATATGAGAGACAAAGGACATGTACTGAATTTTCTGCAAAAAATTTTGCACGGGTAGCAGTGAGGAACAACTGCTGAGAGTTGGCTTAATACAAAAAAAAACAAAACAAAACAAAACAAAACATTTCTTTAGGGAAAGAGTTGGTCACTTCAACCCATCACCCTGATTCAGGGTTATGCTCCAAACTCGAGGCACCAGCTTGTGTGTTTGTGTGTCTTCGCTGCTGAATCTAAACAAAACTCGAAGGAATGAGGTGTGATAAGAGCGTCCTGTTGTGCTTGTGCCAAAATGCTGCTGAGGGAGTGATATCCCTGTTTGTTCTTCCAGTGAACCACATAGACTGACTCAGGCTTCCTTTATTACCTTGATTTCCTGTAGCTCTCCACCTTGCCTCTTCTTGCCCCCGGAACTAAGAACCAAGGAACATTGTCTCACAAGGACAATGGAATGGAAGTTACGACTATGCTGTTTTCACAGAGGGAGGGAATTAGATGTGATATACCTTTTAATGTTCATAGCGTCATTTCATTGCTGTGATGGTTGATCTTTGTTGACAAGTAATACATCACATCTGGGATGCGCTGTCAGCAGGTCATTTTACACTGAGCTGCGGTAAATTTATCAGCTGTGAAGTTCACTTTTCACGTTTGTAATTGTAAAAGAGTGGTAGAGTGGTCTTCAGTGTCTGTTAAAGCCGGCTGCCACGTGGTATTATGATAACTTCATCAACGAGTCATCCCTGCGTTGTTTGCAAGTTCTTGCTTGTCGTTGGCAGCCCTTTGAGATTTTTCCTTGTAGACACCAGTTCCACTGAAGACGTGACCAGCGCACGTCAGCCTTTCTGCATCTTCACAAAGATCCAAACCATAATCACTTTCACCTCCAGTTTCACGTCGATATCATTGGTTCTTCAAGAGTCCAGTTCGCTGACCTGGTCAAATGACATCAGCACAACCTGCATTTTATTATATAGTTCACTGCACATGACATAATTAAGATGTATGTGGTATTAACATATGCAAAATTAATGCAAAGCTGATTATTATGGTTTGCTGAGAGAGCTGAATGCATTGCAACTGAAAGAAACAAGCAAATTAACAAACACAAGCAAGTAACACAGATGGCAAGGGAAGTGTTTCCAGAGGTTGAAACCAGCTGAGAGGTGTTTGTTGTTTGGTGCTATTAAAGTTGGATTCTCCTCAGTGGCATTTTTCTTTCTTTTTTTAACATCATAATGTTATGTAGCCGCCTTCAGTAACTTCAAAAGTTACAAAGCATAGCACAACAAGGACATCCCAGCTGTGTTCATCACTTTTTTTGTGTCCCCTGGAAACTCTTCCCCAGTTGCTTGAGCTACTTTCTGTGCACTTCTGTATGTGAGTGTGTTGCAGTGTGATACCAATGGATAACAATACAAAGAAACAAACTCATTAAATTATCTTTCATGGCAACGCGTCTTGTCATTATCATATGTTATCACAAGGTCTTGATCACATCCTCTTGACAAATGTCTGTCAGACAAAAAGCTACAAATCTAGAGTGTGAAATGAACCTGATTCTTTACCATGTTTCAGTTTATCAAAGCCTGTGTTCTTTTCCCCCAGCACAGTGATGTCTTCTTCGTCACGCCTACAGTATCAGCACGTATCTAACTGACACGTACATTATGCAAACAGCAGAGATAATAGAATTTTCTTGTTGATACTACTGAGATCACAGTTCTATTCTCAGCTGATGTTGTCAGGAGCTGAGATCTTCCAGCTTGGCTGGAGCCTGGGCTAAATCGCCTAGTGCACAGCTGGTGTGAGGAGGACCTGATTGAAACCATGAGGCTTAAAGTCTCTGTGCAAACATTCCATCAGAATAGCATTACAGTATTACCAAGAATCACTGTTACAGTAGCCCCAAGGTGTATAGAACTGCATGAAATACTCTCTGTTTGTTGTCAAGTTTTGTTGGTTGCGTAGTATGTGTGTGTGTCCATGTGTATGTGTGTGTGTGTGTGAGCATGCTTTTGTTACCTGCTCTTTCACTTTCAGGCCGTCTCGGTATGTGCGCAGCTGCCTGTTTGCCCTTTCTTTATCAGTTTATATGTGTATCTAAAGGTTTCAGACTGTGCAAAATGAGCCTTTGTGCCTCCGCAGTAATGTGACACCTTTCATAACTCCATAAAGAGAACATGGTGTACGTAAAAAGACAGCACAGAGGACTCCTGCACAAAGCAGCTGGCTGAATTCACAATGATGGCCTCAAGCTTTACAGGCCAGACACTTCTGATTCCTCTCTGCCCGTCTGGCTGTCTGTCTGTCTTTCTGTCTGTCTTTCTGTCTCTGTCTTGTCTGTCCCTTCTAGCTTCAGCTCTGACAGCTAAATTTAAAGGAGTCAGCTGTTTCGATTCAAACGTCGGGGATTCGGGTGGTACCTGCCTGTCTCATCTCACTCTCTCTGTGAGTGATGGCAGTTAGCGGTTTGTGCATTTGGCAGACTGACACTCTGATTGGTCAATCCCAGCCTGTCACTCATGTCACCATCACTGACACTGCAGCTGAGATGCAATTGTTGTAGCTGTGACAGAGCCTCAGGCTATTATTGCCATGGTGACATTGAGCTTTACCTCTTAGTGAGACAGCTTTAACACACTTAAATTTCAATTTTACACGGTAAAAAGCTATCTGCTGCTTAGCAGCATTGACCGGATTCTCAGTGATGGAATGGCAATTTCTTTTTTTTTTTTTTCTTTTTTCGTGCGCAGGCATTACATCAACCACAGATGCTTTCCACTTCGTTCAATCGGTTCACCTACAACTTTCTTCAGTTGTCTCGAATTGTCTTGTGATTGACCTGTTTTTTTACTCATCACCTTGGTTCAGTGAAAAGTAGTCATGTGGTGGCAAAAGAGAACGCCCAAAGGAAGGTTGTGTGTCTCCTTTTCAGTACAATGAAAAGATATGTAGAGTACTGAGGATTTGACCCATACCTGACACAGACATTTAATCAGATATAAGGCTGGGGAAGAGCAAAGGGAATGGCTCTGCCCTCCATTTCCCTCTTGAAAAGGAAAAGATGATGACTACTGATACTTCTGTGTTTGATGTGTGACACACAGGGTGAAACGTGGTGCTGTACTCTATCTCCTGTTAGCCAAAGTGTCTGACCTGCTGCGATGCACCTGACAAAGGCAATCAATTCTTAACCAGGCTCATAAAAAAAAACACAAATTCTCCTCAGTCTCCTGCAGTCTGTCTGTTTTGTTTCTCTGCTTTTATTGATCCTCGCGATGGCGTCACATCGAACCTGTGTTGTGGCAGCACATGCAGTGACTGCAAAAGAAATGACATTTATCCAAGTGGATATATGTCCAGACTGTGTCCAAGTGAGGCTGAATTCCCAGTTTTTTCGCAAGAAGATTACTTTTAAATGAACAAATCACTCTTGAGTGACATGTGCGTTGTACCAAACTTTCCTGGCAACCTTCACTGCACTGTCAAGATAAATTGTAATGAAATATGGCATGGCATGGAATAGCATGAAAAACTTCTGGATCCAATGCTACTAATTTTTTTGAGAAGTCTGAAGCACGATACACAAATCTAAGGATCAAGTCCTGAATATGAATAAAAAGGAAGAATTTTACACAGTGAACGTGCGTTTGTCTGTAAAGTCAACTCCATTAGACTTGTGAGGAAGTTTTGGGTTTCGTTTGTTCTTTTCGTTACTGTAGCACTTTCCACCTGCATAACGATGTGGAACAGTCATTATCCTGTGTATTGAGCTCACAGATTCAGCAGCCTTTACCATCACCAGAGACTCCGGCAGCTGAAAATCAGTTCTATCCAAGGTGCTCGATTGTGTTTATACGTGTGAAGCAGCCTGAGCATCGCACCTTATTTCCTCCGAAACACAAACTGTTAGACCCGGCCTTTGAGCGAGATGTGTGATGTCAGGTGGCAAAATGAATGTGTGCGCATAAGGGAGTAAGAGAGAGGCTGGGGTGTTGTGGTGTGTAAGCGTCCAGGTATAATGCTCGTCTTCCTGTGTCTGACCTGCAGAATTGCTAAGGTCAAGAGAACCCCTTTTTTTTTTTTTTTTTTTTCTCACTTTTAAACAACTTTCTACTTCATGATACAGCTCAGATCTTGTTGTTTGGTTGTACAGGTTGTGCGTCTGGAGGTTTGGTTGTGGGAATGTGACAAATTAAACTAAACTAAACTAAACTGACAGAGGGTAAAATGAACTAAATTTAACATCTTGTTCATTTATTTTTAGACCTTTTTTTTTTTTTACCTTATATACATTCATTGGTTCTTTTTTCTTTCATTCTCTTCCTTTCTCTCCCACTTATCAATTCTTGATGCTCTAATAAGGTATTCAAGCTCCTTTCATTCATTCATCACTCACTCATGGCTGTTTCCAATTGGCTCAGGAACATTCCTGGAATGCCAGGGCATCATTGTTTTGTGCAGTTCACTCTCTCACATTTTGGAGCAGCTCCGGACCAGCGACTATTAGACAGATACAGAATTAAAGTAGGAAAGAAGAAGCATATGCCTATGTTTAACTTGTCTTGAGCCAGCTAGCAAGTTATTCCCAGTGATTGCATAATCTAGACTGTAGGTTCTTTAAAATGGAAAGGGAACACCCACTCACAAACACACACAAGTTCATACACTTTCCTTTAAGCTCTTTTGTTACTCTTTTGTTTTACTTAACTTCATTTGATTCAAATATGTCTAAAATAACATTCAAGCAAAACTAGGATTCACAGTATCCTTCGAACAACTACAACAACTACACATTCTTTGAAAGAGACATTGTGGGCATATTCTACAGGAAAAAAAAATATGCTCCTCAAATTGAATTACATATACATAAAATTGCATATTCAGTTTATAGCGCACACACAGCCTAATTGCAAACAGCCACGTGCACACCGACAATGTGCATACATTGGGATAGCTTAAGCACACCGGATAAAAATGTTACAACCGCAATTACATTAACGTTCGCCACGACAGCTGGTCTGGACAAAAAGGCACCACAGCGTCTCTGTCTCTGTCTCCCCATGACTTTGTCCTGCAGTTTTATTTACATTCCTCTCTCTCCCATGACACATGACTAAGCTAATCTAAAATGCAGCGAGCCCAGCGTTGGCAGGCCGAATCAAGCAGAGACCAAAACCATCTGCCTAAACCAGTTATGCCATTCAGAGCAGCACGGGTTCCAAGAGGATCTGGTTTTTCCCAGTATGATATCATGAAAACGTGATTTTAAACTGAATGAGTTGTACATAACAGGTATTATAGATGGATGTTTTTGGATGGATGGTTGTTTTTTTTTTATCGTGACACTTAACTGAACTCTTAACTGAGCCAACATCGGTTTGTCATACTTTTATTTTTAATCAAGAAAAAGTGAATTAAGGGAGAAGAAATGGATCCATCTTTGTTGTCATACCAAGAGAATCTACGACAAACACTGACAAGCACAAAAAAATATTTATAGGTACACACAAACACGCGCGCACACACAGACACACGCACACACATTGGGATGTCATTGTCTTTCTTTCTGTCTCCCCCTGAGCCATACTCTCTCCTCTTCTCTTCCACCATTCTAAACCTGTCACACAAAAATTCTGGGTCTCATGAAAGAAGATCTTTGTCACATGAGGGCACGCACGCACACATGTGCGCACGCACAAACACCACATACACACACAAGGCGACAGGAAGGCCACTAACACAACCAAATAGCAATTACTGCAGCATCTGCAGCCTAGCAACCGGTCCACTGGATGTCATTGTCCCTCATCACATTTCTGTGTGTGTGTGTGAGTTTGTGCGCACCCTCCTGTGACAAAGATCCTCTTTTGCGAGACCCAGAATTTTTGTGTGACAGGTTTAGAATAGATGAGGAGAAGAAGAGAGAGTATGGCTCAGAGGGAGAGAGAGGGAGAGAAAACTACAGGAATTTGTTGGCTGCTCTTATCAGTTTGTTCAGAACAGAGCAATCCAGAACTAACTATATAAAGGTTTTAAGTTTTTATTAAACTTAGGGTAAAATGTTATTCCGTGGCTCTAGTAATTCTAGGAAAATATCTCCAAAAAAAGCATTTTTGAGCATTTCTACAGTAAGTCCTATTAGATCTTCGTCAAATGTATGAAGACTGATGTTACACTTTTCATAACACCTGCATCTGACACGGCTGAATGTGTGAATATCGCTCTTAAAAAAGATGTGGGTGCATACACATCTACACAACAGAACAAAGCAAAGTATGTGCATGTATGTGCTGTCTCAACAGAAAAGGTGTCTCTTCTCTTTTCTTCTCTTGTCCTTCTCTTTTCTCTTTTGGTTTGTTTGTCTCGTCGTGATTTATGAGCCACAGTCTAGGGTAAGTTCAGTCCGTGACCTATTATCATTAAAAGTCACTTTACTAACCACATGTGCGCGCTCACGTGCAGCTGTGTGTTTCATGATGTTAACAAAGGACATTCTCAAAAAAAAAAAAAAAAAAAATCACATCCAGAATTTAGCAATTCAAACCAGACGATGAAAGCGCACCAATTCAAATAACATTTATTCATGAGTGGCGTCCTGCTCGCCACCGACACAGGTGATATCTGACGGGATGGTTCAGAAAAGAAAACAACGTGCACAGCGTCGTTTTAATTCGGATTATTGTTTTGTTTGCTTTAATATTCATATCGTCTTTGTTCCTTTTCTCTTTTTTTTCTACACAAGCATTATCTCTTGTCCTTTCTTCTCCTCTCTGTTTCAACATCTATTTTCATCAGATGCATAGAAAACCTTTGATGTTTTATTGTTGGTGAAGTGACAGTGGACAGTGAAGTGGCAGCTTGATGGGCACGTGTACAGGTTGTGCGTCTGGAATCTTCTAAGGGCACTTTAGTAAAATCGGATGAAAGGATAACATCTATTCTCACCTCCTCTCTTTTGTTCATTTGCTTCTCCTCACCCTTCTCTTTTCTTCTTCCTCTACGTCAACGTACACCTGCTCTTTTCCATTACATCCGTATTTCCCACTTTTTTTTTTTATTTCCCATGGCATTTCTCTCAATATTATCAAGAAGTCATTGTATTAGCTCTCAGCAGTTTGCAGAAATGTAGCATATTGTGTTGTGTTATTAAGTAAAAAAGAAAAACAAAAGTTCAATTAGGCACAAGATGCTGAGGCTAAATGTTTAAAAATGTTGAAGAAAGCTCTGAAACGCAGATAAATACTGCACGGAATCAGGGGCTTTAATTTCTATTTGGAGTTTGTAAATGTAAATTAGGCGGACAGACTTTAAATAACTTGTATCAGAGTCATCGTGATTTGCCCTTGTTGTGATGAGCAGCTGGCAATTTCTCTGTGTGCTATTCAGTGACATTCATTCATTCATTTAACACTGATACTTTCCCTCTTAGCAGAGGACAGCGCAGTCCCGTCAGAGGAACTCAGGGGTGGTTTGATTGACACGGCTCACGTCTCACAAAATGAAATAAATTAAAGGAGTAAACACTCCAGGGTTGAAACAGGTCACTCCACACACAGTTCACCTGAGCTCATACTCATTCTTATCCTCTCCACACTTCTACTCATCAGC